>VWYP01019660.1:1147232-1171780 GCA_013400435.1 Pycnonotus jocosus
ATGCAAAGACCTGGGCATGCACTATGTTAAAGAGATAAAGTACCAAGTGTCAGTCAAGTTAAATCTTCTCTAAACCTAAATCTGTTCAATTTGAGAGAGATATTAGTTATGCTTGATTTATCCGATGCATGTTGGGCCATTCAGAGGCTTAGAGATACATGCAGAGAAGCCTGATGTACACATGCACAGCAAGATGGCATCCCTCCATTAAGAAATACATAGTTGGACTTGCTGCATAGCAAGACATAAAAATGTGTAATTAAAGAAAACTGCAGCTAAAGCATGGTGAAAAGATTTTATAATTACAAAATACAAGAATATGAATGTTAGCAGCAATAATTATAGAGTAACTGCATTGTTCACCAACTAAAATTAGAGCTAGTGCCTTACCTAAGCCACTTTTCATTTATTTTTAACTACAAAGTTTACAGAGATGTGAAGTGAGGCACCACTTAAGAAAACTCACACCAAGTGATTTATTTTTTCAGAGCCAAAAGAAATACATGCCTATGCCTGGATCACGAAGAGCTCCAGCTTTCTGGAACTGAAACCTCAGGTATGTATTTTTTCTCCTGGTAGATAAGTTAGCAAGGAAAATAAAAAAATTAAAACCAGTATGCATCTGAAAGTGCAGGTTGTTATTGGACATAGAAGACCAAGAATATTTACAAAAACATTTCTACTTGCACCCCATTTTTCTGAGTAAAACACAATTACCTTTTATCCTTGATTGCTTTCTTTATAATACACAAGAGATAAGCCTTTTGAATACCACAAATTTTTTTCATTGCTATCATTCTGAAATCAGACTGTGGAATGGGTCAGAGAACATGCTGATATAAATCCAGCAAATGTACTGCAAAAGCCACAACTGGGATAAGTCACTTCAGTCCCCACTTCTTGTCAAAATGGTTTGACAAGACAGAAGTCAAACTGGAGATAGCTGTGATCACAGTTTACAAGGGTTAACTAATGAAAGCCACTTTTTTGTGTATAAACTGCAGGTATGCAGCCTTTGAAAGCCCTCAACAGCACACCATTCATATCAGAACGGTGCATATACTGAGTCTTTTGCTAAAGTAGGAAAACAAGGCTGAGCTGCAGAACACAGAAAACAGTCCAATATGCTGAAATAGAGATAACAAGAAGAAAAATCTATCAGTTTTGGACTATGTGAAAATGGTTAAAAAAGAATGCCAAGCAAGTGACAAACAGGATTGATCCATGTGAGTGCTGATAAGGAGGCTGTTGATGTTAAGGAAATTACCCATTCTCTTTGTGTATAGGAAAGGCTGAGTACTACAAGTTTGCCTGGTGCACCTTTGTGTTAGTTTTGGATCAGCCCAGTGAAACACCTTGTTAACTTATGTCCCCCTCACCACAAGGTGGCATATACATACTCCCTGGAATTTTTAACTGCCTCGACAGTTCACTTAATTTTTAATAAGTAACTGCTATCATCCCATTATAGAGGGAGGAAGGCAGTGGGGATGGGATAAAAGCACGGAATGATAAACTGCATTGTATTATCAAGCATAAACTATTAAACATAAGGTAAATATTCTTAATAACTGGATTAATTTCAAACTTTTCTTGTTGATATTACTTACTAAAGGGACTGAGGTGTACTAACATCAACCATGGGGCAGTTAAACAGGATAAAGAACTACTGAAAACTGCTTCAGTGTGTTTTACAAACACATTCACCAGAATTTAGGGGTGAAATGGAACATAGGCAGGCTGGTGCCAGAGAGGGAAATATGTACACAAAAGCAGAAAACCAGGTGTACCTACTCATTATTTTGATTCCCTAGATTTTAAGCCCATTGCTTGGTGTGCAGTATTAGGGGTTTTCTTGCATTGCTGCCAGTTTTCATCCTCCCTTTGTGAGTTTGCAGAACAAACTACATACGCTAAGAAAGGCTGTTCCCGAGTAGCAATTTTTCCTTCAAGCTGATAAAGATTGTGTTTGAATGTCAGACTTTGAAACATCCAAATATACATTCTTATTTTCACCTAGTAGCTGATCAAATAAAGTCTCAGTGCAGTGATCCCTCTTTTCAAATCCATGATATGAAAATATACCTCATGATCTCTAATGGCTACAGCACACTCTTCTCCACGGTATCTAACAGATCCACGTTTCATATATCCTTCAGAAAGGCACTAAGCAGACTATGAATCCACCAAACTGCAGAAGAGATTTGAAAGCACACTGAGATAAGCATGTGAGTACAGAAGGGAAGAGGAGGAATTTTTTAAGGACAGAAAAATACTGACCTAAACCAGAGCACAGAAACACTAACTAGCATGTGAAGCAATTCTATCCACGCAGCACAAAATGTATGTTTTTAGAAAGAAGATTCTTGGAGACTTAAAGCATAAACTATGTACATAGCTCCCTCTGATGACCATTGGACACGATACAATGTAAGTCTCCTTTTACTTTTGTTCGTGCATTCAACTGACAGCTGACTGGTTAAATTCTAATTGCTTCCAAGTGAGGTCAGCAAAGGTATTTATCGAAAAGGACTGAACAACAGGCTCAACACACACATGCACGCGCACGCATAAGCACATACACACCATCTCTCCAGCCTGTTGATTTATGGAAACAATTATAATTCTGGTGGAGTCTTTCTGAGCTGAGAAAGTTTGTAGCTACAGTAGAGTGTCTCATGTTGCAAAAAGGAGACAACAGAAATGGAGTACTTGGGTATCCAGCTCTTATCAACAGGAACAAGTAAGTTATCTGTCCTTTACAAGATCATTCAACAGTTTCTAATAGCTAATAACTTATCTTTATTTCTATATGCTAGATGCTAAAAAAAGAATTAAGAAAACTATTTCTACTAATAATCTGAAAAGGGTAGGAATAAAAACACTGGGCTAAAGCCATGAGGTCTGTTTTGGAACCTGAACTAGAGAAAAGTTATAGGAAAGATTGTGCTGATAGTAGATATATAGGTATGAAGTAATCAGGAGAATTTTATCATGCATGAGAGCTGAAATGAATCAATAGGAGATTTTTGGAAGGACTTAAAACTGAAGAGAGAACTGTGTTTACAATCAGCGTAAATATCTGGTTATGTAAAAAGTTGTATGAGCTATATCTATCGTACATGCATTAGCATATTTTAAAAAATAAGCTTAGCATGCCATGTATTTCTGTGTAGTACTTTTCATCAGCATAATGTATCCTTGCACATTTGTAACAATTGAGCATAACGACTTACACATGCACCTTTTCTCACAGATCTTTTACTTTCAGTGCAAGCAGCAAATTCAAGTAGTAAAGAAGGTCACAACAACAAAGGTTTTTATAACTTGTGTCTTTAAAGGATATTCTGACTGGAGAGATATTTAAGAAGCTCTTCTATTTCGCCATTAACTATTAAGGAATAACGATCAGAATTCTAGAAGAGGGAGCAATCTCATTTAAATGAATCTGTAACTCGTAAAGACAGAAGGCAGGTCGGTGACCTAAGAGCGACAGTCTACTTGAGATTTAATTTTCATTATGTTGTTCATGAACACCCAGAACACTGCACTATAATGCACAAATGGATACTGACATGGATCCTGCCAATTTTGCTCTACAGATCATACTTTTACATTATCTTTCTAATGGGCACTATATCTTTAGCTTGCAATGACATGACTCCAGAGCAAATGGCTACAAATGTGAACTGTTCCAGCCCTGAGCGACATACCAGAAGCTATGATTATATGGAAGGGGGGGATGTAAGAGTGAGAAGACTTTTCTGTCGAACTCAGTGGTATATGAGGATTGATAAGCGAGGCAAAGTGAAAGGGACAAGAGAAGCAAACAACAACTACAGTAAGTAATATTTTTGCTTTTCCTAAGTTTTTAGAAATTTACATAGCATCTCCTATTCCTTAATTTATCATAATTCCAAAAGAGTTTTGTAGCATGTACTGACCATTGTGTAAAACAAGTTTTCCAATTAATCGTACAGCAGGACATTTGCTATTGATTTTGAAATGCGTCATTTTAAATACTGCATTGTAGATCTGTTAATGTATTAGTTACAGCTGGGAACTATTAGCAAACAGACAGCCTATTTTAACAAGTGAACTAAGGCTGTATGCACAAAAATGTATAACCTCCAATTCTCCTCATAAAATACTCCTGAAACTTTAAACCACATTTATATAGTGCCCAAACTAGCTAAAAGTTTGGTGTGTTTGAGTTAACAGTTGAAAAATAGCAATACTAGAAAGTTCAATGGAAAGAACTATGTAAACTCTCTTGCAAAATCTTTTAGATAGTTTGCCAAGCCAGGAACAAAATCTATTATAGTTTCTGCAGTTCATTATTACAATGATCATGATGCTGAAAAAATATTCTCCCCCCTTTCTTCCAAAACCATGACTCATCTAGAAAGAATGGACATACAATATTTTATGAAGCTGTACTAAATACAAATTCTGAACTGGGAAAAGAATTGTTATACTAATACGTATTTTCCACACAAATACCTATATAATCTTTGATTTACATTTGAAGACATGGATTTTTACAGTCACTATTTTTGCCAATTTGTCTTTTGTGTTGTTACAAATGTATTGTTTATTTTGAGAAACATGACATCTGCTTGAAAAGACATTATTAAGATGCAACAGGAAAATACATAGGATTATACAGCATATTTCAAAACAAAATTATAACGAAAAGGGGCCAGGGACATGCTGGTCTAGTATTTAGAGACAAATAAAAGGACAAATATATTTCCAAGAATGCTGTTTAAAAAAGTTTTCATTTGTTGTATATAATAGTGTGCTTTTTATAACAGCAGCAGCAAAAGAGGTCCATAAATCAAACTTCAAGAACTGTTAGTGTGTTTCAGCCTTCAGCTGAAGCTGAGTGCTTGTTTTCTATCAGAGCAGCACTCTCGCGTGCTACACGCCTGGCCAGTGGGCTCCATAATTTATTTCTTTACTTCATGACTACATTAAATGCTTGGCAACTTGTGTGGCTAAAACTGCATTGACTAATGTTACTGTTTCTTTTAAAATTTGTTTCCATATGTCTCCTTTCTTCCTACACTATTACATAGTGAATATTCCTCTGAAAGACAACACATGGCCAGCAGCCAACTCAATTATTTGGTCCATATTCAAGAAGACTCCCTTTGACTTTCAGGAGGGCAATGCTACAACACAGATCCATAGCACTAATTTTAAAGTGAAATGTTGTTCCCATAAAAACCACTGGAAAAAATGTTACTGACTGTTGAAACTGATTCTTCTGAATTAATGCAGATAAGTGAATATTCACAGTACTACCCTTTTTGCTGTTATTATTTACAAACACATTATGAAAGCATCTAGAGCTGAGCAATTAATTATACAGAGTTGCTTTCTTAGTTCCATGATGCTTAAGAAAAGCTTTGTTAACAATTGAGCATTATTTCAAATTCAAGCAGTGGTTCTCAGTTCTCTGAAGGATCCCATTCTGCCTAAGCACATTAATGACGCTTTAAGCATTCTGTAGTGAGCCCATTAGAGAACACCACATGCTCTTGTGCCAATGATGTCATCTCTTGCAGTTTTCTGAACACTTCCTGATAATTTAGTAACTGATTTGGTAACTGATGTGCACTGTGATGAACCATCTTTAAATTGGCTGAAGTATGTAAGAAGTTCCCACCATCTTAAGTCTAATTATCTATTGTATCTTAAGGAATAACACCCAAATGCTTTTATTGGACAAGCAGAATAGGCAAATATAGACAAAGAGGATGAGAAAAATGTGAACACTGATAATCTGGATTTTCTGAGAAACTAAAGAAATTAGTACTGTAGCATTATTATAGGAACACTTTTTGTCATACCCTTTGTTCCACAAAAGATGTAAACAGCCTTTCTGAAGATGTGATTATGGCTGCCTACTAAAATCAATAACCACAAAGAAAATAATATTATATGAGGGGGAGAAAGCATAACAAACTAGTCCACCTGGACTAGTACACCTTCCCTAAGGAAAAAAAAAAAAATAACATTAGAAGTTTAAACAGGCTATTATTATCCAGGTTCTCTGAAAAGCATAATTTTAAAACCATATGGATAAAAAGGATGTATTTATGTGTATGTTCAAACATTTTTGTTCCATGATTTCCAGTTCTGAAACTTAGTAAAGGGCAAATCAAACCTGTTTCTTAGGATGGAATGCCAGAACTTCTGCAGTCAAACTAATCCCAAACTAATGAACATGAAAAGTGTTGCTCAAAGAGGTTTCTTCTCATTTTATGCTAATTTTTCGTTTTAGTAATAAATAAAAGGAATTATTTTCTCTTTTGAATTTGCTAACTTGTGCTATTTTTTAAATTTTTAAAAAATATTTTTACCTATCATAGTATTTTTACCTTAGCTTCATAAAGGAAGCTGCCCTGATAGTTTTGTAGATGAAATGAACTACTTCTTTTCAGCCCATGAGGTGTGAAGCATGAATATTGTGAAGAACAATATTAAGATTGAGAAATTTCTCAATATTCACATTGAGAAATGTCTGTAGAAGGATAACTTCATCACAATTTTGGCAAGTGCCAAAATTCATAGAGGTTCTCATCAGTTGAGACTATAAGAACGTCAAGATGGTGAGGAATTAGGGTCATTGTATTTCAAATTTCTCTAGTTACAGAACAAAAATACATATATAAACACATACTATGAAAGTAACAGCACAAATAGTGAAAGTGTTAAAATTTCTAAGGTTTTCAGTTAATAGCCACTGTATTAAATGTGTGTGGATTGAAATTTCATGACCTAACTAAATGCTGAACCAAATCCTCACTCGCCAATTGTAAATAATTTGTATTTATCATTCAATTGCTTCAAAACACATTAGAATTTAATTGCTTAGTTAAAGAAATGCCTGTGTGCTGTCTCAGTGCAAGCAAATTGCCAAATCCTGTTTACAACAGTGCTGACCTTGTTAGGTACCTAAAGAATATGGTTCTGTGCACATTTCAGAAAGCAGTAGAGCCTTCTGGTGGACATAAAGGTGATAACTCAAGAGTGAACTAATCAAATCAGAGGACAGTGATCTCCACTAAGCAGGGGAAATCACTTTGCACCTGACAGCTTTGCTTTCAATCTGAAAACTAAATGGCAGAGTGAGAACTGAAAGTCACTCACTGAAAAACTAAAGCAAGAATTAGGCAGCAGCCAAGAGGTTAGGTCACCCAGAAAAACCTGTCATTACTCATAAAAAATTTTCTCTTTGACAAAAACTTACTATAACTTGCCAAAGCCTGAACCTTTTTAACAAAAAATAAATTCTGCATCTTATTCAAGGAAAAGAATCTAAGTGGGCACACAAAGTACATTTTTTGAATTCATGACTGTAAAATGTGAGATTGACTGAACAAATCTTGGAGATGACAAGGCGATTTGCTAACTCTTAATCTCTGATAGAAAAATAAATCTCTCCTTGACACTGTTTACTCCTTCCTTCATTTCAGTTTGTGTTTCAGAATTTTGCCAGATTTACTTAATTTTGCTCAGAAAAAAAGGCAGCAAAAATCAGAGATTGTTTTGACTCTATCCAAGAGGATTTTTAACTATGACTGGATGATGCTTTAGGACTTTCCATGCTCTGTTGCCTTTGGAATCTCATTTTAAAGACTTCAAAGGGTCCCTCACTTACTAGAAAAGCCTTCCCGGAACCTGAATCCTAAGATGTCTGATCCTATCATATTCCATGTGTACTCTAAATCCAGAAAGTGACTATTTCCTCTTTTTTTCAGTGGATAAAGCCAACCAAAAAAGAAAAAAAAAAAGAAAAAGAAAAAAAAAAAAAAAGTAGAGAAAGTAGCCTAGTGAGATCTTGACATAAAATGGCTGAATTTTATCTTGGAAAACTACTTCTATTTTGACCAAATTCCAACAAGGCAAAGTTTTCAGCAGTATTAAATGAACTCCAACTCAGTTTTGCTCTAATATAAACCCTAACTGATGATAAAATACACTTTATACACATTTTAGTGGTTAAAGATACTGACTTGCTTAAAAATCAGAATTACTTCCACTAGCACTTTATATAAGCTTCTTAGCATAAAACAAATGTATGTATGCTGTCCTTCTGTATAAATTGTATTACTATTGCTCAAATACATATTTCATAGACAGCCAAGATTCAGCTTCTGAAAATCAGGTATTGATGGACTAGATTCAGTTAAGGGTTATGTGTGTTCCAGACAAACAGAAAGTCTGTCTATGCAACTGCATTCTTGGTTTTTCAAGAGGTTGTTGGTTCAACCAACACTTTGGTGCCAGGAGAAATTCCCCTGCTGCTTCTCCAATTCTTTGTCTGGCACTGGGGACACTCCCAAGTGTCAGCCAGCAGAGAGATCTATGCCTATCCCTCAGCCTAAACCTTACCACAAATCCCAGGTTTTCACCCTCAGCTGCTGATGAAGATGGGTTTTAGCAAAGATGCAGATAACAGAAGCAGCTGAGTTACACCTGTCTTACAGCTTCTGTTGACCTTTTTGGTGAGTGTAGCCTTTGGGGAGGTGAGAATAAAGCAGGGTATAAAGCCTTGAATGATTGCAGGAAGATTCTTCAGTCTCACATATCAACATCCAGATCACTGCTCAACTGGCATAGTGTAAGAGGGGTGCTACAGAACACAATTAAAACTGTTCACAACTTCTGAATTCACCTTCTGAATCTTCATCACCTTGTCTATTCTTAGGCATTTGCCAGCTGAAAAATATGTGTAAAGCCAGACGGTAGCAGTTTACACTCACTTTCTCCTCACTCTCACGAACAAAAATGATTGCATAAGTTCTGTGGGGGAAAACTCAAACCTCTGGGCTCAGGCCCAGGCAGCAGCTCCACAAGTTAACATACACCAAAGGGCTATGCCTGCCTGGGGGAGCTTCAAAACTGAGCTAACATCAGTCTGAGCAGTGAAAAAACCTGAGTCTATACACATTGTCCTTACTGATTCCTTCAACCTTGATACACTCTCGTAGTTCAGCTGTGACTTGGCAGTTTTTCTGAATCTCTCAATACTGAAATTCATCAGAAATGAGAAATAGTGCATTTTTATAGAACACTCAATCAAATTTAGCAGCCAACTGCAGAAGCAGTTACAGGATACAGATAAAGATAAATTGTGGTTCCTTCTCCCCCACAGCTTTCCTCCCCACATTGTTTACAATTTCTGAATCTTCAAAAAATTCAGTGTTGTATCATTAAGTATGTTATTGCTCCATCCTGAAGAAAATGTGCTGAAGTGGCCCTGACCTGAGACTCAAGAGACTTGAGGCTAATCCAAACTTCTAAGCAATTTGCTTACAGACTTTGGGAAAATTCTTCAAACTCTCTATGCCTCTATGAAAAAGAATTATTCACCTCTCTGTAAAAAGCTTTAAAAAATATCAGTGAAAAAAACTTCCAAACCACAAAAGAATGGTGTGTTAATATTATAAATATTAAATAATTCCATAACAGAACATTAATTGACTAATAGAAAGTGAACTAGAAGTCCTGAAATCAGTAGCTAGACAGAAAAACACAGAGCTCAGATGAATCTTAAAGAAGCAATTTCCATACAGGCAAATAGAATTTGGTGTAAAGTTTAATTCCTTTTACAGTCAGTCATGCAAAACAAAGCCTAAATCCAGACATTCTCTTTCACAGCTTCCAACTTTCTGTATTGTTTGAGTATCTGAAAGTGATTGGTTCAGATTTCTAGGATCCTGGAATACAGGACAGAGTTGGCTTTCCTCTCCATCTTCCTTAAAGCTTAGCAAGACTAAGACATCCTAAACCATGTAATTATACTGTTCCACACGAAAAGATCTATCAACTAGCAGCATATTTTGGAAAATATTTCTCATCAAAACAGAGCAAGTTTAGGCAAATGTAGGCTGTTACTCTTCATGGGTGGCACACTGCTTTCATTTCATAATTGACTGTCTATGACTATATTTGGCAACTGTATTTCAATTGTCTTGTTTGACCTTTGACATTATTTTTAGTTCTGGATATGAAAGAAAGATCAAGTTAGCCTTCTGGTGTATGCAATTTAGAAACATTATTAATAAAAAGTTAATAGTGAAAATTCTTATGGCAGTAACATAATAGAGGTTAACAATCATAGCACTGAATTGTCACACTTTAAAACTTTCATAACACATGACATCATTTATGCAAATGGAAAAAATTCTTTATAACAATTGGTGTTGAAAAGTTAGAAGTGGATATTCAAGATGTGGCCCACAACTTCATGAAAACACACCAGAGAAGCAATAAAAATACCAATGCAATCAATAGACTCTTTTGACTATTATTTAGCTTCTAAAACAAAGAACAAAACCAGGTTGGAGTTATTAAAGGGTCTAGATCCTCTGTTCAAAACACTGAAATCTTCCTTTTGTGTCCAGTTTTTCAGAATTAAGCCCAGTCAGAATACGGAGAGATCAACTCCAAACTAGAAATGAAAACAGCAAACATGACCATTCCGTGGTATTAATAACTACACTGACTTCAACAGGGATTGACACACATCACTCATCTCCATCTCTTCAATAATGACACTTTTTGAATACCTCCATAACCTGCGGGATTTTTTTTTTTTTTTGGAAGGTGTTTCCTAGCACTAGTACTTCCATTTTTGGTAAGCTGGCTTGCTTCCTTTTAAATGTGTCAACAGACACTGGGAGGTGCTATAGACTATAAAAAGAAGGTGATCAAACTTGTCTTTGGCTATTTTGATACCTTGGAATTTTAATATTTATCTAACTAGAAGTTAATGTATTTTAAAGCAGAAAAAATAGCCCTGACTGTTAAAAAGAAGCACATTTTCCTCAATAACCTGTGCTAATTTTATATGTTTTATTATGACTTTAAATGTCACATGGGATTTGATATATCAATCAAAACAAAATGTTTACAGGGGAAAAAAAAGAGTTAACTTTATGACTGTTAAACACAGAAATTCTTTTTGATGAACATACATATTTATCTAGAGCTGAAAAATATTAGAGGGAAAAAATAACCACAATCAACATCAAATTTGGAAAAGGTTGTATGTGAATCTGTGCTGCAGTCCCTGAGCTGCTCAGGTGACCTGGGGCCATTGTTCAGTGGCTGTTTGTGTGCATAGCTGGAATGCAGTGGCCAATGTGGAGTTTTACATGCCAGGTGTGTGGAAATGCTCACTGCAAGAGCTTGCTGGCTTCCTGTATAATACATTCACAACATTATATGGTGATGATAGACTTGTCCTATGAGTGGTCTACATGAAGTCTAAGGATGGCAATATTCAGGCTCTCTAGCTAGTCACTAAGCAGATGGATTTGGGGGAAAATGCTGATCTAGTCAGGGAAGAAGGCAGCAAACAGTGGAGTGATTCCATCCAATGTTTGTGTAGCTCTTTGTGAAAACAAGAGTTGTACTCCCTGACAGAAACTCTGAAGTAAACCAGAAAGGATAACTGAATCCTGGAGAGTGCAGTCAGTACTAACACAATAGGAAACTGCAACTTTCACCAGCTTTCAAAAGCAACTTTAGCTCCACCATGCTAATTTATTTCCTTTGGAATAGCCCAGGCAGCTTGGGGACTGCACATAATGTGCAAGATGATACACAGAAATCCAAGCAATTTTTGAGTGCTTATTGGTGACATTTTACAAGGATTTAGGGAACTAGCTATGTAAATCCAGCACAGAGTGACTCAAATAATGAAATTGGCTTGATAGTGCTGCCTTACAATAAGGGAGATTTACCCTGTGGGAAAGGCCAGCACAACATCTCCCTCTGCGGCAGCCCTTTATGTTTGCTTGTGGGAAAACTGCACCTGAGAAGTCCTTAAGTCATCACAGCCATGTTATTCCCAATGCTAGCAAAAAAATTGTAAAATTTCCTTTACGTAAGGACAGGGACAAATACCAGCACTCAAAGTGAAATTCATCCCAACTGAATTCCACGCACAGCAGTAGTGCCTGCATTAGTTCAGCACCATCTTAGTGATACCATACTAGAACACAGCAGAAAAAGAAATCTCTGCCATGTACTAAGCACATCTCTGACCACATCTGAACCACAAGTGTGACAGAACTTACACAGCACTCTGCCTACAAACATTGCTACCAATCCAAACGAAATTGTATACAAGTACTTCAAACTAACTGGTGACAAAAAGCCATTCTTCCCATTTAAGTAAGCTCCACTCTTCTAACCAAACTTCTTACATTTTTTACTAAGCTTGGAGATTCTGCTCAGTATTTCCAACAAAGACTGAAAATCAAAGCCAAATAAAAAGGTACCTAACTTCCAGGGCAAGCAAATTCTTTAGAACACTCCAAACCACTACATACTAGTCAGAAAAAAGAAAGAAACTTCTTTATGCCCAAATTAGGATTCCAAAAAGATAATTCATGCACTCAGGAAACAAATTACCACCTTCCACACCAGGTAAGGTACAACATAAGAAGTGTGGAGAAAAGCCCAACAGGAAACATGGAGAGCCTCTTCCCTGTAAGGAATCCTCCTCTCCTAACTTCTGGCCAGTTACAAGGGCCAGGCTCTGCCCTCCTTCCTCTCCTAGTATGTAATCAGGTACACAGGTGCTTTGAGCCTCTTGCTCTGTTTTGCATCCTGCCACCCCATCTATTTCACAGAGCTGAGCATTGTCTCTGAGCATCTGCTTCAGCAGCCAGGAAAGTTTTTTATTGAGGCTGTGAAAGACAGTCTGGCATGTTCTCCTACCTTACTAATAGTGCAACAGCCACATATTTTGGGAATTTGTGTTGGACTTTGTAGCAGATATTTATTAGTTCAAAGGAAATCAAACGTTACATCAATTTTGAGAATAGCTTTAGGAGAGTCTGCTCAAGTTATGAATGGCAAGAATCTTAGGCCACTTATACTCATCCCTTTAAATGCCTTTTAAGTTGAGCAATGAAAATAACATAGCTTTTAATAAAACTGAGCTTTTAGATTATTATACACCAATTTCAATCAGAATGTTTATATTAGCAAACTGGCGCTCAGCCTCCTTTACCAACTATCAAACTAAAATTACTTAGCATGCCTTCATGTTTGATTGCACCCTTATGTGCCTTGGGAAATTCAGTCTATATTACTGAAGAGAACTATCATGCAACTAAACTAAAGAAAACAAATTTACCACATCTTTCTAGGAAACTATTACCACATATTTCACAGAAATCATGCTCTGTTAATTTTTTAGCTAAGTAATCCAGTGTTTTGAATTTGAATTCCTCTAATTTAGTCATATTCTTCTAGGACACATTCTGATGAAAACTTATGAAATGGCACTTTCATCCAGAGGGAACACTAGAAGCAAAACAAGTCTATACCAAAACTCTAAAACTATCATTAGACCAAAAGCAGAATTTTCAAATTATTCATAACATATAAGGCAAACCCCCTAATTTAGTTCAGTGATGAACAGCCTAACTCTGATCCAGGCAGATTATTTAAGAGAAACTGATGAGTAACAATGGCGATACATTTAAGCAGAAAATTATCTAGTGATAAAAGATATATTTATCATAATTATTGTAAGAAATTATTGGAGAATTATTCAGAACTGTTCAACATTTGAAATGGAATGCACCTCTTTGTTTGTCAAAACAAGACTTATTCTTCTTAGATAACAAAATATTCCATAAACACAAGTAGGTATCTGTATACTTTCCTTTTTACATACGATCTGTAGACAACTCAGAGACAGTTGTCCAAAAGGGCTGACAAGTACTCAGGTTACCTTAAAAAAGGACAATACTTAAGCCTAAACCCTACAGCATATATATATGGTGCTAACATTTCTACATCACTTCAGGTGGTATCTACAAAAATGTGCAAGTTGCCACTGTCATGCAACTGTGTGAGACAAAAATAACAGAATCCACTTTGTCCTAATCACTTGTAAGTGATAATCTTGTACACATAAAATACAGACATTTTTTTCCTGCTAGGGCTCAATTAATATCATGAGTGCCATTACAAAAATCTTTTTTCCCTTTCTTCCTCTTCACATCGCTGTTCATTGTTTTCTGTCTGTGATATAATTTTGTTTAGGGTATCCTTATTCATCTATGAGAAAATTGAATAAACATTAGTTTTGTACAAATTATTTCCCTAATTGACTACCCAGATTCCAAAATTAGAATGGAGGTGACCACCTCTTTTAAGGTGATGTAGGAAAATGAAGTATATTTCTGTCTGTATACAGCACTGTAAATATTGAAGATTTTGGATCACAATTTATTATATTGTCTTGTTCATACTTTGACAATGCAGTTCTGGGTGTTTTCAGCTGAACTGAGCTTAGCAAGGAGAACTGTTTGTTACAGTGCTCATTTCCCGAGTTCACACTCCAACACCAGACCCGTCACAGCGGGATGGTTCCTTTCTTTGTTTTCCTCTCAAGAGCTATCTGGCAGCTGCACCCAAACTAGCTTCTGTCAGTGGATTCCTAAAGAATTCTATATACATCATCTCTTGTAATCACATGTGCTGCAATCTACATCACAGGTGGTATTGTACAAAAAAGTCAGATTTGAGCCCTGTCAGAGTGTGCCATATTTGCTTCATTAACATCGATTTCTATGTGAAAAAAACAATTCCCTCTCTGTGTGCATGGTATTTGATTGAAATAAATTCTCAACAACACAGAGATGTAATCAACATGAGAAAGTAATTGCCAAGAATTACAGCATTAGCTCTTTCCAACAAAAAGTCAAAATATGGCTTTTCTATTAATAGTGACTTAGAAATGAACTATGGAAAACTATCACTGATGGTCTAAACAGTTGCTGTTGAAAGTAAAGAATATTGCACAGCTGTGGAGGAGTTAAGTTACTGACTAGTGGAAAAGCTATCTAACCCTGTGATTCATTAGGAAAAGTTTGCTCAAGAGTTGAAAGACCCATATTAGGAAAGAGACAAATACATGCTATTTGTAAAAGTCTGGATCTACTGAAATCAGTAAAAGTTTTGTTACTGATGCCTAGCCATGGCTGAGGAGTTTATTTAAAAATATGGCAAATAATAACTACTCCTTCTGCAAATCCATGTGCTTTTACTTTAAGATACCATTTCATAACATTGGTAATAAATACTGGGCATAAAGAAAAATGAAATTCCTGTTCCACTATTAATCTCTTCCTGACTTTCAAGTCAGAATGACTTCTCTATCTTACCAATATCTGTGTAGGAGTAATGCTGCTATCACAATTTATTCTACTTAAGATATGGACTGAAAAGCACAGTACATCAGAATATATCCAATTCAGGATTCAACTTGAAAAATAGTTAGCTATCACTTTTCAAATATATGTGCACATTTCTATTTATATATGAAGGATATAACTGGAAGTTTATTCTAGCTATTTCTGACCTATATTAAAACCAGAGATTCACATTTCTATACTGACTGAAGACTGATAGTATTATTTAAAGTGAAGGTATATTCAATAGTAGAAGTATAATCTCATTTCGTAAGATTCTTTCCACCATTAGTTTACTTATGAATCAAGAATATATTGATACTCATGGGGGAATTAAAGTGGCACAAAAAGACGAAGTTAGGAACAGCAGAATTACTTTGTTTCATTTTGTGTGGTGGAAAATAATCATCATCTCAGTAAACTTGGGTAGTGTTTCCCCAGTTCTTTGCTACAATACAGCTGAAGTCACGGATATTTTATGCAAAGAAAGAAAAGGTTTCTTCACTACTTTAAGTGTTTGGAATAGCCATAATTGTTTCAGTCAGAGCAAAAAGCATAGCAAATCCTTTACTAACAACAGGTTTTCTTTATACATTTTAGAACATACTACTACAGGCACAGCCAAGCCCTGTGCTCTTTTAACTGTACACTCTTCAAGGCAGTTCAAAAATTTCCTGCTAAATTCAATGTTATGGAGTCACAATGTTATGGAGTATATTCTTTTATGTTGCAAACATTAGGAGAGAATAGTACCATAAGCAGCAGAAATTATCATAAATACAATGCAGACTCAAAAAGGCTGTCAAACTGAGTCTGCCAATCACAGAATTATGCAAGCTAAATGCAAATCCACCACAAAATAAAAATATAAGAGCTGCAAACCCTTTATTTGCACATGCAGCATCTGCTACCCAGTCCAGATTCTTATACTAAAACCTCACTAACCATTACCTGAGTCATCTAACTTTATAAACCTATGGAAGAAATCTCATTTTACTCTGCTTCCTTAAAACGAACATTTTATTCTTCCCTGCTTGAACAAGGTCCTTGTTAAAGCCCATTACTGAAATGCATGTTTTCAAATACCTACAGCTCACAGACCAGCTGTTTCCCAGATTTTAAAGGGGACCATATATTCTGCCACAGGTTGCTTATGCAGTACTTCTATGGAGCTCATCAAAATTTCACGACACCACTACATATAAGAAGAAACTGTAAGAGAAAAAACTGAAAAGTAGAATATTCTCAAAGGCCCCTGACTAAAGCTGTTCTCAAATGCTTGAGTGGTATGAAATCTGCCATTTGTTTCAAGGTCAAGAGAAAAGTATGTCTTTACACTTATGCCAATGCACTGCACTGTTGTCTATCAAACAGGTTGGTTGATTATTGTCAGAGATGGAAATTTGGAATTCTACCAATATAACAATATGAATACCAGAATGGATATGAATTTAAGTTATTCAATCCTTTAACAGACTGGTCACAGATATCTTTATTACAAACAGTAACTTATGGTGATACAGCAGTACCGGTGCACTTAGAGAGCCCAGAAAATGAAGTACTGCAGTTTACAGGCACAGGAGAGATCCCATCCTTCTTTAGACAGCTCAGGGCCACAGGAAACTTTCTTAGTTAAAAGGAAAGGCAAAGGCAAAGGCAAAGGTAAAAGGTAAATGTAAGGTAGTGAAGTGGTTTCTACCATATTTTACGTACTCTCCTCTGGTTAATTGAGAGAATACTTTATGTGCGGTTCTTGGTGATAATGCAAAGGAACAGTGTGTAAGAAAACAAGGCAGCTTTCTAACTTCACAGTTGCCCTTTTTTATGTTCCCTCTATATATATTTAGCTAATATAAACTGATAACTTAATTAAAATAGATATAACTGCACTAATTCACACATGCAGATATAAAAATTAGAACAAAAGCAATGGGAAACTGGATTGTGTACAACCAACAGTATCTAAAAATGTTAATTAAAACATTTAAAGAAATATCATTTAATTTGGCTAATCCTATGCTCTAGTAATTGCTCAGTACTTATTGCTTATTCCATTACTTTTTTACATTAGCTATAACTGATAACTTCTTTTCATAATGTAACGTCATACTATTCTATCACAACACACTGGAATGTGAGTTCTAGAGCTCTGCTTTCTACTTTCAGGGTACAAGTAACTGTCACTGAAAAGTGAAGCCACTACTCCTATTTAATGCCAAAAAAGAAAAGCACAGAAAGGCTGTGGACTCTAGAAAATAGAAAACGTTTACATTATTCTAGCTGAAATAGTTTTCTCACTGACTTCCTGATACACACATGGACAAAAGTAAGAGTGTGCATGGATACTTTTATCACCAGATTCAAATGGTTAACATCTGATTTCCTCTACATCCTGGCATTTGCAGGCAAAACTGAAAAGAAATTCAGATTTTCCAGCTGGTCAATTGAGCTGAATTTTAAAAAGGCAGATTAAAAATCACACAAATAAATACAGAACAAAAGAGAAGTTTGGCTGCAGCTCCTACACTCTATTTGCTCTGGTAATAGCAACTGGTCCCGTAGCAGAGGAAGAATTTTCTCTACTGGTGCTGATGCTGCTGCTTTTCTCAGTTTTGGTATAGAATTGTAAAGCAAGATAACAACTAAATATAACAACTGGATGACAGTGACACATTTACAAGCATCTGGTCATATAAACACAGAGGTTTCAAAGTGCTGCCTATATGTAATGGCAAATATTCTACTGATTTCCCTAAAGCCAGGCTTTCAGTCAGACTTAAATTTTAGAATTGTAAAAACAGTGTGTAATTAAAAGGAAATAATTGCTTTAGGCAAAATTAAGACAAGGAATGACCTAAGCTATTTGAAAAAACAACGGTAGGATAATCGACAGGCTTTGATCCCTGTACTGAGCAAGACAAGAGAAACATCTACTACAAAATCCTGATTTATTTATCAGAATTGAATTAGATCATTAGACTGGTTTTGATTTTGATGGGGTTTTGATTTTCTCCTTCTATTAGTTTATAATTTAGTCTCTGGTCTTATATAGATTTTGAAAAATAACTAAATCTAAATTATTTGTCAGCAGCAAACCAGAACAATTTGAGAGGCCATGCATATATGTCCAATAGTGTTTTGAAGGTAGGAGTCAGCCAGCTGGTTTCTATCAATTCCCACTCTGAAAGGCAGCAAGGGGTTAGTAAGATTTTCTTAGCAGCTTCTTGCATTTTGTACCTTGGAAGGAATTACATAGTGCCAGCTTGTGTTCTTCTAGACAGTGTAATTGATATATTTATATATCCAACTTCAGCTGTTCCTGCACAAAATAGCAGATCTGATCTGGAAATGGATCTAAATTCTATTCAGTTGGGTAATGCTTGCCCTACATTTTACGTAACTACTGAGAGTGGGAAAATAGGGATTGCAGTGTTTATGACTGAAATGAGCTCTTAACTATGTGAAACAAAATTTTACTGTCTAAAATTTCAAACCATTTAGAACTCTTTGCTTCTATGCCACAGGCTCCTCAGGATATCTTCAAGACCTGGAATACTGCAGCCACCTTCTTTCTTATGTAACCACTTTCTGAATTTTACTTCTTTAAAATAATTTTGGTTATTAGCTACTTCTGGTGCCATTTTCACTGTTAAAATGTGTTGTACTACATATTTTAATTGATAACACATTGCAGAATGTCATTTTGATCAACCTATGGGCATTTAATATTTGCTTTTAGTGACTTTTCTCAATGATATACAATTTTAAGTTATCCTCAAAGGACGAAGGAAGGGAGTTCTTAGATTCAGTTTGTCCCCAGAAGACGGCTCTGCTCTTCCTCTTGTCAAGACCGTTTCAAGAACTAGAAAAGCTGCCACAGGAACAGCTGGAGACAGGACAATATGCAGAACAAAACAGCAAGGCCTTGAGCTCAGGGAGTATTTCATATCAAAAGAGCAGATTCTGTGTTGGATTTATTTTTGCCTCCTTGCCATGTTATATTGAGGGTGATTTTGCGACTGCCTGCAGCCAGTTCATACAGGTGATATAGAGGAAATGCACCTGGATTTAATGTTCCTCAATTCAGAGAGTGAAATACTTGTACATGGAAAAGGCACGTAAACATGCACTCCTTTTTTTCCTTTGAAAAACAGAAGAAAAAGTCTTCCATACAAATGACATGACTAATTTTATGTCAACTGTGATCACTAACTCAGGAAAGGGGAAAAGAGCAAACATAGCTCATTACCAGATGAAAACTCAAAATTAGCATAGTAACAATTTTTTTTTTTTTTTAAAGACAAAGTAATCTATTTAATGACATTTGCATTATGGAAGATTTTGAAAAACAGGAGGCTGTGGTCTTATGTGGAGTTTTCCAAGTTCAGATAATCAAAATAGCTGAAGACACTGAAACTGAATAAATTTTGCACCTCTAGTTGGATATATCTTATTTTGCTGTGAAAAGGTTAATAACCAATGTTTTACATTTACTTTTGGCATTTTGAAGCTACATTCTGAAAGACTGCAGAGCTTGAAAACATCATTTATTCTAGTAAAACTGGCACAAAATATTTAAATACTAGAAATAGCCTTTATCTGAGCTGTAGGGAAAGCATTTGTTGCACAAGTTCAGCTCTAAACTATTAAATCATTAATTTTATTACTGCTTGGAAACAATTACATTTTGTAAACAGTCATTCCACACTTTTTTTTTCATTTTTCATATCAGTAAATTATTAATGCTGTAATAAGAGAGCACTTTTTCAGACTGAGGATTAAGACTTGGATTTTACATGACAGTATTAATTCTAAAAAATAATATTATTCTTCATTACAACCATATGTTTAGCTTCAGGGCAATTTTTATTGGAGGGAAATGTAGTTTCCTGCAAAAATGAGAAATTACTACATGCTGTCTAAGGGGCTGATCAAGAAAATATTTATATAAAGCAGTGGAGATCAGTGAAGTAAAGGCTTCTAATAAGTTTAATGAGACATTCCCAAGAGAAGGACTGCCTGGGGCAGCATGTTTTCAGTTGTTACTATGTACTGCTATTCACAAGTCACACCTCTAAACTGAAAAGCTCCCTAACTTTGCAATCTACTTTAGTGACAAATGTCCCACCCTTTGGTTCTGAAGATCAAATCAAGAGAAATACTGGAAATAGAGTGGTCTGAATAGCAAATGTTCAAAACAGACCTGCACAGAAGGCAGCAATTTAGAGTCAGAACATTCTATGCCAATTCTTCCTATGCCACCATTTTCAATGAAGAATGAAGCATTTTATTTATAAAACTATCTCCTAACTCGCCAAAATTAACAGAGATTTAATACAAAACTGAGGCAAATCAGGTTGTACAGTAAGGAAAAATACTTGAAAATTTTAAGGTATTTCTCTTTATTTTTTCTTTACCTCTTTCTCTTTTTTATTAATTGCAATAGGGTCAGTGAAATTCTCACTACAGTAATTAGAGGAGGTAAACTTTATGGAGTGTTGTAAACTGATGAGCACTGCATTACATTTATTCACTTCAAAAAATGACTAAAAATAGCTATTATGGCTTTTAATATTTCCCACTGCAGAACAAATGTGTTAAGTTCAAAGTTATAAGGAAGGTGTATTTCCAAACATCACTCTGGAAGTTCAAACCACACACTTCACACTATAGTATCAGCTACACATGGTTGGAAGGGCAGATTATACATTTGATGATGCATAAGAAAGTGTGTAAATACTTTGAACAACGCAGATTTAAGAGTGGGACTTGGCTTACCCCTTCCTTTTCTGTCATAAAGGTAAACACCCACAAGTCCAAGTACACATGCAAAGAACAGATCTTGTAAGTAAAATAACAGCATTTCTAAATAATCATTTTAGTTCCCTGTTGTATCTTCCCTCTTATGTTTGGTTTTTATCTTGCCTTTTTTATACTGTTTTCACTGAGTTATCAAGTTAGCAGTTTCTTTAACAAATCTCAACATGGCTCATATTCCACAACTAACTTACCTGTCAGCTGTTGAGTATCACCAGGACAATGATTTATTATAAAGTTGTTGCATCTAGCAATGCATGTATCAATTAGTTTGTATGACTGGAAAACAAGGGAAAAATTTATGGACAAGGTAATGTCAAATAAAGAAATTTTTAAATGAAAATCTAATGGAGTACAAAAAATACTTTGACTGCTGTTTAGCACTTAGTTGATTTTAATACAGTATGTCTCCTCTTTTTGTGCCCAACAAATTGCAAAAGGGTAATTAAACATCAGCTACTTATGCTTAATCAAATATTCTGTACATGCATTAAATCTTGTAAGCAAGTTCTGCTGCCTGATGAACAATGTGCTGCATCAAGTCCTCAAGGAACACCTCTGTATCATTAACCATGTTTCCTCAGACAACTACAATTTTTCCTGTTTGGAAACTGCACACAGGACAAACCCAGGAGTTTTGAGTGCTTTGAGTATTTTGCCATGATATCCAGATGTCTGGCACTTCACTGAAGCAGTAGCTTCAACTGTTCTCCTGAAAATCCTTGACAGATCCATTATTTTTGTGCAGATCATTTTTACAGCCATATTCATATTTAACGTGCTTCAGACAGTCAACACATGCATAGCAAATGCACACAAGGATACGGTAAAAAAACCCTGAAGAACTTTTTTAGCCTTCTATGCTGTAAGTAACAACATATATGTGTTTATGACATAAATCAAAATTCTGAGTATCACAATGAGCAGATAGAAGAAAGTGATAGTGAATGCATGTACCAACTTGTTTTCTCTCAATTAGTTGTTCATTAAAATCAAATCCACAGACAGAAAATTCCTGGGCTGGAGAAATCTCCTGCTTTGAAAGGCATTATCACATATACCTGTACATTTATTTCTATTTAAAAAGCTTATGAACAGTTCTATGAGGTACCATCTAGGAAATGCCTTCATTCTCTCGCTAAGAAAAGTACTCAATACAAATGCAAATTCTATTTTCTATCAATTTTAATTTAATAATAAGGAAAGGTTAAAATTAAGTCAATACCTTTATTTGCAGTAATTTTTTTACTGTTAGTTTTTATATTTGAGAGAGAATGAGCACAGAAATTTTTACCTAAAAATGAACTTCAAGATGCTTCCATTTAAAAATATTAAGAATCAAAATAACTTAAACTGCACAAATACTTTACAATCTAGACACTATATTTAAAAAAAGAAAAGATGGAAAAATATTTCCTGAAACAAATTACTTTCAAAACTATCCAATAAAAGTATTCATTTCACTGATAAGACTCTTCTGGAAAAACATTTAAGTGTAATATAACAGCTAATGAACATATTTACTGTGCTGGCTTACCGAATGCACACACATACCAATAACAATGAAATTTTTCCAAGACTGACCATCATGAATAATATTTTCTGGCTTTAAGAGGCACAAACATTACCTTACTAAGTGCCAGAACAAAAGAACAAATTACATTACATATCATTAAACAGTGTCTTCTAAGCAAAGACAAGATCATTTTCCTTGACCTTGAATCATTTGCAAAGGTCATTTGAATTCATAAATATGTGCTCCAAATTCAATTAATGAGAAACATAAGTTAGTGAAATTTAGAAGTTACATTTTGTTTTGACTCATTTTCCATCCAAGTCTTTTCTGCTCCTCTGTCCCTATTTAAGATTTCACATACTTTATTTTTAAAGACAATTCTGCTGAGGAAAGGGTGTTTCACAAACACATTCCTCCCAAGTGCCAAACTGTCAGTGCCAGCCTCCCTACCCCTAAAAATCAGCAACAGACTGCTTTTTTTTTCAACTTCACTGAACAGAGAGCCACAAGAAAGAAAGTGCTGTACATATCACATGTGCTCTCACAACACATGTACTTGGCAGAACAGAAAAGTAATGGGATGAAATCACTGTCAGCTTTCTGAAAAATGTAACGGACGTCAAAATTTCTGTTTGAATGAATGTCTACAGAAATTGTGACTCTGGCAAATTGAGAAGCAGTGACCAGAAACTTTGTGCAAGGACACTGAGGGGATACCTGCAACACAAGAACTGTCGGGAAACAAGAGGCAGCTGATGAGGGACTGAACAAAATGTGTGCTCCACAGAACCTTCCCGAACAACCCTGGCATACTGGGGCAGTTCCCTGGCAGTGAAAAGAGATCTCTGTCTGTGCTTCTGCTGCCCCTCCTCTTCCAAAAGCCCTGACAGGTTATACGTGCCCATGGGATCTTCAGGCACAGGCAGCACTCACTGGTTTCCTTACAGCTCTCAGGAGCCAGAGTTGCAATCACTCTTTCAGCTTCTTAGCTGATAAATGATTAAAGAGAAATACCCTGATTTTGCTAAATCTCAAGGCTCTTGCTACTTTGTTATAGACAAGATAGTGTTATGTAAGGATAGTATGGGCAAACACAAAGAAACTGCCTATACAACTATGCCTGCATACTGATGGAAATTACTATAGTCTGCAAATAGATTATGTAGCAATAAAAGCAAAGATTTGTTTTAACAAATACAACCTCAGTGTGTTGTAAAAGCAAAAAGAACCTTAACAAATAAAAGGAAGACAAAAATGTTGATTTGAAAATATTAATCGAATCAGAAAAAACACCTTATATCAGGTGATAAAAAGAAAATTATCAAATACCAATTGCCAGGAAAGAATCTCATGTGACAATGGTCAATTTTATATCAATGATATAAATAAATGCCATTTTTCTACCCAAATTTCCAGCCTGAGGTACTGTCCTGTCGTTCAGGCTATGGTTATAGAATAAGTCTAGACATAAAAGTGTCTGGTTTTGAAGTACTGAGCAACTGTCATTCTAGACCAGAATGCCAGGAAACTCACCTCATTTATGACATAAATTTTCTCCAAAACCTGATACATATTTCAGCCACTAAAGCTGTTGTGTCAGCCTAAAAGGTTGCTTTGGGGTTTTTTTCTTTTTACTTTTTTTTTTTTTTTCCTACTGGATATCAACTGTGTTGTTTAATTTGCAGCAAGTGGTTACAAAGACTGCTGCCACCATCCATAGGCATCTTTTCTGCAGACAAACTATAGCCCATCTCTGCTGAGTGTCTTTTACATACACCAGAGGAATTTCAGCTCTGCAGGAAACTTCATTCATTACAGGAATTTTAAGCTGCATTTGATACACTGACCGTACAACCATATAAAATTGTTTGGAATTTCATGCTGATTTTATAGAAAGTACAGTTGTTTTCAATTTTGGATGCCCATCGCTAGGTTTTTTCGGGGGGGGGGGGGGGGGGGGGGGGGGGTCGTGTTGTTAA
>VWYP01019660.1:1171785-1305047 GCA_013400435.1 Pycnonotus jocosus
TTTGGGGGGGGGGGGGGGGGGGGCCGGGCAGGGGTTTCCTGGCTTCAATCTAATTTCTCTTCCAGTTACTTACTGGTATATTCAAGTCTTCTCTTAAACCTCTTCCAAACTTCTCTGGGGATGCTTTAGATAAAGCAACTGAAGAACATAGTTTACACTTTAATTTTTAAATCAGGGATATTTAAGACCTTGTTAAAGCTTGACCTTCTGATTTTTTTCTCATCAACATCTTATTAATTTAAGCATGCCTTTAAAGTAATCTTGGTTATTACAGTATGAAAAGAATATTTCAATGAAACAATATATGTATAAAAATTTTCTCTTTCCCATCCTAGCTTGGTGACTTTTTTCTTTTCCTGAATAGATACTGAAAGGACTAAACCCCCTTGCTTCGAAAGGAAGCATATAAGAATAGACCTGCTCATTTAAGACAAGGAAAGACATTGATGTCTCAACTGTGAATAAAGCAGAAAAACAAGTACCCCAAACCAAAATAAAGTAACTCCAACAAGTCAGTATGAATGTCACAATCTACTTCAGGAAAAAACACCAAAAAAATAATGTAAAAATTGCAACAATAATAATATTGCTTTGGACAAAACCTTTTGGCATTTCCTTTTTTATAGTAGTAGGATTTCTTACTACTGTAACTTCAGCCAACATCAGCTTACTCAAGGAAATCTCAATTCTTATTAGCATGACTTGTTTTAAAAAGTAATTTTGAATCTCTCATTTTTTAAAATTCTGTATAAATAGAAAACTCAAACATAGATTTTTTTTTTTTAACTCCCCTTAAGTTAGTGGCCAGCAGAGGCAAAAGAACAAATGCATATAAGCTGTCACTGAAGAAATGCAGATTGCAAATTACTACGAAGTCTCTAGCCATTAAAATAAATCAAACTCTGGAACAGCCTTCGGCAGAAACACTGGGGGCAAAGAAGTAACAACTCCAATTTAGTATTGGCAAAGTTTATGAAAAGAGAATTATCTGATGCAATTCCCAGGCTAGCAGAGCAGTGGACTTGATGACCCAGAGATCTCTTCCACTGTTGTGTTCTTTGTTAGGCTAAATGTAGATGATCATCTGGTTTTTAGCCTCATTGTGGTTTTTCTAAAGTGAAATTTAAATGAAAGTTAATATAATTTTCGTAAGTTTCGGTTACAAATTGCCCTTTGTTAGAACTATTGGGCCTGCAGCAGAGTGGAACGTGTCAAAGAATTCTAAGAGTTTTACTTAAAAAAAAAAAAGCTGGCTTAGCATTATAAGGGAGCACAGAAGTATAAATGCTCTGAGCTGAATGCTCAGCAGTGCACACATCATGAGAAGAGGGAACTGATCTGCTAAAGAAAATAGGAAGAAAAAAAAAAATCTGTATGTCCTAGGACTGATACATCAGTAATATCAAGGAGAAAAGCAAAACAATATGAAAAAAAGCAAAGGACAAGAGGATATAAAAAAGTATAGGGAAGGAGAAATATCATAGATATTTAATGTCTTTCTTCAAAACCCAACTAATGAAAAACTATTACCGTGTGGCTGTGAAAAGTCAATGCCAACTTGAAAGGCAAAAAAAGGAAATGTTTTGCCAAAGAGGAAATTCAGGTGACAATCTAACACACGCCTCTCTCCCACCATCCTCACTTGTCTCCCCCAAGCTCAGCTCTTGTGATTTGCCTCAAGTTGGCTGCCTTCGAAAGACCCCATTTTGGAGAAGGAGTCACAGTGCAGTTGCTATGGCAGAGAGCTCTGTCAGTGACTCAACATGGAAAGAAACAGCTCAAAATCAGATGTATAACTCTAAACTACTGCTTAAGACATTAATAGTATTTAAGCTTGAAAATAACTTGGTGTTCCTTAATAACGTGCATAAACCCCCTGCCTTCACTTTTTTTTTTAATTAACAAAAGAATATTTTTTATGTTGCAGGTAACTTAAATGTATCACAGTGACTACAAAAAGTACTGCTGATATGTATCAGTGAGATGAAAATAAAGCAGTTTATAGAAAACAACTCTAAATGTTTTTTGGTTTTGAATAAGTAAGCTTTCAGACAGCCTTTAATGATTTTCAAATACACGTATCTTTACAGCTCCAATCAGTCATAAAAGCACACAAAGGTCAAGCAAATACTTTATCTTATTTAGGACACAGTGGTCTGTTTTCTATCACTGGCAAGTTCTAAGGTTTACACTCAAGGGGATGATACTGCTACACAAGACTTCAAAATAAAGGCTTTACACAAATTCTGTGAACCTTGCTGGCTAACTACATATTCCAAATGAAACCCTGATCCTGATAAACTCTAAGCTACACTGATTCTCTGAAAATAGAGAAATTACTGATATCACAACTGAAAATACTGATATCACAACTTCTGTATATGCTTAAAAATTCCCACCATACAATATTAAAGTGGCTCTATGCAGACATGATCACACAGAGGGAATTTTTAAAGTCTAGCCCTTTCTTCACATGAATACACATAATTTTCTCTTTTCAAAGAATGATTGCTGCAAACTTTCAACAAACACGGAAATATTACAGAATATTAGTTCAACTAAACCTTCTCAGTTAACTGCAGGAGAATCAACTATTTAACAGCCCCTACTGTGTACCTTTGTAGGTATTCTAGAAATCCGAACGGTGGCAGTTGGAATAGTGGCAATCAAAGGAGTGGAAAGTGAATACTTTCTGGCAATGAACAAGTCAGGACGACTCTATGGAAAGGTATGGATGCAAACTTTATGTGTACAACCTTACAGTCTTAGAGATGTTTCGAGATGTAGCATTTGTATGGTTTTTTATAAAGCAGATCCTAACTAAGTAAAATGTATTTTGGACTTATCCCATGCACCCCATATTAGACTTTTATGTCCGTTTAATAAATTCAAGGATCAGGTCTTATATACATCTTCAAAATGGAACAGACAAAGCTAAAATATTCCATACTAAGATTACAGAAGTCAAATTTATTTATGAAAATATTCATAATACAAAGGGTCTGTATTGCATATTCTTCTCCCATCTTCCCTATTCTAAATATTTTAAAAGACACTTGTACTTACTTTATTTTATTATCTACTCTCAACAGAAGGTATGCAATGAGGACTGCAACTTCATTGAACTGATTGAGGAAAACCATTACAATACATATGCTTCTGCAAAATGGACACACAAAGGAAAGGAGATGTTTGTTACTCTAAACCACAAAGGGGTTCCAATGAAAGGTAAAAAAACAAAGAAAGAACACCGAGCATCCCACTTTCTTCCTCTGGCAATATCCTAATCACAAATGATCTATAAAGAACTAGTTCCAGCAGGAAGATTAATTTTAAGAAGACTGTTTGACAAGATACCAAGAGAGGCTGGAATACTACTGAGAAACTGAACAAGCTGGACTTGCGCATTTATGTTTATTTTTAAGAGACTACATGAAAAAGATTTGAAAATATACACAAAACCAGATTTACTAACTAAAAGTTGTAAAAAATTCTAAAGAGTTGTACAATCATTATCTTAGTCATTGTAACTGGGTAGTTTCTTAAATTAATTTACCCTGAAGAATAAGTCATTACTTGATTATCTGATAATATTTTATTTAAAAAACTATCTGCTTCTTAAATATGGCTGCTATAATAATAATAAGCAGATGATAATGTTGTGTAAAATATGTCAGACTTTAAGGCTGCTGGAATGAGTTGTCAGATTATCAAGTCAATGGAAAATGTGGAGGCTGAGCAGTATTTTAAATACTTCCCCCAAGAAACTGATATCCTATACATAAACTATATGATCAAAAAATATAATCTTGTAAATGTTTATTGTTGTATTCAGATAAAAGAGTTAGTTTGGAAAAATTAAGTTTACTCTAACACAAAATGTTCCTATCTATTAATGAAACAAATACCTAATGCTGCTCTAAAAGATGTTTCAAATAGTGTATGTAAAATAAAAATAGAAATAAATAATGTACTTCATCTCACTTTTCACAAATTAACATTTTATATAACAACGAAGCAAAAATTCAGACATATTAAGGTTTTTTATGCAACATATCCTATCTTTTGTATAATTCCTGTTAGGGCATACAGCTTTCAATATTGTTTTTCCATTCTTATACATGCTTCTTCTGTTGTTACAGCATTAAACTTTATTTTAAGTTGTATTTGAACTTTATTGTTTTAAGTTATTTAAATGTTATTTATAAAAAAGATACTTATTAAGCTGCATCTGTTTCATATGCTTTTAATTCTAAAGGAATAACAAAATGGTCTGGCTGAGATGCATGAATTTTTTTCTGTGACCAGACACAAAGCCTAGTACACAACCTTCCTGCCAACATACATTGGATGGCAGACAAAAATGACAGCCTGCAGCAAATCACACAATGGACATCTCAAAAGAAACAATGCAAAAATTTTAAAAATCTAAGCCACATACTCTTGATAATTAAATTACTGGCATGCTCAGAGTTATGTCAGGTAAAAGAAGGTTGCAGTTCCAGCAAGCACTGGAAATAATCCTCAGGTGGGTGAACCTCCACTCACAGATACAGAAATACGTGCAAGCCTGTGGGACTAGCCTGAAACTCCAGCTAAAATCACTGTGACCTGATGAAGAAAAGACATCTTCATTTTCTACCTATGAAAGTGCTCAACTAAGCCCTACCTGACTTACGCATTACATCATTTAATTCAGTTTCCCCTTTTTCTTGGGTTTGTGACAATTGCACTTAGATGAAGATCACCAAAAGCTAGTTAAAGCAGCTGACATGACAGGGATAGAGTCTAGTTAATTAAAAATGGTCTCAAATGCTCTACACTGAATAACAGGTTTCTAGAGTAAACCATTTTTTCCTACATGAAAACACTATCATTTTAAGAGCACTCACAGAAAACGGCAACAATTTCCTTTGACAAATATTTCCTTTTTTTTTAAAAAATCTTGTTTATCAAATATTTGAATATTTTCCATTTGAAAATCAATTATGATAGTAGCAAATAAAAAAATCAAAGAATATTTATAAACAGATCTGTGCAAAAAAGTTTGTCAGTTCAGCTGTATCAGTAAACCTCCACTGTGCTTTTGCTAGTTTATTTATTACTTGTTCACTGAACACAACAGACTGTACTATAAAAGAAGCTTCTTTGCTGGTACCTCTCTGCACTACTTTCTGTGAATATTTAAACACTGAAACAAAGTTCACACTCATGATCAACATTAACATACTAGCAGAAGTTTCTGTTATATCTAAACTAGGTTAGTGGAAGCTTTGAAATAAAAATGAAAATAACAAAACCCCATTAGGATCGTTTGTGCTTAAAAGCTTTACTGAAGTTTTAATTTAAAGGTATGTATGCACGTTAATATATAAACATATATGCAAAAAAATCTTAAAAGCAGATGCAGACAGGCTCTTTTAAACAATCTTTTGATTACCTAATTCAAGAATATAGAAATACAGTCAAACAAATCCTGAATCCAAACTGTACTTAGCCCTTACTGCTAAATGCTTTGTATAATGAATCACTCCGTTACCTCCATTTTCAGGTAAGCTAAGGCTGCTTTATGTTTTACAGCTGCCACGACTGAAATGTGTTCTGTGAGGGAATTGTTCCCAGTAAGACACCTGACTGAAAATGCTGCAATTCGTCAGTACCACACTCATATGTCCTTACCACTGAGTGATTTTCTATGTATCTTTACCTTAGAAAATTTATTCTCAAAATACTGACTCAAAAAAAAATCAGTTTAGTGCTAAAACCAGAGAAAAGTAATCAGAAAATTTACAGCAATGAGCTCCAGAACCAAACTATTAAAAGACAAGGGTAATAAGAAGAATCTATTAGATTTTAACAGGAATTCAAAAAGATGTTGGAAATCTTCACAAAAGCCTCTTACAACAGTTACATCACAATCCAGTGCAATCTTAACACCAACACACAATATACTGTGTAGGAGGAAAGTATGTTTATACATAAACTGATCCACCTGTCTGGAAATGGCTCATTACTAACCTGTATAGTACTAAAAGTTCAAGAAAACCCAAGCAACAGAGGGTTATAAAAGCCAGCCTCAAGTGTAATTTCTTTGCTTTCCCTTCAGAAGCATTGGCTTTCGCCGCTTTTTCTTTGTTTCCCTCTGACACTACACAGTGTGTGTGTCCAGACTGGGGTTCAGAAGGGAAATACCTCTCCTCTGCTCAAAGCAGCCACCTATAAGTCACAGAAACTGCTCCATTACAAAGGGGCTGTAATTAGAAAGGTTTTACTTACTTACTTCTGTATTAGTGCTGATAAACATTTTGGGACACAAATGAGCAAATCTCATCTGAGGAATCTCAGAGCAGGCTGAAGAATCTCCATTCTTGCAGGGTTTTAAGATCTTGACAAAGCACAGTACAAGCAATGTAGGTCCTAATTTGAGCAGGAGATTGGATAAGAGACCCGCATTACTCTTTCTACTTTAATGAGTCTAGGATTCCATAAGAAAGTTATTTTTCTTGAAACTATCCCTTCAAACAACTACACAAAACACATTTTCCTTGTTAGGGGGATACTTACACATCTGTCTCATAGTTTGTAAAATGGTGTAAATACATTCCATAACACAATAAAAATGACAATTGGACAATATCCATGACCTTTAAAATATATTATATGATAGAATACAGTCTCACTTTTAGTTCTGTTGCAGGTTCTTTAAAACATGGCTCTGCATTGCATCTGTAATAATCACATTACTAAATGGTTGATCAATTCACTATTAAAATACACTTGTCTGTGTTTTAATTTACTTTTTGAAGAAAATATGTATATTCTCTTTTAATAAGCTGAAGCAAGATGTAAATTGATGTTAAATCAATAAAGGAATGAGAACATCAGTATTTCATTGCACTCAGTGACCAGTATCTGAGTAGTCTAAATATTTCATAAGCCTATGAAATCTGTCTCCTCGCTACTTATTTTTCCATACCATAATGATTTCATAACATTTAACATGTAGAAAAAGGAAGTGACAGGTTAGATGACTTTCCACAAATTAGGAAAAGTCATCAGGGCTGAGATCCATACTTAGAAATAATATTTTTTTAACTAACATTTAATAACAAAAAAAAAAAAAAGGAAGTACAATTGTTTACATCACTGGATGAGTTTTAAATGGTAACAATTATTCAAATCACACATTTATTAAATACAGTGGAGAAGGAGAATTTATGAGCAGGAAAAGAAGCTAAATTCTCTATGCTGATAATTATGAAGACTAGGACTGTACTTAAAGCAGAAACTAGACAGGAAAAATATTAAAAGAGTTGCACAAAGTTTTTAATATGACATTTATAGTAACTTTGTAAATATTGCCCCAGTAAAATTTCTAAAAAAGCTTTTTAACAGCATACATTGAAATTCATAAAACAACAAAATTTAATTTTAAATATATGGCGGGTATTAAAACTACTGAGTGTTAAGTCTTGAGCTCTGTAAATAACTTCACAATACCTGTCTGAGGAAAGCTAGCTTGTAAATCTCAAGCATTCCAGACACTGAAATTCCATAACTGTTTACATTCCAGGCCTAAAAAGGGAGATTTTCTTCAATTCTGCCTGGAAGGCCAATCCTAGCTTACCAAGATTGGTTGTTTCTCTTTTATTTAGAGGCCTGGCACTTGAAAAGATTGACCCACTACAGAAGGAAAAACAAAATTACTCACTTCAGATGAAATTACTTTCCCATGAAAATAATTATTTTACTTCAGTGCTAACCAGAAAAGCAGAAGAATTAGAATGAAGATGCATAGATTTGTCACATAAGGGTTAGTGCCACAGAAGTTAGCCTGGCTCAGTTCTCTTTGCACTCCTCCCTTCAGGAATTTATATACATTTCTAAGTTTCCCCCCAAGCCTTCTCATCCCCAATCCAAACAGTCCCAGCTTCCCATCCTTCCTCATGGCAGAGATGCCCCAGCCCCTTTGTGCCACCTCATTGGATTCTGTCCAGTATGTCCATGTCTCTCCCGTACTAAGAGCCCAGAAATGAACACAGTACTCCAGGTGTGTCACCAGCACTGAGCAGACCAGAAGAATCATTTCCCTTTTCTTCCAGCTAATCCAGTAATATCTTTATTACCCCTAGAAATGTTTTTTATAATGTTCTTATAATGTTATAACATATAATTTCATTCAGAATTCATGACCAATTCCCTTTACAATTACTACTGGCTGTCCAAACATAAACACGATTCACTATTACCTTGGACAGCACCAGTTTTGATGGACAAGAATCCAGTTCTCAGTAGTGACTGCTGAGTTTTCAGGGTTCATCTATCGGCTTTGAAATCTCGCTCTGCTACAGATTTCTTGTATCACTTCAGCAAGCCACTTTCAGTGTCCTATTTGATAAGTAAGAGAAACAAGTTTGAGTCTGGTGTACACTGCCAAAACATCAAACATACACCAATTACCTGACTAATTGAATTGCCTGACTAATCACAGCAGGGCAGCAGAGGAGCTGCAGCTGTCTGTACCCACGTTCACAGGGATTTCTGTTGCCACAGGCAGATCAGGGTCTCTGCTCACCCCAGCAAACAGGATGAGCCTGTTTATATCTTCTTGAGTTACTCTGATGTTACTGCTCAGTACAGGAAAATGGGATGAGCTTGTTAGAGGAAAGGGAACATTTGAAAGCCATGGACACTCAATTGTTGTGTAAGATACATTAATAGTTCACCTACCTTGACTATGCACCCTATTCCTATTGATTTCACCAAAACCCAGGCACAAAAGTGGATATGAGCAAGTAACTAACTTCTCAGTGGTCATGAAAGAGAACAAGCGATTACTGAACAAAACTGTGAGCACCCTGAAAGCCTAAAGCAGTAAGGTAGATCACTACTGGAAGGGCTAAAATAGTAATTTTATTTTATTGTCACAGGAAAAAACCAAGTTATTATACTTTGGCAAAAAAATCAAGATAACAGCTTCAGTGACTTCAAAATTATTGTCATTAAAACAGGCTCCCTGAAGTGGAAGTGTTAATCAACAGATTAGGTGATTTATTGAACCAGCTTCACAAATAATCACTTTCTACTTGTTTTCATATTCTTGCTTCTATATACTAGTAAAGAACCAAGCTCTAAAAGGAAATATGATTATACTGGAATGAAACCACTGGATTTTACAAAAGTCAGGCAAATGTCTCCACTGGTTTTAGATCTTTGGGTTTAAAAAAATACCCAAATGTTTCTGTGTTCAAAAACACAGACACATTTCTGTTTCTAAACACTGTACTGCAAACTGAGCAACACACAAAAAATTGATTCTGTAAACAAGAATTTCCTTTCAAGACTGTAATTTGATGACAGTAACACAGGCTTTCAATTTTAAAGAAACCACATTAATTGTACTTATAAAGAAACACTAAAGTAAAAAAAGGAAAATTATTCAGGAAAGCTAACAAGCAATATATAATGACAACAAGACAGATCATTTTATTAAGTCACAGCTGTGCATAGCCAATCTATATAAAGATTCTATAAAGCTATATTCATTTGTAGAGATTAAATCCTTCAGCTACGTCTCAAGAGGAACTCTCCTCTTTGCTCAGACAGCCTCACACAGCTCTTTTACACCCACATTACAAGAGAAAGCTTTGTGGAAACCATAGCACATGACAGAACACTTCCCCATCCTCCGGCATGTCTGCAGTACCTCATTAATTCAGGATTTCTGAGTACAGCATGTCCCAAACCTCCTCTCCTTAACATTAACAGACACAAGAGACAGCCCTCCATCATTTCCTAAGCATTTAACCTAATTGTAGAGAGAACATATCAGAGTGGCATCATTGAAAACAGTAGGGGCTGGGGACTGGGAATGCAAACTCCTAAGTTTTTGCTCCGATATTTTCCTCTGAATTGTTTTGCAACAAAAATAAGGTTTTCCTACCTTGATGTATGGGGAATGATCAAAATTCAGAAAAAGCACATGAGCTCATGAAAACAAAACAAATGAGGGGAGGAAAAGGCAAGGATAGGAAAAATTATGGTTATGGTTGGTAAAGACTGACAAAAAGGATTAAGAGAACATTTGTTGCATAAAATTGTGGCTGTAGATGCTTGAAGGAAAACAGTAATTTCAGGAAGAGGGAAGAGAGAAGAAACTGGCTACCCTGAATGAAAAAAAATGCTGGATAACATTCAGAAAGGGAGCAAGTTAGAGAAGAAACATCAACAAAAGAAGTTAAAATAGTGGCCATGAGAAAGAAGAGAAGGCTAGACTGAAAGAATAAAAATCAAGGTCTGATCCATTGGGACAGCAAAGACAAGCAAGTAAAAGATGCTACAATGCAAAACATACTGAAAATGGGATCCAGATACCAGAGAAAGGAGTAGAAAAAAAAAGTGGCTGTCATTAGTATAAGAAAACTGGCAAATCAGACCAAGATGGAGTATCTGCAGCTTCTTTAAATGCTTTGTAATATTGTTTACAGCTTCATCAAATGGACTTATCAATATATTGGCAGGATATATATTAAGAGGTGATCAAAACTCACACTTAATTTTGAATTGCTGTAACATTTTGGTTTTGTGCAAAATAAACTGAAAATATTAGTAATAATTTATGTTGACAATTAAAATATTGCAGTGTACTGTAAGCTTTATACCAAAATCTACGGTCACATGCATTATGTGTTTAGAATATTTACAGACTGACTGGCTGCTGCAGAACTGGCAGATCCACCAGCATGTATTTTAGCAGTAGCATCTTTACTAGTATGATTTACTGTGGCAGCCTTAAGGCTTTTGAGGTTCCATTTCTTCCACACACATTTCCTTGGTTTTAGACCTAAAATTTTAAAAAATTTAATTTAGAAAAATGTTTATGTGAATTTTGAAAATCACCCTATGAATACCCCCAAATGAAATTAAATTTGCTTTATTTCCTGTCTTCAATGTGCAAAATTATTTTTATGCCACTATCAACTTTAGGCATGAGATCCACGCCTGTTAACTGAAATAATTATATTCATATAGTTAAAGTCAACCAGAACAGTTTTTGCTATCTCCCTTCTGCTTCTACTTGGGTTTGCACATGGGTGAATACCCTTACTTTGTGTTTGTTCCAGTTCTGGTAATTTAATACATTTGCATATGTTTTGTTGAGGTTGCAAATTACTCTTGCAGCAATACTTAATTTACTTTATTCCGTGGTTTTCAGTCTTCATTCCACTACAATTTCACACAGCTCCCACACCGTAAGTTTCATGCAGACACAGAATCTGTGCCATAGCAGTGGTCTCCTAGAGTCCTGGGATTTTTTCTGGTCTGACTAAATTTCACTTAAATCCATCCATTATCTGTTTATAGTGGTTACACATTACAGAGAATGCTGTGGGCTTATCCAGCTCTTCCAAGTTAAAGGCCCTTTAGGAGTTTGGAGCATGTATAACTTTGATGTATATAAACCTTCTCTAAATTAAATTTTTCAGGGTGATCTTTTTCTACATACAATTTTCTCTGTCTGTAACTAAAAAGAAAATTCTGCCCAACAAACAGTGACTGACACAGAGAAAGGTTTTGAGAAAATATTTCTGTATTTTACATCTACTTCAAAAACATATTTCTATTGCATATGTCAATCAGTTTCAACATACAAGATAATCAAATCCACATTGTCATGAAATCTAAATAAGTGAGCACTAAAGATAGAAATCTGCTCTAAATCTAAGTTTTGGAATGGATATCAAATGACATATGCAATCTAAAAATCATAAACTTTTACTGTCAAAACATGCAGATATTTAATGGTAATATAATACTGCTTCCTTTAATGGTAATATAATACTACTTCCAATAGAAATTTCTAGGACAGGTATAGTCTGAATTCTGTAAGAATATTTGTAAAAAGTGCCTCTTTTTTATAGAGATACCTTCAAGGCCACCCACAAACACTTACTTTAAAACATTTTGAGATGTTTGATCCAGTTTTGTTTTTCTTAAGGAGAAATAATGCAATGGATAGTTAGTTCAGATTCCTTTCCAGGGTACTGTTTTAAAATATTTATTAATATTTATATACCTACAACCAGTATTAAGAAATTATCATAATTACTATTACTGAGCAGAAAAAGCCAGCTCTGACACCAGTATTTCTAGTACTGCATTTTCTATGTATGTATATACATTGATGGCATTACACACATAAGGCAACAGATAATAAAGGCAATAGATTCTCACTGAAATGCACAGCTGGTATTCTGGACTAAACATGCCTTAAGGAAAGTAAAAAAACTACCAGAACCTGATACCCACTGAAAAACTAAGTCTACCAATCCCTCCTTAGAGTCATCATCAAAATATTTCATGGATTCATTAAATACTTCCCAGAAAGCAACATAATGACTTGTGACAACCAATCAGGATACACCTGATAAAATAACATCATCTAAAAAGTCCAAAGATTTCATATCCTAATTTTTTAAATTAATGTGAAAATATTTCATATTGTAATTTTTTAAATTAATGTAGAAATAGTCAAGTGAACTATAGCAATTGCAACAAACTTCTGCTAGAGAAAAAAAGCTTTTAAAAATCACATCATTTAATATTATAATTTAATTTTTCTATTCACATATTATGTGAGCCAAAAAAATTCCCTTTAATGACCGCCCATGATAATTTCCAGTTTTTCCTTGCCAGTTCTGGTTGTTCTCTTTCTCAGTATGTACATGCATGTGCTGCCAGCTGTCTTCTGGAGCCAAAAGCTGCCAATCTGGATGCAGGTACATTGGCTTATGTGCCACATTAGTATTTTTATGTGCCAAAATGCAGCAGCTACCAATGTATCACTGAAAATGCTACTGGTACTCTTACCTGAGAAAAAGCATCTCTAGCATCCCTGGGGACAAGAAGAAAATGTGCCACAAAATCTGCCACTCTTTCAAACTAGGCAGAACTGAGACTTTAGTTTATTAGGGTTTTTCAAATTATAAACTTGACACTTCACACTCACAGACTGAGGGAGAGCTGCAAACACTTAACTAGGCCAATGCCTGGCGGGTGCTCTGTTCTAGGGCAGTAAGATGTTCCTCAAGATATACTGGGCCACACTGGCATGAGAACACTTTTTGAGCACATTTCTGTGCTTCAGTGACATGTGTTTATTCTCTTCTCCAAGTCTGAGAGCAGTCTGATGTTAACACAGATATCTACATATAACACTAAAGGAATAATCTTTTTGTAACTTACCCACCAGAAAGTAAAGCTCATCAAGAGAGGTACAACTCCACCATTCCTTCTGCAATCAGTACATTGTAAAAGCAGCTTTTTCTGAAAATCATACAAATGCAAAGATTAAGTAACCTGTTATTTTTATTTTGCATAAAGAATTGCAATACAAATATAAATGCATTTTACATCTAAGAATCTCTAATTCTGGCAGCACTGCAATGCAGACTGGTTTCCTCCTCTCTCATGTACTGCATTCAGAGAGGATTACATCATCTCAAAGAGCCAGAGAAACAGAAATAGACCAGGGAGGCCCATTACAGCAGACACAGGGTAATTAAAAAGACTATAACTTTTTAGTTAGAGAAGGAGATAACTCAGGAAAAAAGGGTCATTATGTTTCTAAAGAGACAAATAAAATCATGTGCAATTTAAGTTCTCGGAAAGGCCAGTAATGCCTTCCATCTGTTGAGAACAGCCTTGGAAGCACAGGAGGAAACTGCTCCTTGATCTAGCAAAGAATTTAAACTAGCAGCTTAAATATTTGAGCAAATCGTTGGAAGCAAAGGTAGTTGTTTGTACTTGATCATCACATTGATCACTTTCCTGAAATATCTCAGTAAGCATCAAAACAGAGTAATCAGTGTGGTTTTAAGCACTGGTATTGCTGAAGGACATTGACATGCTCTATTTTAATAGCAGGGGAGCAAGACAAATTATTTCTTCAAAAAAGTAAATCAGTGAAACATTACCAACTGCATGGAAACTATTAATACACACATGTTCATTCTGTGATGCTGTGATTTCAGAGGAAAATGGCCAAGTAAAACTAATTAAAAATGTAAACAATTCAATACTTTATTTTGATATTATCCTAAATTAAAGTATTTCCATTTTTATGTCAGGTTCCTCCTCCTAGATATATACTTTTTAAATTAAATTTTATATCAAAATGTTCTGCACATTTTCAAACATTTGTTATTTCTTTGTTCCAGAAAAAGTTCTGGTTCAAAGCTCAAAAGAGCAAATTTTCTGGCCTAAAAGATTTGAGTGAATCAATACTCGCAAATAATGTAGGCAAGTCCAAAGAAATGTCCTGCTTCTTCCAAAAAGAATGTCATTCTGACAGATCACTGGTAACCACATCATACCAGAAAGGCAAATATAGTCAAAGATTTCCCTTGCAGTCTTACCAGTGTAAGAAAAGAGAGAAAGGTAAAATCGGAACTAACTATTCCCCCTTTCATCCTCATCAGAACCTTCTGCCTCAGGGCTCAGGATTTTCCCTTACATTAGTAATGGCATGGCCTGAACAAATCTTTTAAACAAAGCTTTTTTCAGTATCATCACTCAAGCACGATTCCAACCACAGGAAATTATTGTACAGCAGGCAGGCATTTTCCTCCATGGTATAGCTTTAGCAAAAAGAAATGTAAGAGTAGAGAGGCTGCTCTCTTAAAGGTTTGCCATTTCTACAAAGCCCTTTTGCAGTGCCCAAGAGTCTTGGAAATGCAATCTACACTCAAACTGAATTCTGAGTATTTACATTCACAGGGTTTTGCTTGGGACCTGACTCCTACATATTCACTTCTCCATGCACATAGGTAGTTAAAACAATAGCCAATTGGACTCACCAAATCTTGAGACTCTAATAATTCTTCAAAAATAAAAGGAGGCTTTTGTATTTTCTGCTGACAGACATTAAGAATGGCTCTCACCCAAATATCTTTTAAAAACTTCTGAGATAACGTGTTAGCAAATATTTAAACTTTAGACAACTAAAACTGAGAGCATGTTCACTGTAGGTTCTTCCAATACACAAAATACTACTAAATATGTGAAAGATACATAGAGGCATTTAATCACTAAGTCAGAACTTCCATTTCCTACCTCCACAATATTATGCTATTATTATTCATGTACTTCTAATGCACACGGAAGAAAAAGTGACAAATCTGCCACTATTCTCATGTATTCAGTATTTTGTTTACAAGGTGGAAGCTCTGCGAGGGTTGCAGACTAGCCAGAGTTCACCCTAAAGACTGAATATTGGGTAAATGGAGCAGCATCCTCAACCAGGCCAAGGAACCCCACAGAAGAGATCCCATGTACCCTTTCGCGAGAGATGCAAAACAAGCAGAGGAATGTATCGGTACTATTCTTCCAGTCAATAAATATGGTCTAAGGATACTACAGGGTTAAAAAAAATTCCGATCTGTCTTTCCTCAAGTTCTCGAGGGAGACAAACCCGCAGCTTCGCACCCCAGCGGTTTCCAGACGGTGCCGCCTCACGGAGGGGCCAGCGCTGGGCAGAGGACCGAGGGCAGGAAACACCTGGCGCGGGCCCAGCTGGGAAGGGCGGGATTCTCCCCCCTGCCCAGGTAGCTGGAAGTGGTTTCTGACCAGGTTTATGTGAAACAAAACACGGAACAGCCCATGCGGGGCGTGAGGCACCCCGACAAACACGAACCCCTGAGGCACGGACGGGCCGGCGAGAGCCGCGCTCGGCCCCGGGCTGCTTCCGTTCCCCGCCTCCCCGCGGCGGCCGAGCCCGGCACTTTGGTTCCGGGGCTGCGAGGGCCGTGCGGNAAGCGGCTTTGCGCCCCCGGGGGCCTTGGTGCCGCTGCGGCGGCGGGACGGGGCGTTCACGCACGCCCAAGCGGCAGAACCGCGCTGTTATTCCGCTGGCAGAGCGGAATTATTCCGCCGAGCGCCCTGCGCTATCTCCGCCCGCAGAAGCTGCGAGCGCTGCGCTCCGGACCCGGCCTGCGCTCAGCTCGCTCCGCCGATCCCAGCGAGAGCGGCTTAGAGGGAGTTTGTGGCATCCCATGAGCTTTACACATCCCGAGGTGGAACGGCCGACCTTCTAAGTTGTCCTAGAATTGCAGCTGGAGTGTGTAGGGTACCCTCCACTGGCAGTGATTTACCAGGGGTTTGGAGATGAGGTGCAGATGGAGTTTTTATTTAGTCTTTTTTAAAAAGTATCTGAAATGAGAGTTGGGTTTTTAAATTGTAGTCTGTCATTTTCTGAAGTGTACTGTGCTGTATGTATAGTGCTGCAGCCTGGGCACAGCTATTATTTTGAGGCCACAGCATATCCCTTGTCAGTATCGATAACAAAAGTGCTTCAGGGTGTCACCGTTGAGCGCCACGGAGTGTAAGACATTACACTGAAAAGAATCAGTTTGCAGGCTGGGAATGCATGTCCAATTCCAGGGCCTCTCGCCCTCTGCTTCTTGAGGAAACTTGATAATAGCACGGGTTACTCTGAGATGTAAAGTATACCTGCTCTATCTCAGAGAAACTTGAAAGCAAATTGCACTAGAAAATTCATATGCATATTAGATTTTGTGTTTATTTGAGTGGACATCCCTGATCTTTCAAAAGTTAGACCTTCACAGAGGGGGAGGGGAAGGTATCATAGCATGCATGAGTATTTAGTTTTACCAGAAAATAACAATTTTTCCTGGGATTGATTTTAATTTTGTGTTGGAAGCTTAGCTGAGTTTTTTGGTTTTGTTACTTTCCAATTATATTACACTTGATTTTATTTAATCACTTATTTTTGGATTACATTTCAGGACTTACTGTTTGTTTTTGTTAAACATGACTTTGCTACATCATTTCATAAGTGTGATCCTCGACATGGAAAAGTAAACCTAAATTAGCTGAAAGTAAATACTGAGGATAACTCCTTTCACTGTGAGTGATGCAGCACAAAGTGCCAAAGGCAGTTTACAACTACTGCAGGCTGTGCAGGCTCCTGCCTGGGGGCTGCTTTGAGGATGAGAGAGCACCCCAAGTGATCAGTCAGAAGGGGTTGTGACAGCACAGCAGCACTAATTCTGTCTGCCCTGGGGTGGGCACATGGTCGTATTTCTCATGCCTTGCTTACACTACATGCTGAAAATTCTGTGCCAGTTGCAGAGGGTGAGACAGCCTTTTCTCAGCTGTCCTGAGAGAAGCCTGAAAAAAATCCATCAATGGTACTAAATAAACACAAACTTGCAGAAGTCTAGACTGGGTCAGGACTTACTATCTGGTATATGGGGCACCAAAGTCCTCTTCTAGCTGTTTCTTTTCAGCCTCAAACTCTTCTCCGAGAAAATTTCTTCTATTTCACAAAGTTCTCTCCAAGCGGGATTCCATTCAGGTTATTTGGTTGGCCCACGCACAATAAATTATGGGATGGAGATCTAAATTTGCACAATTAACTTCTGTCTTACAAATCTGTATCCTGTAGGCATATAATTTGTCAGTAATCATTCTGGAGACTAATGGGCTTGCTCATCCAGGTAAACACTGCTTACCAGTGTTTTCATAAACTTTTAGGCACAGATCTTAACAACAGAGAAATAGTAGACTTCTGCAGGAGTTCAGTGAGTGGGATAATGAATGTGCATCTGTGCATTAAGGATGCAGATCTCAGGTTCTTTCCAGCTGTTTATCTCATGCTCTCCTGAAATCTCTTGAATCAGATGATTTTATTATTCCTTCTGTTGTAGGAAATACCTTCTTTGATGAGATGTTTTTGTTAAATGGGATAATACAGAATAATTTCCAGTAAATAGGTTCATAGTAATTGAATTTTTATTCAACAACATTTTGTCTGTTTCAGCCAACCATGTCTTTAAATTCATCTACACTTTTAAATGAAGAAAACGTTCAAGGAGCAAAAAGAAATACTGAGTGTTTGGAAAGCCTACTGCAGGCTCCATCATCGTTTCAAGATAATCCACTTCAACAATTACAGTTAGCATCCCAGGAAGTACTGGAAAAGGCAAAAAAGAGTGGGAGATCAAAATGCCCTCGATGCAATAGTTCAAGGATGTTTTATTGTTATACATGCTTTGTTCCAGTTGAAACTGTCCCTACCAAAGAAATTCCAACTGTGAAGGTTAATATTTCTTAATGATTTTTTATAATATCTTTTGGGGTTTAGTTACTGTGGACAGAATAGTCTGGCTGCAGCCACTTCTTTTCTGACTCATTCTTTACAGACATTCAACTTGAACACAGCTATAAGTATGAATAAACTACAGTTAGATAAAATTACTGTTTTTACTTGAGGAATTACATGTACAAACACTGAAAATGTTCCAATCCTCACATAAACATTTATGTATTTCCTAGATGAGAATATAGGCTGAAGTCACTCAGCTTCTCATGCAACTGTGTTTTCACTTAGTTGTTGAAAGTTTCTTTATGGTGCTCTTGCACATTCTTCAGTTTCTAATAACTCTGGCCAGAACACATTATATTGTGAAAAAAAAATTTGTCCATAACCAAGGGTGAATTTTACATAAAATGTGACCTAAAAGACATTCCTGTATGTCATGGTTCTATAATTCAGCTAACTACTCTTAAAATATAAACAGTATAATGCCTTTCAGGTAAGATTCTTGGGGAAGCTATCAGAGAGGACTGAGATGTTTTGTAAAATCAGTTTGGATCTAAGATGCATTTTGAAGACACTGGAGTTGAAAGCACCATAAAAATACTTTAGAAATACTTTGGAAATGTGACCTGGTAAACTTAGGTGTATTTTCATTGAAATAGCCCTTTTCACAGTTGAATGAATACCTAATAGATGAAGTATTCATATTTAGAAACATTATATTGCTCAAATTAAGACCACATCTAGCTTATCTTATTTATTCTATTTCTGAAGATTTTACCACACTACTTCTGGCAGCATTCCAAAGTGCATTGTTGCTTACTTAGATATTTGCATAAATTGAATGTAAAAGGTGTTTCTTCTAACTTGTCTCTAGTTTAGTTCTAAACCTATCAGAAATCAGATCATTTAATTACACACCCTTAGGAATTCCTCCCGAATTTTGAGTAAGTTTTTGTAGAAGTGTTCATAAATATGACAATAAATAGTACTTTTTTCTTCTTTTCCTCTAGTTGCCTTTGAAGATTGACATTATTAAACACCCAAATGAAACCGACGGCAAAAGCACTGCTGTGCACGCTAAGCTCCTGGCACCTGATGATGTTACAATTTATAAATACCCTTGCATTCCAGAATATGAAGAGAAGAGACATGAAGTAAGATTCTGTAGAGATAGGCAGGCTTTATGCTGGGGATGTGCAGCTTCCTCCTGCAGTGGTAGTGCCCTGCTGGGAGGAAACCACTGTTCCATTAGTGCAGTCCATCCTGTGCTCTCCCAAAGCTTAGCTCTGCAAACACAGAGTTCTGGGCTGGAACCTTTTCTCCAAAGCTGAGAAAGACTGCAGCACTATTTAACCACCTTGAATTTTTTAAATTCATCACCTCACATAATGGAGAGTTGGATTTACTGTGTACCTGAAGAAATCTTTTGCCTATAAATGAAAGTATTCAACTTGGAGCAAGTTACAGCAGTTGAATGTTGTGCTCATAATTAGCAGCTGCAGTATTTAAACCTCTTTAAATTTAACATTCACTGTGACAGGAGCAAAACAACTAAAATGCAACTCTTGTCTATCATAGCATAGAGCACAAAAAAGTGAGTCATGAACTTGGATGTACCTGTTCATTTAAATGGTAAGCTATTCTTTTTGGCCCTCCTGCCCCATATCCTGCAGTGACAAGTGACGTTTGAACTTCCTTGGGGCTGACACCATTGTCTTGGCTTGAAAAATCTTTTTATACAGAAGTGTTAGAGTTGGTAGTAGAGGCCTAGAAGTAACATTAATTAAAAATCTCTGTTAAGGACCTCAATTCATTAACATATTTTTTTTAATTATTTAACACTATAGTAGACAATAGAATATTTTTAAGAGATACTACTTCATCTTGTCCTGACTTAAATGGTTATAGACAGGGTAGAAAATTTCTGTTCTTTAATAGAACAATTGCTGTTATTTTATTAGATTTTATTGACACTCAGATCTTTTTGTTTTCTTCATTCAGATAGCACTTATATTTCCTGGCCCCAATTCAGTTTCAGTAAAAGATATTGCTTTCCATCTCCAAAAGTACACAAAGAAAGGTGTCTGTGCTAGTGACGATGACTGTTCCAGAGAGCCACTTTTTAAACAAGCAAAAATAGAACCTGAAGAAGAAAAAAATCCCAATGAAGGCATCTCAAGCAGCAGCAGTGAAGGCACTAGACTGAAGAAAATAATATTTATTGACAGTACCTGGAATCAAACTAACAAGATAATAACTGATGAACGACTTCAAGGTAAAAAAAAATACAGGTTGATACTGGATGTTATTGCTGCAGAAATGATTAAGGGACATATGTCTAGAACAGACCTGAGCACAGTGTAAGCTTATATGTACCCCTGTGCCTGAATGTATATGAAAGATGCAGCAGCCTGTTCCAGGGCTGTAGAATACTTCCTGAGCCAAAGACTCCATTAATTTTCATGTCATATCATTTGTTTTGCAAAAAGATAATCGTAGTACTAAGCAAGCATTTACATTTGTTTGTCTCACTTCTCTATTGGAGCAATTTCCTCAGTCTCAGAGAATGGAGCTGTCATGTTAAGACAGTAGAACAGTAGTTTGAATGGCCTCTGAAGGAAGCCAGGAAGATTTCCTTTGCAGGTGCCTGCCTGCTTTCCAGAGACCCATGGGACCATTTGTGTACGTGTTGGTGGCAGACAGGCCCCAGGAAGGTAAAGGAGGGATTGAGGAGGTTCAGCACAAGTTTGTCATTGCTTGGGTTCTCTTTCTCCTGAAGTTGCTGGACATTGCCATTATCGCACTACTCCAGACAAAAAGGGAATGGCTGCTTGCCCTGACACCCTTCCAACTTTGAAAGCAGAAACTGGTAATTCTGCAAAACGTTTTTGTCTTAGGTTCTTTACAAGAACTTTACATTTAAGCATTCTAATTAAAACCGCAAAAGACAAAGCAATTTAGCAATAGCATTCCATTTCCTTTGGGTCGAATAGGAGTTTGAAAATACTTTAATTAGTACAAAAAGGGCACTTAGCTGGGAGGCAGGTTGTCAAGTTTATATGCAACATATATACACATACATATATACTAGTACTTCTTTGCACTGGTCTTACAAGGAATTTCACAGACTTTCTTTCATAGATGATGAATGTTGCCTTGCTGTCTAGTCAGTTTATTAAAAAATCCCACATGTTAATTTGAGGAATTGGCTAATTAAAATCCTATTACAAGTACTTAGTTTAACACAACACATACTCTATCAGCTACATTGAAGTATTACTGTAAAGATTAGAGGAATTACACATTGCAAGTTAACATAAGGCATTTGAAACTTATTTTAAGAGGATGAATTCAAGGAAAGTAACAGGCAGCCAGGGGAACTGAAAATTTCCATGGAAGCCTATGCATGTATTAGTCAAAAAGTCCTAATTGGTGTTACTTTAGAGCTCTTGAATGGTTTCCAGTTTCCCCATAACAATGCTGATTTGGTGGATTACTCTCTCCTTTCTAAAATACCTTGGTTCCAGCTGTCTTGCAGCCCCCTGTGTTCCTGAGCAGCTTTCAGGATTGCTGTGAGGTTTAACAGTGTCATGTGAGTCAGTTTCTAGTATGGGTGAATTTTACCCATCCCACACATTGGGTGTAACAATGTGCACAGCCCGTGCATGCATTGCTTTCCTTAGTACTTGCCATAAAGAACATAAATTGCATTAATACCACTTTAAGAGATTGAAGTTTTCACTTCCAAGATGAATGGGGCAGAGTTTCCTTAGGCATAAACTGATGACATTTTATCCTCCTTTTTGGACCATTTTGGAATTTGATGAAGTGCTGTAATGTTTTTATGTTGTACATGGATGAAAAATAGAGAACTGTTTTCATTTTTCAGTTCAATTGAAAATGAAGTCATCACCCAACAAAATCGTCATATGCTAAAGTTGAAAAAGGAGTGTTCATAATGCCAAATAAAAAGTAACTGCCATACTTATTAAGAGTAAGTTACAAGAAATACTGAATGAAAACATTAATGAAGCCAAGAAAATGTAAAGAAAAGCCTTGTGTTTTGTAAGCCTGTATTTATACAGACAGTAAATCCAGTAAATTGTACTGCAAGAGAATGCAAATGAATACATCAATCTTAAAATAAGCTGAGAGAACTTGGGCAAAAAATATTTCTGTATCTTGGAAAAGTGCCTAATACATCTTTAGAAAACAAAACTAAATCAGTTAAAGACAAGAAATACCTGAGAGCTGGTAATATGTAGGATTGATTACTTCATTAAAAGTGATCTCTAGATCAGAAAACAAACACTTGAATCTAATGTTAATGATGACTTTCTCACATGAGTGATGGAGCTTATTGGCAATATGACCATGATCGTTAAAGAAACTGATTGCTTTGGTTATTTTTCCCGTAAGTTTGAACTGGTTTGTATTAGCCAAATATTTTATTAGCTTATACATTAGTATTGTGGGGTTTCATATGAACAGTGCATATTTGTGAGCAAGCATTGCCCTTGGCTGTATACAGATACACTACAGATGAAACATGCTCAGTATGTTTCATGCCGAGGGGTTGTGACAGCACAGTAGCACTAATTCTGTCTGTCTGTCTGTTTCATACAGATGAAACACGCTCAGTAAACTTTTATCCTTAACCTCCTCTGGTTTTATTTTTTTTAATGAAAGGTCCTAAAATCTTTTGCGTGAAAGTAACTGATACTGCACTTGTGGTAAGCTCAGTAGTGTCCGTGGTCTTGCCTTCAGTGAACTTTTGTTTGTATTCAAACCACAACTATGGGGGAGTTCACGTTGGAGGAATCATCCCTGAGATTTACTTCACTGCTTTTAGGGTGGAAGCACTGCTGGGTCTGATGGAAGTTTTCACTTTGGTTAGGGCTGAGAATTCAAGTGTTGAAAATTCTTGAGGGCAACAAGCTTAATGCAGTTTTCTACTGCTATTTTAAGTTTCACATGTGTAGGATTATTAGAGGTAATAATTAGACTTTGCTATTTTGAGGTTTTAGTTCTAAAATGCCAGTAAAAACATTTAAATTCAGGGACAGACTCTCCTGTCTAGGTTTTTTTTTTTTTTTTAAATGCTGTAATTGAGATTTCTTCTACAATGCAGGATACCATACATTACTAAGTGCAAAGCAAACAACTAAATGACTCTTGCGATTACCCTGAAAAGAATTAAAACGTTTGTAGGTTAAAAGTGTGAATTACAAGTGCTGGGCTCTAACCTGAATTGGGACCTTACTGAAACTTCCCTGTCCATAACTTCAAAGCAGTTCTTAGACCATATTGGTTTTTGTACTGTTACCTGTACTAAACTGTCCCATGAGACAGAGTATCAGATTGTGATAGAAAAAGATAACTTTACAGTCTGCTTCTGATATTGTTGACAGGTGTGTACCCTGTTCTTCATGATCCAAATCCCCATCCTGTTTACAAAGTGATAACACATTAAAGTGGTTTCAGTTTTCAACAGTTTGTGCATTTTAGGAAACTTAAAAACCAAGATACATGTTTAAAATTCATCTGAGTAATAGAATAGTTACAGAGACTTAAGTAGATTAAAGATTTTCTTGTGCCATACAGGCACCAAATTCCCTCTTTCATCTCAAGTGGGAATGCTTTTAGTATCCAATAAAGTTAATTATGAGATGCTGTCGCACTTACTCCTGAGTAGTTTCACTGAGATTTCAGTTACTTAAGAAGCATAAATGAAAAGTTCCTGGCTCTTGCAAATAGTCCTCACTTCAGCAACGCTAACAGTCTGAGGGATTCTGTTTTACACTTGAAAACTATGAACTTTACAAAAGATGAGATAATAATTTTATGAAGATTGATGAGTCTTGGTAGGTACAGGTTTCACTCTTGCCATGTAAAGTGACTCTGCAGTTGACTGAGGGTTATATGGCTGTTTGAATGAAAGGATAACATGATAGCTGCAGATATGAAGATTGTAACCTAGGACTTACAGCACTTCATCAAATTCCAAAATGGTCCAAAAAGGAGGATAAAATTTTTGCCTCAGTTTTACAGATGAAAAATGGAAGTACAGGAAGAGGAAATTATTTTCATGCAGGCACTGAGCAGGCAGAAAACAAAACTAAAATCTTGTTTGACATTCTGGCCACCAATCCACATTGTCTAATCTAGGTCATCTTTTTTTCCTCAACAGGGTTACTGCAAATTGAGTTGAAGACAAGGAAAACTTGCTTTTGGCGTCATCAGAAGGGAAAACCAGATACATATCTTTCCACAATAGAAGCAATTTATTATTTTCTTGTGGACTATCATCAGGAGGTTTTGAAAGAGAACTACAAAGGACAATATGATAATCTGCTCTTTTTCTTTTCATTTATGTATACATTGATTAAAGATGCCAAGTGTTGTGCAGGAAAAGAGTAAGCTGTCTGTTGGTACATGACACTACTCTTTTTTTGTAATAATAAACTGCACAAACATAACTGGGATTTTTTTTGGAAATAGAGTGCACTCTAAATAAATGTCCAAAAGTGAGCTGCAGATCTCATCCTGCACACTTGAGGTTGTAGGACTGCTCAGATGAGTAGTCTGATTAGAGTTAGTTATTTGAAAACAGTTACATTTTGCTAAATATTGCTGTACTTCAACCTACAGGCCTGATGTGCTCACTGTGATGAGCACATTTCCTGAGATGGGAGTGGAGGACTCGACCTCTCTTGCCATAAGGAGTCATCTCTTTTAACTGTAAGAAGGAATTAGCATGCCGGCTTTTCGTTGTTACTAATACTTATGTCAGATGTTTTCTTTGTGGTTTACACAGCAATACTGATTTCACCTCCATGGCATCAAAGGCTTACTGAGATGAGCAGATGGTGTTTAGTTGCTGGGGAGAGTGGCAGCAATACAGAATGAAAGAGCACATTAATTGAATATGAATTATGTACTTTCAAGATTAATTCTGGAAAATTTTTTTAGTAATAAAAAAGTGGTCTCTTTGAACACTGTTATACAGTGTATGATTTCTGTGGTACCATTCATGCACTGTTATATTAGGATTATTCTCAGCTTCTTGGGTAATTTTAGACTTCTTCAAACAAATTTAGTTAAGTGTTTGTTTCTGTTACATAATATCATTATTTGGGGGAGCACTAACCTAACAAATGTCACTGTGGCATATTGTAGGCACCAAAAATAAAAGATGGTGGTTCTGACCACAACATTTCTGACAGGGCTGCCTTAAATTAGGCAGGCTGTGAATCTGCTTTGCTTTTCCTTTTGCAGTAATGGGGCAGATTAGAACAGTATAAGACTTTGTGCTGATGGGAGTTTTGTCATAGGTGTAGTGCTGCTGTCAGAGTCATGACATGTGAATGTAGTTCTGCCAAGCTGTTCCAGCACAGCCAGTGCTGGCAGAGGTAATAGACCTGAGCTACAACTTCAGAGCAGAGCTATATGAATATATTTTATATCATATATTGATAAAAATTATATTCCTAAGGTAGAAAATAATGTTTTATTAGAGGTGCAATATAAGATGGATAAATATTTCTGAATATTCTCAGAAATGTGTTACTTAAGACAAAATATATCCTGTCAAAGTGGCAGACTGAAAAATTACATAGATTATTTTTTAAACAAAACACCCATGGTTTTGTTATCATTTGTAGCATACTCTCTAGCAGGGCACTCGCACACCCTGGTGAGCATAGAAACAGTATCTTGGAAAATACTTCAAGAAAATGTTTTTATGCGTCTACAGCAATCCACACAGGCTCAAACAGCTGGTTTGTACTGAATTTTTACGATACTGAAATCTTAATATTGCTTCAAACACAAGATACAAATATACTTTCATACATCATACTTCATAACTATTGCTTATCTGCACAAGTGCATATAAAAATGCATTTCAGTGGACAACAAAAACACATCCCCATTTGCAGAACAAAATGCTGGTTATGTTATGTGAGTGCACATGAAATGTGCATGAACTATAACAGCACCACAGGAAACACAGGCTTGAAGTCAGAATGAGAAAGATAATTTTTATATCTACCTATACATTGAGATCATGTCCCAAGCAACGAGAAAAACCAGCAGTCATATCTCAGTGCTATTGAAGAAACACTGCCTACTCATTTGGTTCTTATTGCTATTGAGAGGTTATTTTGGCTTTTAAAAATGATTAATGTTATTTCCTTTGGTATGAATTTTGATAGTCTTTTGACATTTCCATCTGTTCTTGTATTTCTTAAACAAAGATTGTTGTAATTTTTTTTTTCTAAATCACACAAGTATAATAGCTTGAGAAGGAAACTTTCACCCACTTTAAACAAACAAAAATAAAATGAACCCACTGACCTAATGTTTTACAAGAACCAGAGAGAAAAATCTGGGGGGAGAGGGGGAGTTACTTCCAAGACACATTTCCCTGAAAACATGTTTTTTATTTAAGAAGCAGAGGTCAGATAAAAGCTTGTATAAGCTGTTCTTTGTTACTTTTGGAAAATAGTTTCATAAGGTGAAAAATTGTTTCCAAATTTAAGTTTTGTGTACCTCACTTTACTTGAACAATGGGAATTAAGAACCTTTTCCAAAAGAAAATTAGTTTTAGCTCTCAGATGAAATTAATGTACAGAAAGGATTTTAAATCTGGCACACTGTTTCCAGGAATTGTGTTCAGATTCTTGTTCTTCCAGTGCAACTTCAGTGTAATGCAAGAGTCATTTGTTATACCAAGGGACAGAGGCACACCTAATACCTGTAATTTGTTATGGTCTGCTGCTATTCCTCTGATAACCTTTTCTGGGGGCAGGAAAAAGGTCTTTGTCACTTCTGCTGCAAATCTCTCCTGTCTGAGCAGCAGATGTAGTTGCCCCTTCTCTCATATATGCAAAAGTATTTACATCCTCTATTTAATTTTGATGTTGCTAGAAGAAGCCAAACCAAGTCATCCATCTCACACTGAAAGCATCGCAGTACCACTGATACATTTCCTCAGCTTTGAGACTAAAGAAAAATTTTGTTCCACTAAATGAAAGCAATCAAGTGGTTAATCCTTTCAAGTGCAATTAGCAGCACTGACCTCCCTGTTCTTTAAATTGAGGGTCATGGGGAGGTAAAGGCCAGTTCTGGGCCTTTTCTTTCATATCAGAACACCCCGTCACTATCTCTTCTGTTTCCGAAAACATCAGAGACCAAGAGGGGAAAACAGGCTTCTGCTTCCATTAGCAGTAACTTAAACAGCCATAAGTTAAAGGGGGAGGAAAAGGAAGAGCATCTCTATCTCCTCTCACAACAGAAGACATCTGGCCTTCTGTGGGGAGGCCCCAGATAACAAAGAACCTGTCAGTGCAAAACTCCTCAATGTGTTCAGAGAACCATTTTACCTGCACTCTGGCTCATTCATTTCCTGCCACTGAAGCCATCTGCTTTTGCTTATTGTGGGTATTTTTGTTCTTTGTTTGGCCAGGAGCATGAAGTGGCTTCACTTTAGCATGCCTGTAAGCTTGGTCAGAGGGAGTATTTAATCCTTTTCTCAAAATGAATAAGAGAGGGAGCTGCTGCAAAAAACAATTCCTTTCTTGGAAGGTAGCAGAAATGTCATCCAAGCCGAGGTTGAATAAAGGGTCATGTCATGCATGGGGTAAAGATACATTGAGATCGAAAAGAGATGCCAACTTGGAATCTACTGCACAACCTCCCAAAGCACTTGTAATCTTACCTGATTTAAATCCTTTGCTACTGCTTCTTGCAATTTTTGAGTCCATCTGGTTTTCCACATCGCCTTCTTCAGGCCCAACTGCAGAGTAAGACAAGGATCTGTTATTACCTTTCCCTCACACTGTGTTTCAGTGCTTTGCCTGAATGCTTTAAAGATCAGTTACATAAATGATGGTTATAGCATACTTATTTTACGTGCTATGAAAATCCATCCTACCTACCCCTACCTTCAAGAGTGCCAAAAGAAGAAGGGAGGGAGGGAAACTTCCTATTAATTTCCCATCACTTACTATAATGCAGCTATTACACTCCCAGGTGCCATTAACTTGTGTTTCAGGGTATTCTGGGACACAAAAGTTAATGGTGATTGCAGCACAATTACAACAGGAAAGCTTTCTCACTAAGATCAAAATATGTGGCAGTTAAACTCCTGATCTACTGACACCAGAATATGAAGTCACCTGCTAAGGTACTAAAAGACTCAACATAGTTCCCAAACTTTTATTCCTTGTCTTGAGGGACACCATTTTAGTAAAATTCCAGAGCTGTCATTAAAAATATTAATTATGACTGGTCAAACTTAGTAATACCAACATTTAAAGGAAGTGTTTATATGAAAAATCTGCCACATTCTTCCTGCTCACTTGTTGGGAAAGATAACACATAGCTGGCATTTTAGAGATTCAGAAGAGAAATGAGATGCTGTTGAATTTTGAAAGTAATATAAAGTAAATGACTCATGGTGGTGTGATTTCTTCACCCCTATCTGCCAGAAATAAATTCAAATAATTCTGAAGTTTCAGAGTAAGAGGTGGGAACTAGTTCTCTAATGCAAAACAGACAGCAGACTGTATTTTCACCTCATGGAAAGTGGAAATTTTTGTCTCACTTTAGCAATACTGGTGCAGTTGCCACATGATTTTACTGCTGACTTTTCAGACCACTGGTGTTGCAATAGGATGTTTAGAAACATACCACAGAAGAGAATGTGCTCCAGCAACATACCCCAGACTGAGTCCTGCTCCTTCTCTGATCCTGTGCACTGTGCTTCCCTTACCTGTAAAAGTAATTTCTGCCTCTGAATGAAAGTGTCTGTCTATGAAGCTGGGCTCATAAGCCACTTTAACTGGCATGAAATCCTAAAGCTTTAGTACAATTTCTGAAATTATTTGCTTTGGAGATTGATACTAATGAACTGAAGACAATAAAATTCCTGTAGTTTTTTTTTTAAAGCATTCTTTTGTCTTTTCTACAGAAGAACAATACTTTGGGTTCCAGCGAAAGAAGTTTGCTCAAGCTGAAACTCAGCCTTCATTCCATTTCCTAATGTTAAATAAAAATTTTGTATTTCAAGAACATCATAATATTTTATTTCTTTCAAAAATTACTTTTGAGGTTTCAGTTTCATGACTAAATTGTTTGCCAAGTGCAGCATGAATTTCAGCTGACCTGAAACTGCGTTTTCTAGTGATTAGTCTATGCAGCTGAAATATGCAGTATAGTTTTTCTGTTCACCAGTTTCTTTGGGCATAGTCAATTCTACAGTCTTTTGCTTTTTCCATGTTTACAGCAGACAAGGAAGCAACTTGATACAGCTTCAATTGTCAGAAGCATCATGTAACCACCTCAGTCTACTTGAAGCAGTTGGATCACGTTACTTCCTCTTTTAACCTCACACCTGTCGGAGTGTGGTAACAATATTGGCTTTGAGCTGCATACCTGTGTTAGTAAAGAATACAAAAATGCATTCTATTCTATTGTGACTATGTTGGCAAAAAAAGATAACACGGAAATCTTTACATCATAAAAAGCTTCCTCTTTTCTTTGAATATGGCTTACTTTTTCCAGGAAACTGGTTTAAAATCAATGCCTGAAGCAGCTGCCAGATCAACAAAATTATAGTGTCCAACTCTTGAATGCAGAATACTCTCTAATGTAGGCATGGCTGAGCTGATTTTGCTAATTTTAAAAGAATTCATTGAAAAAAGAATGGAGTAAGATAGAAGAAATTTGCTTGAATCTTTTGAAGCCCATGAAAACTAACACAGTAGATTCAAGCAATCAAGGTAACATGCAATACTTCAGCTGTTTCAACATATGAATGGTCTGATGGCAATGGCCAGGATTTGCTTTTCTAGGCCTCTGCAAAGTTCTCCCCTCACTATATAGGCAGTGGTCATTTTCAGCTAAACATGTGCCTATGTATATTTATGTTTGAGGCATTGATTTAGAAATGACATTTCTTGTTTATATTTCTATATGTTGGCACTTTTCTTGTAAGAAGTTAATATAACTCAGTCTGAATTAAACTCTGTCACTGTCTTTCAGCATATTGTTTTCCAGAGATTGGCATGCTACTGATAACAGAATTGGGATTTTCCTGTGCTGCTGAGTTTACTGTGTCATTTGCACCAGTGACCAGAGCCAAGTCTGTATCTCAGACAAAAACTAAATATATTACAAAATGTGTTATTATGAAAGGAAAAGCCACTACTTCAAGTTATCAAGACAACACCAAAGCACATTAATCACGCAAACAATAAATGATGACAGGTTGTTGTTTCATCTGAATGAAAAAATTAAATCCATCTGTTGGTGTTCAAACCTAGGATCCAGTCTTGGCAGTTCCATGTGCTAATGAAAACTATTAAAAAAATTTCATGCATTCTCTATGCAAGATATCATAAATATAAATACTCCTAAGACTTAAGAGGCAGTGTTATGCAAGGCTATGGTGAGGTCTCTAAACAGAGCACATGTGTGGGATGTGAGGATGACGTGCATTATGTTATACCACACAGAGCTCTGCAACACTGCTCACTTACAGGCCAAGCTTCAGTATCTGTCCAGTATCAGATCCTCAGTTCCATGGCTCTGCATGCAAGAAGCACTCCATTTGCACCCAATTGATTGTAGCACCAGGAATTAACATTTTAGTAATTCAAGAGACTCCATCACTTAAGACAGTAGAACACAGCTCTAAAAATTGCTGATAATTCCTTAAACCTCTAGCCATGCTGGTCATGAAAGGATATTTCTAGAGTAATGCTATTGATAAAAATACAGGGTTTAGTTTAGAGCTTTAGCACCAACAGTATCAAATAGATTTCCCTTGTCTTCCTCATGTTCATTGAATCCTTCAAGGAACTCTTAATAGGCTTGTGAAATACATGCACAAGCAGCACTAATCCCTCTGCTCAAAACACCCATGTGCCTACCATTTTATTTTTCAAAGTTGTTCACAGTTTACCCAGTCAAGCTTGATCTGTACATTTGTTCAATCTCCTAGAGTCTGCATTAAAATCAGTACCATGTTAGAGCTTCCATTTCTCTTGACCTTTCTAACTACAGGGCTGGCTATGCCTCCCAGGAGCCTGGCAACCAGAGAAGAATGTTTGGCTGTACCATTTTGCTTTCTTCTGCAACAGCCCTCCAAGTGACTGAGGGGCATGAGCCAAAGGAATTTAGTGTACTGGTACATGGAGAGCAACATCCAAGTCTAGGGCAACCAGAGGTCTACTTTGAGCATAGAAGGGAATAAAAGCAGTCTAATACAGATATGTCTGATTTCCCTGCTGTTTCCAAGTTCCTGAAGTGCATGCAAATGTAATGTCAACAAATTTAGAGCATCAAATACATCAACACAAGCAGATTATCCTCATTGGCAATAATGAAGATACACCTATTTCAGATGTTTATGAAACACAGATACATAATCTTGTCCTTCCAATCTGAGTTTATAGGATAAACAGTGAGTCAAACATTTTAAGATTGGCAGCTGAAAACATTTGACATTGAGTCTCCTAGAAGCAGTAAATTCAAGATCACATGATATTAACTTAGCTTGTAAATCTTCCTTTATGAACTATCTCCTACATAGTGGCTTCGAAAAAAAGCATCTAGTTTGTCTCCCATCCATGAAAGCTGGGTCTAAAGCAGCTCTAAGCCAGATGAAGCAGTGATGAATTCTTCTGTGAATACAGTCCTTCACAAATGCAAGGTGATACAAAGATCTGAAAAGGTGCTGTTGAAATTACCAGATCCTCACATTGCCAGTGGCCTATATAGTCTCTAGTTTAATAGTTGGCAGCTTCAGAAGGAAGTGAAAGACAGAGGTAGTACAGAGCCATCTTTGCCTTTCCTCCTAATGCTGCAGCTCATATGCATCCCTAGAGAAATTATCACAGCTCTTATAGCCTTTTTTACTTATGCAGTGTTGAATATATTAGGAAACATTTGCCATCTTACAAACTTAGGACTTATACCCCCCCAAAAAATCCAAAAGAGACCATTAAATGAGTCAAAATTAAAACCACATATCATTAACACCCTAAACATTGAATTTCTTATATTGTGTATATTTTTAACAATGCAGCATTCTACTTGGAATTCACTGTTTTATTACAAGCAAAGCCTCTGACCCTTTTAAAAATAATTTCTTTAATCTTCAGGGCAAGAGTATATCAACATCTTGACTAATAACCAATTTCTGAGACTTTGAGTGTTTTCTGTTGGATTTTTTTAATGTGACTATACCAAATGAGCTGCACTTAACATTACTTTCTACAGCAGCCTGCTTTGCTGGGGGAGGCACTTTGGCAATTCTCTTCCTTTTTTTCCATATCCCTCTCCTCTCAGAGGCCCCTCATCATGCTGACCCATTCATTTGGCTATGGGCTGCATGCAGCTGCCTCTGAAAGAAGCCAACTGTACTCTTGGGTCAGCTGGAGATGTCAGCTTCATTCCAGCTGTGGGGATGAACAGCCTGCAACCTCCAACGCCTGCGACTGAGGGCACACAAGAACCAGGCTCCCTCTCAGGTTTCAGCAGAGGTGCAGAACATTTCAGCTGGCTACATAGCAAGTGCTCAATTGCTTCAGGCAATGCAGTGTACAAAAACTATTACATTTAATGATTTTCTGCTATGTATTTTGGAACCATTGTCTTTTGTTCACATGCCTTCATAGGCATTTACAATTTTTTATAATAAAAGAGGAATGATTAGCTGGCACATTTTGACTTAGTGGCTTATACTGTGCTGTAGATGGGATGCATGAAAACTGAATGTTTCCTGATTTCCATTAATATTTTCCATGTATATTTATGCTACAGAAATGAAACTGTCCTGAAACACCATGACACAAACTTTTTTGTTATTGTTGCAGTTGAAAAAGGATGTTGGCCAAAGCTTGCCATTCTTAGAGAAATCTCAGACTGAATAGCTGATTACCCTGCATAAATCTTGGCAGTGCTGGGTTACCCATTTTTAGGAAAAGCAAGGTTGGGACGATTTTTTCATAATAATTAACACAGTGAGGGAGGCCCAGTAAAGTAACTTCAGTGACTCCATCTCACATTGCCTTGCTATAAACTAGTACTATTCAAAGGGTAAAAAACCCAGAACATTTTGATTTGTGACCAATTCTTTATATTTCCACTATCCCCAGTCCTGCACTGAAGGCCTTCATTACTTTTTAAGATGAGGAAAACTCCCAGAAGAGTTCACAGACATGAAGTGAGTGATTCATTAAGATGTAATCATAAAGTACAGGACTGACTTATATTGGAGGTGGAATATACATCAACTCCAAAACCTCAAAATTTCACAATACGACAAATTGTGTAAACCTGACGAAATTAGTCTTAGGGCCTTGATTAAGCCTTTTGCTTTATGCTGTATCATTACAGAAGAATGAGCACTGTAGTACTACCAAGATGTATGCTCAGAAGTTGACTAAAAATTGTAAAGGTCTGTATTTATGGGCAAAACCAAGAAAGGAATGAACATCTGCTAACATCAGATGAGATACAGGTGGCATATAAGGAGAGAAGAGGTATTTAATAATTTTAGTATTTGGATTACTAGTGTGGATTGGATAGATTAAAAGGAAGTGGGAACAAGATTTTGACATGATTAATGTGAAGTGAACAGTGAAATATTCAGTGTTACTCAAGACATGAGGTAGCTTGGAAAGCCTGCTCTTGAGTAATTGGAACAGCAAATATCTGAACTCTCACCCAGGGTAATGATAGAATGAGACTCCTTCATGTCTTCAATAACTTGCTCTAATCCAGCTTCAGTGCAAGTTTCAACAATTTCCATAGGTTTCCTTCCTGCTGTAGATGCTGTGCCACATCCACCCAAAAGTGACATTTGGCAAAGATTAAGTCTAAAAGTGAATATACTAAATGAGTATATTGGTCAAAACAACAGTTCCAAGTCCATTAAAAGAATCCCAAAACAAATAGTTCATTTGTTCATTTGTTGTAAGTTCCCATGTAGTTTGTTTGGGAAGTCAGACCGCATTATTTTTCAGCTCATTAAAGTTTACTTTAACAAGCTGTGAAGCTGATACAGAAATGGTTCAACAGTTCAATATTGCATTGCCTTTTTTTTTTTTTTTTAGCTTCAGGATCCCACTTGGCATAAAAATTACATTTCAGACTGATTTTCAGATATGCTTTGGAGAAAACTTTGTTTTTCAGACATTTTAAAATGATTTCTCTTCTCCTCCCTAAACTACCTTAACATTTTTTGCTAGTGAAACAAAGATGTTCTTTGTTTAAATAACATTTCCCATCTTGCCTGTTATGAAACAGCACATTTCGCACTTCCCTCAAAGCCAGTTGCTGGGTGAGATCTTTCAGTGAAGGCCATTCAGTGTTTTATAAAATATTAACTTACATGGCTGGTTTCACAAGTAAATCACATTGCTGTTATTATATTTTCTAGTTGTTTTTAAAGTTCAATTGCCAGTTTTAGTGTATTAGGAACTGATTACATACAAGAGGGCTAGAACTCATGCAAAACTGTGCAAGTTCTCTTATGGTATAAGATCACCACTTCAGTCAGAAGAAATGAACTGTCTCAAGGCTACTGGTTTGTGCTCCATGCCAACATGTGAATGCCAGTCATGAGCCAGGGTGTGACCAGACAGAATTGTACTGATTGAATAGCACATTCACACTGTTCAGTGAAGTGCCACGTGGAAGTGCTTGAGCTCTGGGTAAAGGAGCTAATAAAAAGGAGGGTAAAAACGAGGAAGAGCTCTCCTAGCGCATGTATATTGCTTGCAATCCTTCAGTTGGCTGGATATCTCTACACTGTTATACACTGCAACCCAGACATATTTTGATTTCTTTGTTGTCATTGGTGTTTTAGGAGTTTTTTGCCAAAATTTAAATCCAGAAAACCCACCAGACATCTATATCCAGTTGTCACAAGTTCATTTTTTATACTACCAATATGAGCAAAATTCTGGCATGGAGCCAGTCCAGTCATCCAATCTCCTGCAACAGCTTATTTTTAAAAGTTTCCTAAGTAGATGCCTTTGTCTTTTTTCACACAGGAAAGAGGACAAACTAGTGGAATTTCCTTACTGCACACACAATGCACGACAGGATAGCTCCATCCAGAGGAACCAATCAAGACACCCACCATTGTCAAGACTGGTGTCAAGAAAACCTTCTGCACACAAGGCTCAGCCAGAATGACTGTTTGGTGTTTGAGTAACAGGCATAGCTGCTCCACCTACAGCTGTCAGCCCCTGTAATCTAGTATGAACCACATAAGGGAAATAAAATTTGAACTAATGTTTCAAGAAATTATATAATTTCTAAAATATTTACTAAGTGAAATAAAAGCAAATAAAAGTTCATTTAATCACCAGTTAGAAGAAGATTGTCACCTATGACTTCTATTGGGTTTGGTCACGTAAGCAAATACGCCTTTAGAATTTTTTCTCAAAGAGTATAGAGGCATAATAGGAGCTGAAATCATTTGTTACTTTGCAGGACAAGACCCTTACTCACTTCTTTCCAAAAACACTCCACAATTACAGCAATGGCTAGGATTACATATACATCTGACTAGATAAACATCCACAGCTTATTTTACAGCACTGCTGCTGGCTAGAAAGTTTTGGATCTCTGCAGTGTGGTTTGTGGGATCCTACGAGGTCTTGCAGACTTGTTAAGGAATTTCTATAGGGCTAGATAAACATTCTGCAGAATGCTTTGTTGATTCCTCATAGTTTATGCCAATTTTTTCCATTGACATGCAAGACTCCCTTGTGGAGAGTACTCAGCGAGTTCTGAATGCGCGTGCAAAAAACTTATATTTGCAATGAAACGGTTCAAGGATTGCTCTCTGGAGACTTTTACCATAATTGAGAATCCTGTAACACCAAGAGTGCAGACTAATCCAGGGGTGTAGCTTGGACCCAATACAAAAATTGCTCATACTAGCCATGGATGCTGTGAGACAGTCAGGTAGCGGTGCCCAAGGAAGAAATGGTTCTGAGTTCAGCACACCTGGAAGTGAGCGTGTCTGCTCCAATGCTGTATTGCCTCTAGCACTAAAATATTTTAATGCTAAAGTACTAGAAACTAAGACAAGGCATGGTACAGAATATAAATACCAGATACTGGTCTTCTTGGTGTTTAGTTTAGGTGGAGGAAAGATCCACCAATTTCAGATAGAAGACAAAAAGTTAGGAATTGTTTTTGGAAGGAATTCTCAGAAATGGATGTGCTCCAGCTCTTTTTCCTGTCACAGTCTGTGACTCCTTCTATCAGCCTTGTTAATTATGAGAAAACAAAAGCAGTTTGATATGATTGCTTTGTAACATCAAATAGACAGCAATTACGCAGAACATGAAGTTTGAATAGCTGTATAACGTCACAGTAGGAGATAGTTTCTACTCAGGGACCTAAAAGATCTCTTCCTACAATTCCTTTAGCCAACAGTTGTTCACACGAGGCTCTTGGGAATAAAGCTGTATGGAATCTAAGTCAGATTCTCAGTTAAACAGTGTTTAGCAAATACAAAAAAGAAAATTCTTGAGACCAACATCAGCATCTCTCCTAATCAACACAAAAGCCAAAGTCCCTACCCTCCTTTTCCTCGTGTTCCAGTCCTACCAAATTTGTTAAGCTAAATTGTGTAAGACTGCTTCCCTTGTAAAGGGCTTAAGATAATTATGCCCTGGCTCCTCCTAGGAGCCAACTGGATTTTGAGGAAAACAGAAAAGGGCCTCTAGTGAGCTGCATTCTAAATTTCATATGACAGACTACAGTAGAGTACCCAGCAATTTTACAAAAGTCACTAAAGAAGCACTGAAACTACACCCCAATACAGTGCCCAGATGTGCCACAATTTTGAGAACGCTGGCAGTAGGGTGAACATCAAGGTGTGGATATTCAATTCCATACTTGGCAATTCATGTAAGAGTTGCTGCTGCCAAACCAACCAGACTGTGAAATGCAGCTACAGGCTGAGGAAGGTCAGAGATTTCAATTCATTTTGCAATGGTAAGACCTGCAAAATTAAATTATTTTGATCCAAAATGAAATATTACATTCTGTTTCATACTCAAAACATAAACAGACCATTGAGCAAGAAAGGACTGTTTACTTATGTTGTTTTCCTCTTCATACAATGAATTAGAAATATAATAGTTATAGGAAATTTTAACCTAATTTAAGTCTTTTCCAAAAATACATTGCTAGAACATTTTGGGATGACAACTTGTAAGAAACAGAGCCAGAACAGCTCCTTTGAAGCCACTGTTTCTCATGTATGGGAGAGAGTTGTGTGGATGTACTCACCAGAGTTTCCAAACACATGTTGCCTACAGAGAATCAAGGCAGGCAAAACAGCTCTGGATGCTTTAGAAGACTGCCACAATCTAAGTGACAAACTGGCAGAGTAGTGCCTTCCTCTTTCCTCTCTTACCAAGTTCCAGGCTCAACTTTTGAGAATTTCTGTTGGCCTCCATAGCATTGGATACAAAATCCTCCATAACAAATCAGCATTAAAACTTACTTTAAATTTTCAAACGTTTCTTTTCCCATAAATTTATTGTAATTTAGAACAACTGAGGCAGTTGGTAAATTCATAACAAGAAAATTGTTTCATGTAAGAAAATAAATGGGAAGTTCCAAAAACATCTAACTAGATCAGTGCTTTTTTAAACACCAATTTTTCATTTCAGAACAATATTTGATTTGAACAAACTTTTTGTCAGCAATTAAGATCTTTCACTCCTTAGATAGAAGTGCCACCTTTAGGAATTTGTCATCATACTATACATTTTCCTATCCTCTCAAAGAACAGTAAATTAATCAAACACAAGGATGCTGTGGATTGAGCACATTTACCTTACAAGAAGTGCACATGCCCATTATGCCACCCAGAGCCACACCCAGAACTTCTGCTGAAGATTTTAAAGCAGCTTCTACTGCTGCTTGCTCCTGAAGCTTTGACACCTCAACCCTACCAGGGGTATTCCCAGATCCAGAAGTCTTCTGAGTAGACAGCCCTGCCATCCCTCCTGCACAGCACACAACTGAGTTGAAATACATTAGGTGAAAAAAAGGAGAAAAATCAAAGAAAAAAAAAACAAACAAACCATGTAGTAGTGATATATTTCAAACTATTTTATAATTGTCAGGGGGACTGAAAACAAGTAGTTTGTCTTTAAAGATGAAAGATTTCATCTTTTTTTTGTTATTGCGAGTGAATATCCGTTTTTGATTATTAGACTTCTGCACATTCTTGTCTTAACATTTTCTGGTTTCTGTATTTTTTATGACACCAATTCAGCGAGCAACTATGAAACTAATTAGCATCCCAGCAATTCAGCTCCAGGATCCATTGACATACATTTGAGTACATGTTTTCAATTATCATCAACACAGATGTATTGTTTTCTAATATTAGTTTAAAATGCCTCAATTACTGCCTTAGTCTTTATGGTTTTCAGGCTTATTTCTTAATACTCTGCCCTTACAGAAAAATACTTAACACATTAGTTCAAGTTGAAAGATGAAAAAAAACCCCTTTGCTAGATTAGTCCTGCCTTGAACTGTGCACATTGAAAAATGTTTTGGCCATTATATTCTTCATGGGTAAAATTTTTATATTTTATTGAGGTAAATATGAAGTTCTGATTCCCTCACACTTTTATTTTAGATATTTTGATACAAAAAATGCTCTGAAATTCCTACATGACCTCATTTAGTAAACATGCAGTCATCCATCTGATATTTGAAGAGCACATGGTGACAATTTTAAATAATAAACTGTCTTTTAACCTACATCACTGAATGAGTTGAAAGTATGATCCAAAACAATATAGTCAAAAAAATCCATGATGCTCAAATCATAACCATTCAACAACATTCTTGGAACATTTGCAAAGGCCAAAGATCATGTGTTGGCTGGTATCTGCAAGAAATATTTATGGGCCTTTCAGGAGTCTAAGCCCAAAGGTTTCAAGCTAAGAGAAGGGAAACTGTCGCATAAGGATACGAACAATCCTGAGATGGAGCAAGTTTATAGACATTGTACCACGAGGAAATCTGGGGTTAAACAGAGCAGCTGTATGATTGCATCACTGTGGCTTTTACTGTGACCTGTGGAAAGGATGCAACACAAGAAGCAACACCAATTTCCCAGAACACCTCTCAAGTACTCATTTGTAAGACAGCTGAAAAAAGTTAGCTTCAGTGGTTTTACACCTTATGTAACCTTCTGACAAGTTTCAGGACATCCATTTGATTTTTTTCCCCAGTGATGGTACTGTTTGAAAAACTTTAAAGAATTAATGAAATTCAACACCTCATCTCTTCCAGAGTAAGTGCTGAACAATGTTCTAGGATGTTGGAAGCCTTAAGGGCAGGTAAAAAAACAGTTCATGTCTGATTACTATCAGATTGTTGACTTCCCAAAATACTTCCTTTCTCTGTCTTTAGTAAAGATGAAGGCCAGTTATGTTCTACCTCTAGTAAGAAATACCTTGGTTTTAATAAGTTTTGAACAACACATGCATCTGGATGTGGATTAAAAAATAGCAAAGAAATGCACCTGAGGGTGGATTTTAAAATAGCAAATAAAGGTAAATATGGTCTCCTGATAAACTCTAAACTAACTAGAGATTGGTACCTGAGCAAATGAATTAAGTTCTTCAATGAATACTCCTGCTTTTGTAACTGACTGAACATTATAGAACTGGAAATTCAAAGCTGTTTTCTCTTGAATGAAACACCACAGTCAAAGGAATATGCTCAAATAAGGACAGTAGAAAACAAAAAGGCTGTAAAATGGCTTCCCTGGCCCTAGGGATAACAGATGATCTAATGAAGAAGGATGACAAATATTTGCCCATATAAGTGAATGGCTTTCCTAGAGGGCTGTTTTTCAAGAGGGCCTGATTCTGCACATATGCCTTGTTCCTCACTGCTTGTATCACTAATAATTTATGCAAGATCCAGCTCTTTATTTGCTCATATTACCCATTTTGCTAGCCAAGACCACCCTCTTAGCTTTGGGTTACTTGTTCAATGAACAAATTCTACCTTTGTTTTACTTTGAGAGCTACAGAACTTCATGCTAGATTATGTTATCTAATTTATCTGCTTTTCCCAGGCTTGTGTTTTGAAAACTACCCCATAATGTCTTTAATGTGTCAATAGCCTTTCACATTCCAATAAACAGAACCCATCCTGCTACTGTAAGCTCTTTCTCTTCCATAGGTTTCTCAGCTCTTTCTTTTCTGTGCAGACTTTGTCTCTACATGGAGAGTAATTTAGAGAAATGCTAGAACGAAGGTTTCTTATCTTTAATCACTGAAAATATTAAATTGTGATTCAGGGTCTCTTTTTTCACCACAAATTATGACTCGGAAACCAGCTAGATAGCTTATAAAAATCTGCTACATCTGCTCAAATTACAGACAGATAACTGTGGAGTGCTAATCAGCATGACAAACCCATCCCCAGATGTAAGATTTAACCCAGTAGCTTCATCAACTGATGAAACTCTCTCCTTATTTGGGAGATGTATTCCTGTTTGGACTAATCAGGCAGAAAGGAGCTGGTCCTTTGCAGAGGAAAAAGCAAAGGATACAGACAGGCATACCTGAGGTTGCATCAAAATTTATCGTCACTTCTCAATATTCCATTCATTCTGTTAAACTTTTTCTTCTTTTGTCACCTTATCACTCACAAAGTTATTTATATTGACTGTAGAGACAATGGGTATAAACATGAAGTTGATGCTTATGATGGCGTTCACATATGATGATTATACAATCCTTTGTTTGCCAGTAGAACTTTGTGCATGAATATGCATCATGAATTTAAAGTAAATATGAGAAAACAAAATCATTTAGTGCCAGGAGTAAAAGTTTTAAGGCAGGAACTAAAATTTTAATCTCATTTGTAATTCATTCTGGAGAAGTCATTAACCTTGTTTTGAGTTCCTAATGAAATTGAACTCAAATCTGTCATAGTGAAGCATATGAGAGAAGAAAGCAGCAGACAATACACTTGGGAATAATAAATACAGTTTCTGGTATGAGAGGCAAAGGAAGGCCATGTGTGATTCCCTGGGTAGTGTGATAACCACTGTTCCAAGCAAGAATAAATCTTCTCACTATTTGATTAAAAAAAGGATTGGGAGAAACAAGCATCAGTCCTAAAATACCTGCCAAACCTATAAAGACAAAAAACTATGCACTCAGAAAAGTAAAAAAAGCACTTTATTAATCATAAAATAAAAACAGGCGTAGAACCCAAACCCTTCTTCCACAGAAGTTGTCACAGACACCCATGACAGCAGAAGGCATTTCCTGCTCATGCTTTTGCATGCATAACTTGTGTACATTGTTTTTGCCAGAAAACTAATTTTGGAATAATAGACTCTTGGCCAACGTGAGAATGAAGTGTGTACCCCAGGATTCAGCAGATGCACATGGGACTGCCAAACTAAATTTATGAAATAAAAAATATTCTACTTGGGCAAATATGGAGAAATGGGTCACCAAAAAACTCCAAAATCAAATATGTCATAAATTCCCCAGTGGCTTTTCACAACCTTTACTGCATTAGTAGAAATGCAGACCACAGTGTAGCATCTGAACATTGTTAAAAGATGCAGACCACACAAAGAGTTCAACAATACTTCCTTGGGAGAAAATATTATTGCTTCCAGTACTAGTCTTTTTGACCATATGTGTTAGTGGTTTAAGGAAATGTTTTTCCCTCTTTAGGAAAAGACCAGATCATTTAATTAATCCAAGATAATATGATATTCTACTTGGAGACATATTTTGTCATCACATGCACAAGGTTTTGTTAAATATACCCAAGTAAGCTCTGAGCAAATCAATGTACAGAATTAATTTCTCTGATCAAGACAAAGCATAAAATAGAAAGATATTCCAATCCTACTCTTAGAAATGACAGTTTAATTTTCAGTTGTACTGTCATTTAAGAAAGTTTTAACAAAAACTTGAAAACATATATACAAAATTGCCCACTGTTAATCAAGGAGAACAGATCTTCAAACAAGGCTGATACTTTGGACAAAACATGGTAAGTCCATGATCCTGGGTGAAGAGAATAAGGGAGGACTTTCAGCTGCTGTACAAAGTTTGGTTAAGGAATGAGTGAAACAGACTACCTTCTCTGCTTTCCTCCTTTAAAATCAACTTTTCATATCGCCAGAATTTGCTTTCCTGGAACTAATAGATATTTCTACTGTTGCTCGTTCAACTTGAACAGGAGTCTTGAAGGTAGTGAACCCTTGAAAAGCTGTGCTATGAGTATCCTTTTCTGTTATCTTTTGCATTATTGTTTCATTCCATCATTATTTTTAACGTAAAGTGCATAACAATCTTGTTTATGAGAAGAATACTCTTGAACATAATCAAAACCTTGCAATATGATTAATTTTTCCATTCCACACATATATTTCAACACAGATAATGACATCTGGAGTTATGCAGTATACACAGGCCCTGATCCAAAAGCTTTTGAGAACAGCCTATGTTCATTTCAATTGGCCCTGGATTGGGTTCCTAACCTATAATACACTGGCTCTTTATTTCATATGTAATTAATATCAGAGGAAATTTATTGGTAACAAAAGGCATATGGTGATTTACCAAGGACTCTGAAGAGTGAATTTTTAGCATTTCCTTTAATTGGAAAGCAACAGGACACGTTAGCAAACCTGACTAACCATTGTCTGTGGCTTTTCAATGTTAGTCCACACTACCTTTCAGAAGTTCACTTTATTTTTACGTAAGTATTCCTAGCATGGCTCATCATCAAAATGCCAACCAGTAACAAGAAATATAGATAAATTCTCTTTTTAGCTGTTATACAAATTCCAATTCTGATCATAATTTTCCTAGATTATAAGGATATGACTCTTCCTGATCTTGTGCTAATTTATTTTTTTTTTAACAGAAAAGCGTGCTGTCCCTGGCAAAGGTTATTGAAATAATCTTACACCTTCCTGTTGCAGGGGAAAAAAAAGTCATTACAATGAATTCTGTACCTTACTTTTCCTGATGTTATGGGCTGGCTGTTTCAACAAATTTCTGCCATGATGACTTATTTATCCTTCTGAAATTAGTGGGATTACTCACATGAGTAAATACAATGGGATTTGGCCTTTACCTTATACTGATTACTATAACCCTTGATCTGCAAAATAGCACCAATCACTAAATGCAGTCGGTTGTAAAAAACAATTTTGTGTTCCTACTAAACCAGTTTTGGCCTGATATATTTCAGGTGCAATACACTTACCACTGAAAGGGGAGGAACATAAATCAAACAAAAAATTCAAGAGAAAGACAAAGCAAACACAAAAGAAAGCACAGAAAACAAACATAAAAATTATAACACACCTATATCCTAGACTGTGTTCCTTCAAAGCTTAACATGAATATGCTTCTCTTTACAAACACTTCCTCAGCTGAAAAGTAATTTTGGTCTGCCAATATGCAAATGTTTTGCATTACTGTGCTTTAGTTTCATGCTACCTGCAGGCAAATATGGATTCCTGTCAATCCTCACCATGACTACAGAAATTGATTTTTTTTTAACTACATCCAAAATAAACTTGACTGAAAAAGAATCAGTTTATCTCAAGAAATATCTTTCATACTAAAAACTGTAGTCAGCACACAAGTAATATCAGTTTCCAGAGATCTTAAGGCTGTCTCCTAATTTAATTGTATATTTAGATCCTTTTCTCCAGAAGAAGAAGGGGCTGAAGGATATAGGAAAGCATGAGGGCTGCTGCTATTACAGTGGAGACTACTCAGGGTGTAGCTTAATGATATCATGTCAAGGTTGAAATATGTTTGATATTCTCAGGCTAAACCCCTGGCAGTTTGAACATGAAACCACTGTATCTTTAGCAATGCTCCACCTCTCTTGACCTTGGATGTAATAAGTGTCACCAGACCATTTGGCCTTTGAAATACTTGAACTACTTGAAGTCCTTTTGCGTACCACACAGAGCTCACCTATTCCTACTTAGCGGGTCCTGTGTTCAATAAGTGATCATTTGAGTCCATAAACTCCAGTCCTTGAAGTTCTATTGCTAAGGCAGAGCTCAGTAGCTCAGGGGATGGGCTGATTCTCAAAACTCATCCATTAAAAACATGAGTTTAAAGGACAGCAGTAATTTTAGAGTATCGACATTTTTATAAGTGTTTTTGCACCATATTTTACTGCTTGAAACAAGCAAGAAATCCCCTTCTCAACATTATCATGTAGATATTTAATGATAACATTTCCTCAGAATGACTAAACTCCCTAACAAAATCACTGCTTTCAGACAACACATTTTATATGTTTTTTTATCAAAAATGTTTTAGTGTTGAAACTTACCTTTAGTACCCAAATTCCTCTAATGACATGATCAATAGCCCTATAATCTAAATCGTTCTTTTGTTCAAAGTGAAAATATTCTCTCTCAGGAGAAACAGCTTTAATAATTTCAAGATGTTATTGGAAAAAAGGCTACTGGCTTGAGTAGCCATTCTACTTGGCAAGTCCTTGTAACCAGTGTTCACCACACCCTGATGAGAAAGCAAAATAAATAGTTGTCAAAGCTTTCATGTGTTGGAAACTTTTCACATGTTCTCCACAGATCTGATGCCTGCTTTATGCATGCTAGTAAATCAAATTTGCATATTACTACAGACATGAGTTACTAAAGCTTTCTTTTACAAGTTAAGGTTTCTGTGTAAAACTAATAGCTTACTCTGATGCATGACCAAAGAAATTCAGCAATTTTGTCAGGAAGCCAGAGATTAAATGAGCTGGGAGGCCAGTCAGGGAACGGGTTACAAAACCATATGGTGCTTATTTTTGAGAAGAAGAAATCAAGTACTTCTTCAAATGCAAAAACACCTCATGATTGTCTGATAAGAATCACATTGCACAATGTGTTTCACAGATTAACTGCACTCTGGACAATCCCAAGGAAGAAGATAGTGATACCTTCGAAACTTAAATTCCTTGCAAATACACCTGGATTAACACCACCACATCTACAACATCCCTTGGTATTATTATGAAAGCAGAACATCAAAAAGACTCAAGCAAATCCTAATGCCATGCTCTGAAAATAATTTACATTGAATTCTGACCTTGAACACTGTGCCCTAAGTTTTTGTTCCTTTCTTTCATTACATCATTCCAGGATAGCCATCTGGACATTAAACTCGCCAGTTTATCTCGTATGAAGTCACACATGTTGGCTTCCATACACATCCTGGAGTAAATCACAACATAGTAATGAAGTATGGCAGCCCCAGAAGTCGTCAATACAAGGTAGAATTGAAATTCTGTAGCTGGACACTTCACCTGGCTCTCCAGAACAGGCCATTGCAGTGATCTGGGGGACAGTGGCAGTCAGCGTTCTGCTTCACAGCCTAGGTTGGTTCCTGACTAAACTTATTCTTCTTGGGTAAATTCACAAATACTGAAATGATAGCATCTTAAACTGCTTCAACTAATGGGTGTTTACAAACATATAGTGCACCTTTATATCATCTTACTGTTATACACTGCACGACTTTGCTTTTCCACATCACACTGGAATTTAGTCCTTATCTAAAAATTATATTCATTTTAATGGTAAACCCATAAAATCTATCACTCATACAAAAAAAAACATTCTTTACCACTACTTTAAAATTGTGAAAATAGGCAAATCTCTAAATTGGATTTCTTTTCCTATATCTGGAATTGAACACTTAAAATTCCTGTTAATGAAGGAATTAGTTTAAAAGCATTTATGGGTATCATTGTTTAAAAGGATGTTCCCATGCTTATAAAAGTCACAGTACATAAAACAGAGAGAATTATCTCTGACTAATATTCCAATTTGTGGTTTCATTACTTATGAAAGATTTTGCTTTATTACCCCACAACACTTTTGTAAGAACTCCATGACAGACTTGCAGCAACTTCAAGGAAAGACAATTTTTATTACTGTAATGCTGATTACTTTTTCATTTGTTAGAGCAACACTGATGTTATTTGTATTTTCCTTGCACATCAGTTATTCCTAAATGCTGATGTACAATCTACACCCAAAAAATGTCAAATTCTGCAGGATGAGTCATTTCTACTTTACTCCCAGCCTCAGGTCCATGTAATTACTGATCATTCTTTCATGGACTCCATCATACTTCTGCTGCTTAGAACTGAAGATTTCTTCCCCAATTTCACATTTAGGAAAGCAAACCAATCAAGTTTAATAACTCTTTCTAGGAATGGTAACTCTTACTAGAGAGGATAAATTGGAAGGTATGTCATACACATGAGTGCTTTCAGAAGTAAATATAACATATTAATTACTTTGAGTCTGAATTGAAAATTACTAGGAAATCACTAGCAAAGCAAACATTCTAAATCACTGATTAAAAACAGGTAAAATATAATCATGAAGCCATTACTCACTAATAGCTTTTAGTAAATACCTGGATACATGCATATTTCACTAAGCATTTTATGCTAATAGGAACATATGTTTGAGCTCTCCAATTCCATAAGCAGAATCTTACCTGGAATGAGACCTGAACTACTACAAGTACCACCTTTAAACACTGTGCCAGACAAATCATACCCGCTACATGAGGGCCTAATCTGTTCATGTGTGAGCAGTGCCTCCAGTTCCAGCTGGCTCCACAACCCACATAAAAAGCCTCTCACCGTCCAAAAGCTGCCAGCCCAGCACAGGGCACCCCTGCTCACACGTCAGCTCCTAAGACAAGAGATGGGAAGAGATAGAGACACACATGTGGAGTGCTGAGGAGACAGGCAGCTGGTGAGGCACTCCTGGAAGCAGACACTGCTTACCAAAGGGAGTTCTCTGTCTGAGGAACAGGAGCCCAGGAATGACCCACACTGGGGTAGGGACGGCTATGAGGGCTGGGGGTCAAACAGCTGCACACAATTCAAAGGGAGTGGGATAGACCGGGAATATGCAGGGAAAATGGGGGAAAGTTGAGTCTAGGAAGGAAGGAGGATGATGATGTTTTTCTTAAGTTGGACCTGGGAAGTAGGGGGGCAGCATTTTTAAAATTATATTCTCTTTTTCTGGATATTAGAATCAATAATTTGAATTTTGTGTTAATTAGCAATAAATTAACTAAAATTTCTGGTAGTCTCATGACAGAAAGAAACCTTTCAGACTGTTTTTAAATGACAATGTTTTGCTTCAGTGAAAAGCAAAGCAGAACTTTAACCCAAATGTTTTATAAAGTGTTAACAGAGTTCTAGATTCTAAGCCATATTTTCTTACTCCACCTGGTGTCAAATCCCCTGACAGCAATTCCCATTGCTTTGGCAGCTACTGCTGCAGTCAGCCCAGCAATGCCACCACCAATTATCAGCATCTAGAGAGATCAAACAGAGAGTAAAGTGCATTCTATGTTCACTTATTCCATCACATGCTGTGTCTGCAATATGCCTTATCTTCAAAAGCACTTGAACTTTAAAGAGCATCAGAGGCTAAAAATTGTTAAGTTCTTCAGAGAAATTAAAAAAAAAAATCTTATCTCAACAATACAACATTGTTAAACAGCTGGTTTGGTCTATAAAAGCAGGTGGTCATCTGTACAAAAGGTACCAGATGTGGAAAATAAGAGAAAAAAGTTAGAAAAAATAAGTTAAACAAGACATGACTAGAGGCACTTTTTCTGTTCCACAGGACACAGACCTTAACTCAAACTTTGATAGCAAAGGATGCTAACATTACTTGTCCAGTTACGCAAATACTTTCTTTTACTGTAGCTCTTCTCAATTACGAATTCTGACAGGTATGCTGCAACAGAAACCACAGGGCACGGCTCAGTTTCAGAATGAAGAAATAGACTGGCATAAGGTTCTTGAAAAACCAGCGAATATCCTTCTGAAGCACCACGTGACAATGAATTTTTTACACTGAAAATAATTGATCAAGCATTTCCAAAAATAAATGAAAACTCAAGGCTGAATTTAGATGTACATAATACATTCACTACAAATTTCAATTGCCCTTGGCTGCACTGTATTAAGGCACATGAGAGCAAACAGAAGTCCTTGATGTTGGTGTCCTGCCCAAGAAGAAGCAGGTATAATATCTTTTTTGGGACTGTTATGGGAAGAATCTAGTCCTGAGCCCTTGAGGAAGCCTTAAATGGTTCTGATCAAGTTAATTCTGTATTCAGAAATGCTCAAGTGTAGTTAAATCAACTTTTAGAGGATGGCTTAAATATCTAAAGACCACACTACAGCAAACCCAAATAAAACCCCAAAGAATTTAGGTATCTCTTGGAAATGTCATGTTGGAGAGCTGAACTGAATTGTTACATTAGTAGTCTACAGTACAAAATGTTATTTTTTAAATGCCACGGTACTTTCACAGGAGAAACTTGTTCTGCAGTCTCTATCTGAGCAGTAAAATCCTTCCAAAGTGATTGGATGCCAGCACTACTGATTTGTACCTGTAACAAGTAAACATCATTGGAGATAAGTTGTGACACCATCAGATAGAATAACATTGCGGATGACACTCCCTAGGGTTCAGATGCCAGGACACAACTTAAAGAGGCAGAGTCAAATCCATAAACCAAATCAGTTAGATAATTAACAGAAGTCACTTAACAATAGCATAATGGATATCTTGAAGTAAAAAATTTTCAAACAATACATTCAAAAGTAATTAAAATTTATACCAGTGGCTTGAAATTTAAATGTTTGTTGGAGGACAAATGCTGGAAAATATGTACATCAAAAGCAGGGACTCATAGGATAAAGTGCTTCTTGTGACTGCAGTATTTGAATTATTAATTTTTTTTTACCTCTGTGGATCAGCTGACAAGCCTATACTTGACTGCAGCCCACTTGCACATAATATGGACAGTGCAGAGGGCTGCTCATAGCTATTCCAGGAATTTACAGCACAGATCCCCTTGGTAAAGTAGGGCATTGACTTTACATGAACTGGAAAATAGGTCCAACATTTCAGCTCGCTTCAAAAGGAAATATGTTTGAAACAGAGACTGCCTGCATTGTTAAATTGTACAAGAATGCTTAAATAGCATGCATCTCTCCCACTAAGTTACTGCTCAAAAACATTTTCAATTCATTGTTCCTCATTCAAAGAAGTGGAGGTAGCCCCAAAAATATTCACTAAAATGATGCTTTGTGTGAATATTGTGTAGCTAAATGGACCCCGCTGGAATATACTTTTGTTACAGGTTTTTTTGTTTCCAAGATCTAAATACATGTAGGCTGTTTTCTTTGCAGGGTTTTTTGTAGGGTTTTTTTACTCATTGAGGAATTAAGAAAAGAATTACCAACTCCTTCAAAAGAGTTATGTAGGTATGTAGTAATTTGAACAAGAGCTGCAGCTGTTTTGTGCTTATTCTGTCAACAAAAGATTTTCAAACCAGATAACTATGGGTTTCTCAGTCCTTTATAGTATTTGGACTAAAGGCCAAGCAACTTCAAGATTTCACATGATGAAAATGGAACAATTTGAAAATCCGGCTATCATCCTTATGCTATTCTTACTTTAAACCTTTTGCTCCTTTCAAAGTTTAAAAATCAAACTGAACAGGGCAAGAGAGTAAAATCCTCTTTATCCCAAAAGGAGTAATAGATACAAAACCAATTTAATATCAGTGATCTAAATGCTGAAGCAAGGTGCATCCAGGGCAACTCTCCTGACTCCTTAGTCATAGACAGCAGAGAATTTAGTCCACTGTCAGTACTGCAGGAGAAGATAGGCAGTCATTCTGGGAATTCCTGTACAACTCTAGAAAATTAATATTTTGTAGCTAAACGTACATAATAACTTTTCCTTACTGAACTTAATAACAAAATTTTTACTAGCTTTACTCAAGTGAAATTTCACTCAGTGGAAGGAAATGAAGGACTGGCAAAAACAAGAGTTCAGCCATTGTATACACATGCTTTCTGTACTAGAGAAAAAAATGTTTTTCTTCTGTGGGTACCATCTGATTGAGTGTCATAGCCATATAACTGAGGTAATAATTTATTTTGGTACACAGGCAAATAAAAGGATAAATGTTAAAACCAAATATTTTGAGACAAGTTGGTATTTTTAAAAAATCAACATTGTTTAAGGCCCTATGTTAGAACATTGGAGGGAAATCAGAGAGTTTGACACTAGGTTAATTAGATTTAAATAGTTTCAGGGAGAGAGAGAGAATGTGCAACAGGAAAATACTATTCATCTTTGTAGCCAGATTGCTTAAATTTACCAGAGCTGTCATCGAGACCTTTTAGAGACTAGTTGCATGATTTTGTTTATGGTTCTGTAAAGAGAAACAATATTGACTGCTGACATTTATCATGGCTTGTAATTTTTCCTCTCCTTAACTTCACTGTGGTTGACTACATGAAAAGTGATTTGTTTTGTTTCATCTTCATCATCAAGAAAAAAGAATATCCCTTTTAATAAGGTAAGAAGTTGCAACTATAGGCCCCAAACTAGATCATGAGGCTCTTCCCATTGCAAACACCCCACTATCTCCCTCCAAGATGGTAAAAATAATGATAGATTGTTTCCTCTGATTTTCTGAAAGTGAAGAGGGCCAAAGCAGGGAGGATATGTAGCAGAGACCTCCTTCCATCCACTTGCAAGCAGATGGGTCACAGAAAACTGCTTTGCACCATTGTGCTGATCTGGCCAAGGTCAGGGTTAGTATTTAGACAAAGGGGTCACTGTCACCATTTGCATAGAGCTGCCTCCATCTGAACCCGAGTTAGGTTTCTCATTGGGATGATGTGAGAAATCTTGACAACTACCAAACCAAAAAGATTAGACCAGACATAACTCATTCTTAAAGCTCATCAAAATTTAATGAAAGTTTTTCATAGAAGTATTTTGTACAATTTTCATAGATGTTGTACAATTTAACTCTAAAAGTTAAGCTCATTGTTAAGCTCAAGCCACTTAAGGTATCCAAATCCTGGACAGTTTTTGTGTAAATAAAAATCCTGGGAAACAGTTGTTCTTCTACGTATATACACACACTTAGAGTGGTCCAGGGATGGGCACAGACATCCTCTTTGCTATGAAAGGGCACTTAAATTTTTCCCTTGTACAGAGAAAGAAGAATGAATAAAATTACTTTGTTGCAGCCTGTTATGCATGATGTGGAACACAGAGGACTACACTCACTCTTACCTCTACAGTGGAATGCTATCTCATACACAATGATATGAAAAACTCTTTTCAGATGATTTATGGATACAACAGTGGCAAGGCAGCAAGTGGCAGGGAAAATGCCTTGTTTAACGAAGTGTCTGATATCTTTACCAAATTGTTCTGCTTCAGATGAACTCGCTCAAATTTAAAACCCTTTCAATATGCAGCCTATGTACATAAATAATTTGTTCAGCATTCGAACTAGTTGTTTGTGTTGGGCAGTTTTTTAAATAAATTCCTTATAGAAATCTTACTGGCTTTGAAATCAGTTCCAAATCTGAATTGTTTCAAAATGTCTCTTATATTGAATGACAATTGCACTTGACTGTTGTTTGGCCACTAATGCAATGTGATACTACATGGGGAGCCAGAATTCAGAACCAACAGGGAGAATTTTGCACCTTTAGTTGTCAGAGGCTGCAGTTTTGGGAAGGTAACAAATTCTTTTACCAAATTCATACTGTCCCTGGGGCAAGGCCTCAAAATAAACACAGTAGCTTCAGAGCCAGTATTACGGGTTATGCTTCAGGCTACAGCCAGTCCTGTTTGCATGTTGTGATCAGTTCACACCTCCCACTGCAAACAGTCTTAGATTACAGCCCTACTTATGTGAGAGAGATTTTTATGGAAAAATAATAAAAAGTGGTATGTTAAAGCTATGCCAAATATAAGACACATTTATCATGCTGTCAATGGAATTCTTTACCATATGTCTCAATGGATTTACTAAAATTAGTTTTGTTTTATACCTATAATAGCTATAGGTCTTAGGCCATGTATAATGTATTTCACAAAAAGAAAGACTGTTGTTCAAGCAGCAGGAAAAAACCCAAAACACATGACACATGTGCCCTGAAGAAAAAAAAAATTAACCCAACTTTTTGGGAAAGAAGTCAAAACCACTTCTCTAGATAGGCTTGTGTAAAGGTGAAGCTAGAAAATGGGGGAGTATCCCTAAAGCTCAAATTGCTATAGTTTCTAAACTAATGATCATATTTAGTTGACACAAATTACTCTTCAGAATAAATATGGCTACATTATTCACAAATGACAAACTTACCTTTATATTATATATAGTTCTCAAACATTAATTGCTACCCTGGCTTGTCTGCATTGTTCAGTAGAGAATTTTGCTTTTTGTCACCTTTATGTTCCACTTTCAATTTTAGTTGATGCTTTACCAAGGACTAGAGACAAGGAGTACAGGGCAACCCACTTCTCACCACGACATTTCTTTGGTAATCCCACACTATAAGTGTTCACTATTACATTCTTACAGTGAACACCTCTAAAAGAGAGGACATAACTAGATACAAAGGCTTTTTTCCTTTCCAGATGATATCAATTTAGTTTTATTTACTTTCAAAGGCACAAATTTCAACATCCAATGGATATCAGCAGACACGGTTTCTCTGAAGCCTGAAACTTCCATTCATACATCCAATCCAGTAAAGTTTTATGCACATATATTATTCTTAATGAGAATAATTGGTTGACCTTAGTGGGATGGTTAGCGTGAGAAAAGGTGGCAGGATTGGGCCCCAAGTTTTCATAAATAATACAGAACATCTCCAGATGAACATTCCACTGATCGTTTTTATAGTGCCTTCCACAGCCAGCCCACATGGTCTCTCACACACATTCCTACATGCCAGAACAATAACAAATTAAAGTCTGGTTTGTAAAAGGGCCTTGGCTCAGATGCTGCTTATACAAGTTTGCATGCTGTTTACTCTGAAAAAGGTGTGGAACTGACCACAATGAGGTGACAACCTCAATTCCACTCACACATGAGGTGAGAAAACCAATAACAAAACTTCAGGATTAGGAAAGGACACTTTGTTGCTCCTGGCTTGCATGTGAATAAAGTGCATTTTATTAAAAGAGAAATGAAGGTTTTTTGTGAAGCAGAACATCTCTTCCTTCCTAGCACATATGTGCATACAAACATTTTTTATATATAAATATATGTGTCTGATTGCACACACATACCCCTATTACATGTGATGATCCACACAAGGAGGAGTCCTGGATTTTTATTACTGCCCTACCTTACCATCCCTTGCAGTCAGTGAAGATTTTCATTGACTTCAGGGAAACTGCATTTCAAAGCATTACACTCCACCTGAGCACTGTGCTGAGCACTGGTTCAAGGACATTATTACACCAAAACTCTCCTTGTGTTTTCAAAACAGAGTTTGAGTGATTGAAGGGTTACATCCTGCTTCCCTGAACTATTTTGATTTACCTTCATGGCTTGATACTTCACAATACCCTTAAAATCGAATGTTGTCTGTTAAAATAGAGAATAAGGGAAATACCTTGGAAGCTGACTCAGTTTCATCTAAGTACTATTTCTGTCCAATTCAACATGAATGTTCTCACAAACATCAAGTGGACCTGACATTTAGCCCCAAATTAGAACAATTTTAAAAAGGGAAACAAATGTTTCACCACACCCACATAGTTTCAAAGGTTTTTCTGTAATTTTTTTCAAAATATTATATACAACCAAATGCCTGATTGAAGACATCTCAATAAAACTTGGTTGTCTCCATAATTAACTGGGGATACCCCAAGCTACATTAATTACTAACAGAGATGCAATAGCTGAAGTATGTTTGCTTAAACATACAGTCAGTTCAATGCCAGAAAACATTCTACAAGAGATTACACAGACCAAGCAGATACATGTGGCAGGGACATTTCTATTAGAAACACTCTAAACAAAGCCATTTAGTACAGAGTACATTTTGCTTAAAAGATATACACATGGCATTAGAGCAAAGCTGGGAACAACTATAAGAACTTTAATTGACTGAAAAAATAACTGCCAGTATTTATAATTCTACAAAGAAAAGTGTCATAATGAATTCAATGGAAAAAAAAAACCTCAGTTCTATCCTGCACGTGTGCACATGATATTTTCAGGCCATTAAGGCAACAAAAACTAGAAGAACATATTCTTTTTTTTAAGTAAAAAGGAAAATCTTTATTTGTGAAGTACCACAGAAAATAGAAGGTTTTTGCTACAATTCTGAGAAAATACATAATCAACTTTGTTAAAGAAAGAAAAAGGGCTTCAGATCCACTCCCCAAATTAATAGCTCTCTCCAGTCTTTGGGGAGAGAGGCAGTAATTCCTCACTATCAGCAATTACTATACACAATGCACTTGCAGTATCTCAGCTGCTTGGCTAATGAGTAGAAGGTAAAGTAGAGCAAAATCTCCCTCTAATCCCTGCCCATTTGCTGTAGGAAGGAAAGAAATAAACACAGAATATCTCTGATGCAAGTTCTAAGTAACCCAAAGGAAAAGCAAAAATAGATTCTGGAAATTCTTATTCTATATCCTCCTCTACCCCATACAGCTAATGGAATATTATACAAGTCTAAGAAACAAAAGATTTAACCCACTGTAATTTTTGTATTCTAGATTCTTCTAAGGTCAGACAGAAAGGCACTGTTCTCACTCTATTTATTAGCCCAAAAGAACATTCTAATATTGTGCACACTGGTTGCACAATATAGGAAGAATTGGTTTTCAGCACTAGCCTTCAATCTGTAGTCATTTCTATACATCATCTATATCAACTTCCTTTCTTTGATGTTATGACAGCATTACAGATCAGCATCTGGTCTTTGAATTTAGATTCCAGTTTTATATTGGAAATGTTATTTTCATTTATATACCAAATTTAAAAAGGCTTAATCTTCAGATCTCTTGCACAATCTATCACTGCTTCAATACCATGCAAGTCACAAATACTACTGGTCAAAAGCGAAATACTATTCTAGAAATTTGTGCAGAATAGATTTAAAAACACTTTAAAGCTACTATTTCTGTTAATACAATTCTTTCCATAGCCATTTTTGGGGGAAAGAAAACGTCGTTTTTTATTATCTCTATATATGCAAAAGCAGTAAAAGTTCTGGCAGCCCTAGAATCAACAGGATCCAAATCTCCATAAGACTTTTTTGAAAATTGGCAGACTAGCTTGAGAGCAAGGCTGTGAAACAGATATTTTTCACTCATACTTCTCTCCTCTAGTAAACTTGTCATTGTAACACCTTTGTTCTCAGCCTAAACCTGTGTACATTTCTAAGCTTACTAATGTAGCTGTCCACGCCCCCCCCCAAAAAAAAAAAGGTTAAAAAATGATTCTTCAGAACCATGAATCAACAACCTAAACTCGAAGTTGTTCTAAACCCAAAGACAGGCTGTCATCAAGCCAGAATGGGATCTGAAGCTGAATGTTGCTGCTTTCTCCTATATTCTCTTTGTTTCCTTTACGAAGCTGGAGATTACTTCCAGTTTTTGCTAATGAAACACAGCATTGTCTAAATCTGGAGTTTCATGAGCTCCCATGAGTACCTTTCACTTGCAAACTCACCTACTTTAGGCCTGACCCTCCTTTGAGCACACTTACCAGATGGTCCAAGTTACATTGGGTATTATTAGGTACAATAAAATAGATTACAGTCACTACATCAAGTAAATGAACTGATAAAAAATAACACCTAAATTTTGAATGCTTACCTAAGATAATTAACATTAGCATAGGGTAAATTTAACTCCTCCATTTCTGGAGCAGAAAGAATAATCACAGGAAACTTTGCTACGGTATTTAAAGAATTCAGATACATTTCTTCATTATATGATTTTAACTAGGATGTGAAATAGGTTAATGAATTATAGTTTTGGGGTGCCATAAGCATAACCACAGGAATACTTCTGAATTTTATGGTCGTGGAACATTCTAATTATGTAAATAGTTTTGAATAATCATGTTTTGCATCTTAAAACAAATTTTAAAGTCATTAAGAATACAAGCCAGTAAACACTTTAGTGTACATGGTCAAGGTTAGTTACAATCATGCTCCTCCCTGCAGGTCAGTAAACTCATTATTACATGTATTTTTCTGAACACAAGTGTTATGTCCTTCCATTAAGAAAGGACAAATAACTACAAATTACTGAAAAACATTGGTACAATTCCTTTGTTTTAAAATCTTCTTTAGCTGTCTCATATGTAGTATGCATCTCATATAATTCAGCATATTGCTGGACTTGTTTTGGTTTCAGTAGATTTTGCTTTCTACATCTACATTCATTCTTCTAGTAATAACAGCACTAGTTTTATTGTTTCATTCCACACAGATCATAGACTATGCATTCAATCTAATAATTTACAGTGTTTCCTTTCTGACACAGTATCTGTTGGATACTTAAATGTTTAAAATCCCCTTGCAACTAGTATTTGGTGCATCCAAGTCTAACTATCTTCCAGAAAATTGAGATTTTCCACAGCCCTCCTCTGTCTCAATATAGTTGGCAGCAATTTAAACTACACCCTTATGTCTTCTTATATCCTCAAGGAACTCCAACAGCTTAGTTTGGGACAAAAAATATTTATAAAATACACACATAGCCCACTCCAGGTCAAAGTTTGCTGTATAAAGCAATACATTTTGCAGTAAGACATAAGACCTTTTTAAAAATAGTAGCTATTCAGTGTTAGCAGCTACTCAGTTATTAACACAACACTTGTTATTTGTCCCTAGCTGTTCACAGAATATACTAACAGTTTTCCAGAAATTCAGGAAAAGGTAGCCCTTCATTGAGAAGTTAATAGCAAAAACCAGCCAAGCACAAAAATATTTGTGAGGGAAGATGAGGGCAAGGCATTTTTAAAGTATATTTCCTTTCTAGCTGAACAGTGGTGTCCAACATGGTAGCAAGATAATCTTCAAGGGTTTGCCATTGCTCTCAGGGAAAGGCAAATGCATTTGAGGAACAAAAAGAGGCATAGAACATTTGTAACTTGTTTCCAGACAGGTGGAGTATACAGCAAGAAAAGGCATCACCTTTTCAGTCATGACGATCTATGAAGTCTATTCTAAACATGGAAGCATTACTAGTATGAAATGCTTTTGCGGTCTGCTTTACAGAATCAGCATCTCTTGCTGTTTGTTGGTTTTGGGGTGTTTTTTAATTTGTTTGCAGGGGTGTCACTATTTGCAAAACAAGGGATTTAACTCTACTCATTTAGGAGTAGAAATTACTGTGATAGACTGATGAAAAAGGTTTAGATTACAGGTACTCACATAATTGGCTTTCTAGTGACTACCTCAAAACCAGCCTGTAGCGTGTATCTGTCAGTGGCAGCAAGCCTGGCTGCAGGCTATTGTTTGTGTATTTACTCTGTCTTTCAGAAGTCTGCTATGGATTACAGTGAAGAATGCTGCAAATCTAGTTTAACTATACCTACAATAGCCTGAATAAAAAAAGTAGCACATGTGCACACAAAAGTGTACAGCTTAACACCACAGTTTTGTGTAGGTCTAACTTATTCAGTTCTAAGACCAGGAACTGCACTTGAACAATATTCCTCACATGATTCATTATACTTTTGCCTCAAAGGCTTCCTGCCATAGGAAAACTTTTAGTTTTTTTCATTTTGTTTAATTCTTTAACATTTCCCAAAGTGCTTCAAATGAAATGAAGTGCTCAAATATGACTTTATGGCAACACAATCCCCATATTCTATTGATTTCTCTTTGTTTTCTCTAATTTTTCATTGAAATCTTCAAAGAATGTCCCTAAGGAAGCAATAGCATATTAATTATTGTTTGGTTTATTCTTACAAGAACAGTAATTTAGATTATTTTATTATGTTCCAGACAATGATTGCCTAACCAGATAATGTAAGCAAAGTAAAGTAAACTGGAAACTGGGTTTAATCACAAAAACAATTGCTTGGATTGCATTTGTGGTTGAGAAATACCAATTAAATCAGTTCACAGTGCAGGGATGATTATTGCAATATCACAGTGATAAACAAGTAATGCAGAAAAAAGCTTTCATCAAGGAGTAAATGATGCAATTGAAAAAAGTTTGTAAATAGGTAGTGTAGTATCTCTGCAGAGACTCTTAATTTATTTTTTTTCCCACAAGACTGTGTCCCAGATAAAAATATTATGGTGGCCAAATGAGTGTTTTGACTTCTAGCAGATACATTATTCACCAGGAAATAGCACAACATGGGGAAAAGGCAGACATACTCTTACCCTGTTCTTATTGGCATCACAGTGATTAAACTGTGCCAGAGTCATTTTTTTTCAGCCCAACATACCTGAAGATGATCTTCTGGAACAACACACACAAGTCTTAAAGGCAGACTCTTGGTATAGAATGTAGGCACTTTAGAACTCATACCCTGTGTTCATAGAAGTAGACACAGATAAATTAGTTTCATACCATTTGGAAAACTGCATTCCAGTAGCTATAAATTTTTTTGCATCATGAAGTAAACTTGGTAGATTACAGGTTGATATGAAAAGAGATTGGGGGCAGTTGTTGACATTAGAAATTTCCAGTACAGTACATTTATTAATGCTCTTGAAAGATACTGAATGACTCAACCTGAAACCAAGAGGAAGGCAAGATGGGATAGACAAAGACAGGCTGAGAAGGAACATCCTCTAAATTTTTTGGTCTGTTTTCAACTCCATGAATGACCACACAGCTCAACTCATTCTACTGACAGCTTAATTACATAAACAAGTCTGCTGGACCTGATGAGATGCATCCCAAGGTCCTGAAAGAATTGGTTGGTGTAGTTGAGAAGAATTTCTTCATCATAATTTAAAAGTCAAGGCCATCATGCAAAGTCCCAGTAACTGGCAAAGTGGGAATATCTCATCCATTTTAAAAGAGGATAAAAAAGGACCATGGGAGCTACCAGCCAGTCAGCCTCATCTCAGTTGCCAGTCACATCAAGGAACAATCCTCCTGCAAGTTATGTCACCACCCATGTCAGAGTCTGCAGTGACAGGACAAAGGACAACTGATTTAAAGTGAATGGGGATAGACTTAGATTGGCTCTAAGGAAGAAATACTTCTGTGAGACACTGGAACAGGTTACCCAGAGAAGCTGTGGATGCTTTCTTACAACATCACCACATTCTGTATATTATTGTAAAACCTAACTTCTGAGTTAACATTAAGGTATTTAAAAAAAATTAAGTATAAAAAGTTAATTTTTGTTTATTCCACAAATAATTTAGCCTTTTAAAATGGTTTAAGTCAACAGATTCCATGTACAATGACTACAGATTTCACAGCTAATGGTCAAGTTACTGTCACCTTTCTGTTGGTATTGGAATGAAATTATGCTAAAACAAAAATATAACTTGCTATCTTTTTCATTACAAATTCAATGGAAAGTTTTAACAGAAAGCAAAATAGGGGATGGGATTAATTTTCTTCCAATACTTTCTTTTGTTCAGGGTGCAAAGGACACAGATTGCAGAGTTTTTAATTTACCTTGTTGAAAACACCTTTTGGCTAAAGGAGTTGACACCCAGAAGAAATTTAAGATATAGCAAGATAACAGGATTGTGAACAATAAAACATCAAGAAGCTCTGCTTCCTCTCCATGTTTCTATAAGTAACAATGTTTTTTCTCCATTCTCAGTTTGCACTGCTTCTATCTTTTAATGTAAATATTTTACTTTCTAGAAGTAGTGATCAACATGGCAGTTCATCTTTATTTCATGTTAGCAGGGACTCCAGATCTTATCCAGGGTTACGCTGAAACATCACACAGCTATGTCTGTACACCACTCCAATTTAAATGTACTTTCACTGACCTGGTGAGCTAATTTGCTTCTAAATCATCATTCGTACAGGTGTTCCTTTCCCCAGATATATATAAGAATCAAACATCTCATATGAAACAGCTTTTCCAACAAAAATCACACAAGATTGAAACCAAATGTTAACCAATAATATCAGTAAGTAAATAAAACTATTTTCATGAAGTCTTAGGACTTGAAAGTACTCAAGATAATCTAGACCATTTTCTGCCCCAAGATAGTATCAAGTCTTTGTATGAAATTGCTGGAAATGTCATAACTACAGACACTACAATATCTTAGGAAATGTATTCCACTTCCCTCTATCTTAACCTGCTAAGTATCTAGTTTAATTTATCTGCATTTATACATCTTCTTCACAAAAGACATTAATCTATTTTGAGTTTGCAACAGCCTTTTACATATCAAAGAACTGATACCAAAGTTTCAGTGAAGAAAGCCCAGTTCCACTTGTCTTTCCTTGTAAGTCATATTTCCTAAGCACTCAGTCATTCTTATCCTTCACCTTGGTGAATAATTCTCTTCATCTTCCCTTAAATGTGACAACCCAGTCTGGTCACACTAGAGTGTGACACCATAAGGTGACTCCCTTCCCTATAACTTTGCAGCAGTGTCAAGTCACATTCAATCTTAGTGTAGCATCAAGATCTCTTTCTACAGAACTGTAACTTAGTTGTTGTTATCACGGTGTTTAGGTAGCAGATATCTCCTAAATTCTGTGTGGGGGAGCTTGCCATCATCTCAGTTACTTGTATTCTTTTTCCCTTCTCAGAACACCTCAGAACTTGCAAAGGTAACTTTCAATTTAAATCTTACCCTAGAATAAAAGTTCTTTGCTCTTCAGCTTCATCTCATATGCAAATTCAGTGAGTGAGTCTTTATTCCATCATCCAGATCACCAATGAAAATATTAAGTAGCACCTAACCCAGGACTGACTCCTGCCAATCCTCATTCAGTACTTACTTTCTAGTGAAGGAAGCATTGACCCCCTATCTCCAAAAACTCCTACAAAACACACCAGTACCCACCTGACAGAAGATGCATCAAAACTAAGTTTTACCAGCCTGCTCATATGAACCTCAGAGTTGAGATATATGTCACACTTCTTCTCCTCTAGTCACAGAGGAAAAGGGCTAATGGCCTGGCAGATAGAAATTAAACCAGCTTAGTATCATTTCCCCAGGAAAAATCTGTTCTGACTGTTAATTAACCTAATTTGGGTTTGGATTGGTTTTTTACAACATTTTATTTTTATGGAAACTGAGCTAAAGTTCACTTATCTACAACATTTTATCTGCTTGCTCTCCCTTCCTAAAGACAGGAACTGACTTTTTCCCCTTCCAGTCTTTCATGTTATGACTAACCATCAAAAAAAATTCCAATGGATAGTCCTGAATATTCCATTAACTGTCAGTAATAAAATCCCACTACAGATACATTAGGCATGTTACTTTCCTATCAAATGGACTGCTTGCACGTCTCTTGTATATGGCAACATGGAGTAAGAAAACAGTGAGCCAGATTAGATGTCACAAGGTGCTCAGCATGTAAAGCAGATAATGATCAACGCTTGCTATTGCAATCAGTTCCCAATCAGTTAATGTGCCATTAAGAGAAGATAATTTTATTAAAAAAAAAAAGAAGCCGCTGGTAAAGCAGTGGAGTGTTGAAGTCATTGGTTTTCTTCACCTAAGCTGACAGCTGTCTTGATCACTTGCAAAAGTCTTCTGTTGTAAAAATAAAGAGCTCACTGACATTTGAGGTTTAGCTTTACTCATCATTCCTCTTCCTGCAGCCTGAGACATTGACGTGACATTAATCCTGAGCAGCTGCTTTATACAATAAAAGGAATTTGTTAGGGAGTTATTTTAAAAGTGCAAGTAGCCAATTAATAACCAAATGTATAATTTCAGAAAAACTTTACCAAACACTTGAATTCTTTCCTTATATAGTCACATTAATTTTGATGAGAATTTTATTCTGCAGAAAGGGTCAAATTATTTGACTTTATTTCTTACATGGGAAGATACTTTAGAAAATAAACAGCTGAAACATAGGAAAAAAAAAGAGTTTTTTCCTGTCAGACTCAACGTTTCAGATTTCTGTCACTCTGAACAACTCAGTATCTCTATTGTTCTCTTAAGTAAATTATCAATACACTCTCGTGGTGTTCTGCATGGCCCTCAATAATCCTGAGGATAAACGTGACTTGCTGACATACATATTCCTTCCAGATGTTATGTTTCCCATAGTACTCTTGATAAGAAAAAGCATAAGCAGATCTTACTCAGCTGGATTTTACCAGTCAATATCTTTAAATATGAACAAGGAGAAAAAAAATCCTTAACTATGTCTTCTTTACAGTCAATTGTGTTTAGCACAGATAAGATGGTTTTCACCCTCTGCATCTCATACATGGCAAAAATATCTCCAATAATGTCTGTACTGTATCCATTCATCATAGAACAGAAGAAACCAGGGCAATAAAGTTACACTGTCATCAAAAAACTTTGAGAAAAACTGTCCATAACTGAATTAATTATGTCACAAAAGTGACATACCAATAATCAATAGTATAGACTTTTGAAATACAAGGCCATGGCTAGTATGACCATTAAGATCTACTGAAAGCTCCTAAACAGGGGTGAAAGATTTTGAACAGCAAAGTATTTATGAGGGACAGATCAAAACCTCTGTTTGCTTTGAGTATAGGCACATCTTGCACATAAATTTTAAAATTGGGGGAGTTATTAATTAATTAAATATTGATTTAATTTTTCTGATATTACATATCACTAAGTGAAGAAATTTAAAAATGGGGAGGCTAGGTCTTCACTCTCATAAAACACTTTTTAAATGCTCAGGAGATAAAGTTTGGGACTCTGATTAAACATTTCCCATAGGTCTCCCATAAAAGTCTTCCAGTTCAACACAGTAATAATTTTAAAATATGATGTTTACCTTGCAAGCACTCCACTCTTGGACTCCTTCAATATTTCTTAAATCACTACCTTAATGTTTCCTGAATAAAAACGCTCATCAAGCAAGCATTAAAAAAACAAACCTACAAAACCTAGGTAATCTCTAGAAGACCATGAGGTATCAAGACAGCTCTCTTCTTTAGTAGAATTACAGAATTACTTACTGGATATCTTCTTTGGTAGATGTCGTTTAGATAGGGGCAGTAATTTTGTCATGGCTTATCTACACACCCCTTACAATCACACAGACAATCCCTGGGATTTACCACTAAAGCACAACATATGGTTCTTTTTTCTTTCTAAGTATGAGGCAGAAGTTTATAACACATGAAAACAGTATGTCTCAACAAACTGGGAAAATGAAGGAGATCATTAAGTGTAGTAACTGCAGTCAGAGATACATTTATGTTTTCAAAACAGAAACAATTATTTCATTTAACTCTCAAAACACTTGTACTCAAATATTTAGATTGCCTAACTCATTCTTCAGACTTCCAGTAACTTCTAGGTATCTACAGAGTACAAGTCACTGTTTTGCTCATAGTGACAGAGTACAAGTCACTGTTTTCCTCACTTATAAACTTAAAAACCTGAAACAAACCTGAGCAGTGAAGTCACAGGTAACAGAGAAGAAACACAGCAGTGTAAAAGCGAAATTTTTGTGGAAGAAAGCGTAAGAACTCACACATTTTCAAACAGGAATGCCTGCCAGGAAACTCCAAGAGCCTCTGGAGGTATTTGAACTGGGCCGTCAGTCACTGGCCAAGGCTGCTTCCATTCCTTCCTAGCCACTGATGCCAGCTCCTATGTGTACACCTGCAAGCCAAGAGAGGAAACTTATTTCTACTGAACAGCTGAAGACCAGATGTCAGGGTATTAAGCTACTGCACAGACAGTTTCAGACAATAGCTATAATTATTGTCAATGGAAAACATTATCTTAGATTACAGGAAATTTGAAATAAGCACCAGAAGTGTTCATCAAAGTTCATATCAACACTTGCCTTTGTGACTTAGTTTGTACAGTCCCTCTCATCCCACGAGGGATGGTTAAGAAGAAACCCATGCAAAATAATTTATTTCTATGATTATTGTTTGTCTAAGCCAGTTTCTCTTCCTTTCCTTACACATCCTGTTCAAATCCCCTTTGCATTGTTTCTTCTTCCCACCAAAACAGATAAGAAAATGCAACCTAACTTGATACTAATTATAACCCTTTCCAGACCTAGGTGGCCATAGCAAAACATAAAACACAACTATTACAGAACAATCCATTTCTTGAATAGTTTGGGGAGGCCTATTTTGCTATTTCTCTTGCTTCAGCAATATGCTGCTGGAATTTGAGGTTCTGACAAATTTATAGGGCAAAGCTAGTAAGAGCAAGATGAAATATAAGCAAACAACTCAGGCCATTTTTCATCATGAAGTCATCTTATATCATTTTAAGAATGCCCATCAATTAATTAGAAAGTTACATTTTACTGTATAGTTTAATGTAGCTGTTGTTCTATAAAAAGGATCTTTCACATATCTGAGAGTAAAATAAACAGCACTTGCAAATATTAACTAAGCATAAATCATTTCTATGCTTAATAGTGTCTGATACTCTAATCCCACCACACTGTGTTCTTAATAACGAACATCAGTCAGCTAGGAAATTTTACAGACTATCAAAACACAATGACTAATACAACAGTCCTCTGCTTTCTTGAAGCATTAATTCTGAGCTGCTTGCATGTGACTAAGCAAGACCTAATACAGATGTTTTGTTCTATATTCTCATGTTGCCCCTGAACAGTAGAAGTTCCATCAGGTCCAGCATTTGAATATTCAGCACACAGTGGGAAAAATAACATCTTTGTGCAACAGGCTTGGCTTATTTTTTATTCCTAAGACACAGGCATGAGTAAAATGAAGCCATGAAAGAAGTTTCAGCTAATAGCAAAAGATGCACCACTTTCAACCAAAAAAATCTCCTTAAAGAACAAGAAAAGCTAAGCTTTTAGGATGGCAGTTGAAAGGACTCAATGCAGTATTCAGTAAATGCCTTGAATGAAAAGGATGTCCAAGATAGCAGGCAGAGAATAGGAACTCTGCTCATACTCTCTGTTGCTTCAAGGGCTGTATCCTACACTTAAAAAATGGGTGGTGGATAAAATGTACAATAGTAACAGCTGTCAGCCCCCACATTTTAGAAATACAGAGACATGTTCAAGTCCTTCAGTCATAGTCCATTATCTGTGTTTAATGCAAAAATTTGTAACAGCAACATTACATTTTCAGAAAATAATAACCACTGGGAAGATTTTTTGGGAGCTATAATTTACCATGCTTTAAAATTAAACGTGATCAAAATTATAGGGCAAGAACACCCCATCAAGAGCTAGTAAACAAAGAAAACACATCTTTCTGAAACTCAGACTGGAGGAAGATGCACAAGGAACTTGGGATGGTTGTCCTATTCCTTTGTTCCTTCCTAAGCATCTGCTCTCGGTCACTGCTAAAGATAGGACCTTGAATTAGACATTGGTTTGACTCAGTTTAAGTTCACGCCACACAAACTAATTTATTTCTTTGTCATATCTCCTTTCAAGTGCCAAATATAAAGGTTGATCTGAGTAGGCCTTGTTTTTCCATAAAAGGAAAAGTAATTCTTCAAATTAAAAAGTAACGGGCCTGCTATAAATACAAATTCATTAATAAACCATAATTTGTGTTGACATTTTAAATTCTAAATTTGCCATTACTTCTGATCACCCTGATGTCATTAGCTTTATCTCCTATTGCCAAAGTAACTGCCTTCCTGTTTCCTAATCAGCTGTGAGACTCGTGCATTTTTTTAAAGCACTGACTCAACAGCCAGGCACACTTTTACACAGACAGTTAAGTTCAAAGAATTTTCTCCAAATCAGCCTCAACAGCAAGAGCCTGAAAACTTTTGGTAAGTCAGTTGGTTTCGTAACTATTATAAAACAATATGATGTTGATCACTCCTGGAATTGAATGTGTAGGGTATCTTCTTTCGTAACAAATATAAATTTTAAGCAACGGAATCCTATTCAATATTATAATTTGTCCTCTTGTCTGTACATAGACACATGCATAACATATATTATCTCAACACAAACAAAATTATAAAACACATTTTCTTGCAAAACTGATTTCACTTTTACCTACTAAATGCTAAAAAGAAAACAACTCCCTTAACTTGGCTACTAGAGAAAAACATTCAGTTTTCCAGCTGACACTGTGAGGATTAAAGAGTAAACAAAGACTTACTAAATTGAACTATCAACTCAATAGGCATTTAGTTCAGGAATGTGTTTCTCTGACTCAGTACTTGGAAGAATGTCCTGTTGTAACTTTTGAAGTTATCATTACATAACCTCCAGCAATCCTCTTCAGGATTTGTATCTAATGGTAAGGCTAAACACAGAGTATATGGCCAGGAACACAAATTCTGTGGCCCTGTACATATATCACATGATTTAATTGATCCTAAAAAGGATTACATTAAAATATAAAGAGCAAATTTTCTGAAGGGAAAAAATAGGAACATCAGAAGTCTTGGAATGCTGTAAATCACAGGATATGGCAGTGAAACATGAAAAAAACCCACTCAGAAGTGAGGAAAGCACACATTGCAGAGTCAAGAGTCAGAACAGGCTGAGAGTAGAACTGCTATCCATGTCTTTTAATGCAGCTACATCCTCATGAATAAACCCCAGAGCCCTATCAAACTATTTTGAAAAAATAATTAAGATCTAGATTTTTTGTTTAATAGTTCAAACCCTAAGTACATAAAAGGAACACAGACTTGTTCTTCCAAAAGGAACCAGATTTTCTAATCAAATCAAATCACTTTGGCACTCTCATAAAATGCTGGTGTTTAGAAAATCCAGTAAGGAGGTAACAGTGACAGTAATTTGACATAGTAATGATTTTAAGCACAAGATCTGTTCTTAAGAAAAATGAGGAAGAAAGTTGAACTATGTCTGCTTACCTAAACTCCAGTTAATTGGCATAGGTCCTGTGTGGCTACTCCCACACATGCACTGAATAGCAGCAATGGCACATTTTAATAAGGAATGGAGAGGATTGTGTGAAACATTTTTGACTACAAGACCCTCTTCAGTAAAATTTATTTTTTAAAGCTGTATAGAATACTACTTTTGTTTCTTTTCATTAATTTTTTTTGAGATTAAAGCAGTTCTGAGGAAGAAAAAAAAAGAAACAACAAAAAAACCCCAACCCCCTNGCAAAACCAAAAACAAAAAAAACCCAACACAATTGCAGTGGGAATGGAAGAACAAGGCAGGGCAAACCTACTTACCAGACCATAATCATTAAGTGCTAAGGGATTAATTAAATACCAATGACAGACTTGTAACAAAATGAGTCCTGGTTTCACTTTTTCACTTTTTCCACAGAGTGACTGAGAACTGAAGTTCTTAATTTTGTCCAAATGGGTATTTCTTTTTTTCTTGAAAGGAAGCAAAAGAAGAATGTAAGGATGGATCGTGGCCACTCGACAACAACTATGAGGTGTCATCAGAAAGTCTGTCAACAGATTCTTCTTGCTTTTAACTTTTTCTTTTTTTATTAATTTTAGTATTAGAATTTTTCTGTCAGGAATGTCTTTGGTTTTGCTTTCTAAATGTTTTGTGCAAGTTTAAATTTGTCTGACATAAGGCTGTTCAGAAGAAATTTATTAAAACTAAATGTTAATCTCATTATCTGGTTGTTTCTTGTATGAATATTCTGTAATGCTCTCTAAGTAGGAAAGGAACAGGAAAGGAGAAAATTAGAAGTAGAAATAAGGACTGCAAAACAAGCACTGTGTTACATGAGCTTATTTGATAAACTTTTGAGCCTACTGGTCTCATTTTTGCCCAGGAAGTTTTCTCTCTCAACATCAAGGAAACACTGCTGAGTTGTTCGGGGGGGTGGGGGGGGGAGGAACCCCAGACTACAAACAAAACAACCAAACACAACCCACACCCACCAAAATAATTTTGGCACAGTTGTAAATTACAGTGTTACTTAGAAGCTCTTCTTGGATGGAACACTATTACACACCGGACACGCATAAAGTGGGGTTTTAAATAAGTGTTTTCTAAATGTCTTAATTGCTATGGTATAGCAGTATCTTCGGAGTGTTTTGGCACAGCACCTTAGCCGACCTAGTCTGTAAGCAATAAAGTAGATTATGGCTGTAGGGCACACCTGAGTGCTCATATATCTCACCCAAGGGAGATCATCAAATTAAATTGGTATCTTTTCACCCCACTTTTGCACTTCTAGTAACTGTAGTACTGAAATAATTAACAGGTGTTACCAATACCTATTATTTTATTTTAGCTGGTTTTTATTCTAAAAATTACTCAGCTTACTTTTTAAAATCTTAATATAGATTCAAAGGAAACTAGTCTCAGCATATCCAACTTCTAAAATGGCCACAACACGTGGCAGATGCTATCTTCATGGAGGATTTCTTGATGTTCTGTTCCAAAAATTTATACAAGTTTCAGAAGGCTGTTCAGGCAACAATGCAAAGAATAAGCTTGCACAAAAGCAGGCAGTACCAGCAGGTAGCAGCAAGGCTCTACGGTGGCAGCAGTGGCCAGGAGCCCCCAGAGGAGCAGCGCGCACGTTCCCTTTCCAGCTGCCGGGCTCTGCAGCGCTCGGGATCTCCAGGATCCCCCAGGGGAGCAAGGTGCTCGTTCTCTTTCCCGGGGCCGGGCCCTGCAGCGCTCGGGATCTCCAGGAAACCCCAGGGGAGCAAGGTGCTCGTTCCCTTTCCCGGGGCCGGGCCCTGCAGCGCTCGGGATCTCCAGGAAACCCCAGGGGAGCAAGGTGCTCGTTCCCTTTCCCGGGGCCGGGCCCTGCAGCGCTCGGGATCTCCAGGAAACCCCAGGGGAGCAAGGTGCTCGTTCCCTTTCCCGGGGNCACACCCGCAGCGGGCACGGCCCGGCGGCAGCGGGGACAGGGGACAGGGCCACCCCTGAGCCTGAAGGACAAGTCGGACACGCCTCGAGGCGCAACGGGCACCAAAGGAAGAAACCGCATCAAAAAATGCTCACATATTTCCAGTCTTGAATACGAGAGCTGGTAACATTGTAGCACTCGTTACTTAAGTAATCTCACGCCCTAGGAAGATGTATTTTCACTAATAACAAATCTGAGATGGATATTTCAGCATGAAGAACTAATCTTTGTGGTAATTCTAACTGTGGAATGTATTTTCTAGAGAAAAAGAATAATTTTATATTGTTCTTACCTAATTCTGAATGTATGTTCTCTTTAGTCCTAATCCATGGTTAGTACTCATGCTAGGTTTTCCTCCTCTATTTTAAATCTGTTTGCACAACATTTTCAAATAAGTTATGAAACAGTAACACTGATTCAGCGTAACTGATTTTCACAGTCTAACCTATCATTTTGATATAATAATGTTGTCAACACCACATGTATATTACAAGCAGAAATTAAAAAGTAACCCTTGCATGTATTTTCCATTTGTAGACTGATAGCGTATTAACTACAAACCCAATAATCCTTAGTTCACTTCAAAACCTTTGTAAATTGTGTGCCAGTAAGGGATTGGTTATGCTTGGAGGGTGTCCTGGTTTGGGGTGTCCAAAACTTGTATACAAGTAATTACGTACCACATTCAGAAAGAGGTAGAATGCAAATTTAATTTAAACACTGACAAAGGCTTGCAGAATAATCTTCGACTACAACACTTCCACATTGCTGTTTCACGGCCAAGTCAATTATGTTTTCCTTGACATAAGCCCCCAAGATCATTTTGAGCTTTAGTTAACACCTAGAAAAATAAGGATATAATTAGGTAAAAATTGGCCAGTACACAAATACGTTTAACTTACTGCCAAATTACAAGCCTTCCAAACATATTAAGAAACTGATGTGATTATGATTTTCATCCTTCGTGATATCCTGAAGACCTATGCTCATTTCAGTTGCACTGGGTAAAGTCCTAAGAAAGACCACTGGACTCAAAAACTTCAGGTAACGTATTTCTTGAATATCAATCTTAGTATATCTGTGGTGGCATTCAAATTTTGTGCTTTTACTGTACTCTACTACATGAGGCATTTTTATTAAGAAAAATATACTGCTGTACTTATAAGTTGAAATTTAGGTGAGTAAATGTCTTTGAAGTGCAAAGATCATGAGGAATTTCATTGCTAAAAGGGAGGAAATGGTTTTGCAGAAATGTTTTTCATCTTAAACAGCAACGAAACAGTCTCTTGTATGTTTTACCACTAAAAACAATGTATCCTGATTATTCCATAAATTCTGCTATAAGTAAGATACTAAAATGAAAAGAAGCACATTAAAAATCAAAAATTAATGAACTACAAAGAAAGTTTTGTAACTCTATGAATGAAGCATTAAGGAAATACTACTTGTTTGGGGAAAAGATGTGCAGAAGTGTGAGGGGGAAAAGCAGGGAGGAAGGGAGAGGGGAGGAAAGAAAAAGGAGAGACACTGACTCTGAAGTCACAGGTGCAGCCTGACAGAAAGAGTTTAAAGGAGCACAACTTGCCAGCATCATCATCTAATTCAGTGTGTGTGTGCTGCACAACAAACTGGGGTTTCAGCTCTTACCCAGACAGCAGCTGTACCCTGGCCACACAAAAAAAAACTTAACCTTGCAGAGGAAGAATGAAAAGTCAAGGATTTATCATCTAAGGAGATGTAAAAAAAAAAAAAATAAATCAAATGCTTATGATTCCAACTTTGTTTTCATATAAAACATGTTGGCCTTCTGGAAAGGATTAAGAGAAAGCCAAGAAAGCTCTATTACAGAGAGGAAAACAATAGTTATGTTTGTAACCCATATTAAATATATGTTATGATGGTTTTGTTATGTCAGACATTTTAAAAATCATGGAATGGTTTGTATTAGGCATGGACACTTACAGAGAACATGAATTCTTAAAGCAAGAAAGGAAAACTAGGCAAAATTCTTGTTTAAGTTCACATTAGGGTAGACCCCCAAAAACAAGCAGAGAGCATACTTTTTAAAATAACATGAAACTGGATTATTTGTATTCACATTCATAGACTTTCACAGATTTCAAACTAGGAATTCTGAGATATAAATTACTTGCACAATGTAGATATTCTACATGTTTTAAAAATTAGCATAAACCCTCAGAATCCATATTATTTCAGTAGATTTAGCTCTCTTATCAGAATTTGGATTTCCCTAACTTTGCAGCAAAACATTCTAGTTCTGATTCAAGAAGTCCTCCTGCATTTATGCATATCTTTACATTAAGAAGACTATTCAAACCACATGATATTTTAAACCTGTTTTAAGTTGAATATGTTTACTGTTACTGAGTTTTTGAATCAGTATCCCCAGTAGAAGCACTTACACCAAAACAGTTGGATGCCAAAGACATTGATACCCACTTGCTGGCTGAAGCTGCTCAAATACAATGCTATCTGTCCCTTTACAACAAAGCTTTATCTGATCATCAGGATTTCTAAACAAAAAAAAGACAAGAAGAATTTAAAAGAAAACCACCTCTTTGTTAGCCATTGTTGTTGGGTTTTTTTAAAGGTTGTTTGATCTCTCAGGTCTAATGGCATTTTTATTGTACAAACCAATTTTAAAAACAGCTATTACACAGAAATAGCCCAAGTGTATTTTTGACGCCACTGACATTGGGGCTTCCTAGCTCAGTTTTAAATTATTACATCAGGTGCCAAATTTCACTCCTGGGAGTATCTCCTAGACTCTGCATTGGTTGGCTCAGAGAAGAGAGCCCTAGGCATCAAAAAAAGAACTCTAATTAAATGCACAAATACTAATAAACAGAAAATTTTAATGAAGATTACACACAGCAAAGAATAAGCCTCATTCTTTAGAGCTCAGTTTCCAACTCACCTAACAATGGTTTAGCCCCTACAGAAACATCACTGTTCATCTCTCACAATAACTAAACCTGCTGCTCTCACAATAACTAAAAGTCTGCTGCTTAAGCTGCTTTTGGCATCAAATGGACAGCATTGAGACTGAAAGGATACTACCAGTCCTTTAAAATATCTACCTATCAAGCATTTCTCTAAAACTTTTTCAGAGTGAAATACTCTCATTTTCAAGAAAACAGAAGGGAAGGGGGGGGGGGGTTGTTTTTTTCTTTAAATCACATTTCTGGTATTTTGCTTGTGATCAAGCTCCAAATTATGTTGTGTTACAAAGCCAGGCAGCAATTTTGGAGCCTGTATAGTAGAGCACTTCTAATTTCACTAAACCTTTTGGCATAAATAGATATGATCCCCTAGATGAATGCTGTATACTGCAGACAGAAAACTAAAGCTCAAAACAAGTACGGTGCATGAAACCACTTGTGTTTATTTAAAGAGTATTGGAAGGCCAGTGATTCTTTTCAGCTGTCTCATTACTTTTTGCCTCCTCAACTTTTGTTTAATATTTTCCATGCTCCTAATTAGTCCATACCCAAATTCAGAAAAACCAGCAAACGTATAGTCCTGTGCAGCAGATGGCAAGATATTCTAAAGACATGCCACTAACAGTAACTTGGACATCTTTTGATGCAAGACAAAAGCAAAGACTTGTTGCAGCCAACTGGAATCAATTCTTTACAGTGACAGAGATGGCTTCCTGCAGCTTGCAGGAGGAACAGAGAACTGAGTGTGAACTCGCTGGCCACCCACATATACAGAGGAGACTAAATTAAGTACCTCAAGTTTGGTCACCGGTTCCAAATTAACAAAGCATTTGTCCTTAATTCACATAACCTAAATTTTAAGAGCGTAAGGCAATATAAAGTGTCAAAAGTCAACTGTACTGGATAACACCAGTTATCTGGTTGCTTAAGTTCATTTTAAAGATAAAGCCCAAAGCCTGTAAAGGTTTCACTGAGCTATTGCTGGACAAGACTGAGCATCTGACTCCTCAGCAAGGCTAATTTCAGTAGTCACACTAAAATTTTGATTTTGTCCCACTGAAAAAACAAAACAAAACAAAAAAATCCTTAGTTAAATGCTGTTTAATATACAAAAGTCTCAGCTATTCAGTGGTTCTTTTTACCCCAGCATTATGTGAAAACAAGTAATTCAAGGTCTCAACTCTAGAAGACTGTACAGTATAGCAGAATAAATGTAATGGGGTCTGTTCACAGCTACATTGGGCTGGCTGCAAGCTAGAATTCCTGGGTTTCATCCCTGTTCTTCTGAAGTGTTACACAACTGATTTACCTTACCTTTTTTCACTCTCTATTACTCACTTACCAAATCGGGGGGTTTTATACAGCCCAAAACACATGGCACATAAGCTAAATGCTTTTACCACAGGAAAGTAAAGAATTAACTACGAACTCTTGCAGGTTAGGGAACATGACTTTAACAAAGTATAACTTATCCAATCTCATCCATGTCACTTAAAAGAGCACAAAACACCCCAGTGACTGGTGATAAGAGGCAGGGATGATGACACAATAGTGGGATTTACAAGTAATATCTTGCTAAAGTCCCATTTGAGCTTGTCTCCCCTATGGCTTCCTTTTAAAAAAAAAGATTTGGGTCTGAAGTTTTTTACGTCAGTTCTTGAACTGTTTTAAATGAAGAAAAACATAAATACACTTCCAGCTATGTATGATATCAGGAGAACAAAATATTTAAAAAATGGATATTTCACTAAGCAGATCACAGAACCACATAATGTGCTTGGTTGGAAGGGACCCACAAGGATCATCCAGTGCAACTCCTGGCCCTGCACAGCACCATCCCCAAGACTCACACCATGTACCCAAGAGCATTGTTCAAACACTTCTTGAACTCTGTTAGGCTTGGTGCTATATATTTTTCTCCTCTTCCATTTCATAAATTGTCAAAATGACCACATGGTATTAGATATTTCCCTGTAAAGGACTCCTAAACCTTTTTGCTAGTATAGAATATAGTATTAACAGTCATGAAAATATGTAAACTTGCCATAAGTTACATAAAACAGATCACAACAGCAGTCAAAAATCAGACTGCTAGGCAAGACTGTATTAAATGCACAATGGCATATACTGTACTTTCATACAGAAATAATACCCAAGTATGTGAAGCTTCTGATATTTTTAGATTTCCCTTACTTGGTAAATTGCAATGCCTATAAAATTCTAATAAGAGACCAAAGAAATGAACTCCAGTTCAGTAGAAATATTTGTTCCAGTGTTAAAAGTATCTGCACAAGTTTAACAATTGTATAAGTTATTTCAGAAAAACTACACTTTTTCCTAGATCAACAAGTGAGATTTATTCAAGATAGCAATCTCATATTTTCATTATTATTAAAAGGATGCAAATATACCATTACAAAAAACCCCTTTGTACTGGCCAGCATAGACTTAGATCAGCAAATCCTAAAAACAAAGCTTACAGGTTTGGAGACTAATAATTTCATATTCTTCTCACAAAACATGTTTGTGAAGTCATTCATGACTTTATAAATAGGTGTTCTGTAATGTATAAACAGAACTTTAAGGAATCCTTTTTTATATTTCAGTAAAAGATGTAATATTCCCCCAAGTCCATTCCGGTTAACATCAAACAACTTTGACTAAAACACTGGAAAGAACCTTTTCATTCAAGCTGCAACCATCCCCAAAACAATGAAATAAAATGCAATTAGAAAGCCCATATTTGCTACCATATATTCATAATAACATAAAAACTTTAACTCCTCTAGATTATTCAAATGAAGTAATTCTATTTATAATAAGCATATAATAGATTACGGTAATCCTTCAAATGAAATTTATAACTTGTTTATGCCACACTGTTCTGTCACTACATCCTTGACTGCTTATTAAACAACTGCACCAGTCCCCCTGTTTATCAAAACACATAAGTGAGTGGAAATAAACTGATTAAGCAGCATGCCACGATTTTGTAACATTTAAAGGTATCTAGCTGCTCAAACATGTGCCATAGCTACAGACAGACTGTTTTAAGCCTAAGCAGATCCCATTTACTCATTTGAATTGACTTGATTGAAATCCTCCTTCTCTCCTAAAGGAAGAAGGGTACAAAACACATTTCTGAAGACTTACAATATCTCCTCCCTTTGGTAAAACTTCTGTTAGAGAAGGACTTCACTTCTGTTCTAGATAGATCACACATCCTTTTTTACCTGCATCAGGCATTAATTTACTTACACCAACAGCACAACACTTCTGCCCATATAAAATGGGGGCAGAACCACATGGAAGTCTCCGTTTAGTCTGTGGAGGAAGATCTCCTGACCCTCACTTCCACAACTTGGTGTCCTGAAGAAGAAAATCTATATTCCACAGGCAACAAGGAGGAGAGAAAGCCTGATTAAAATTATTAAGACTTCTAAAGAGAGCTGGGCAGAATTTTACAGTATAACATGCCAATAAGTTCCTATTTCCAAGCTCTGTAGAAATTATCTGCAAGAAAAACAACCCTCTATCGTATTGCCTAATGGGTATCTTGACTTTCCCCACTCTTCAGAGCAAGAACTTTGGTTCATTACTCAGGACCTCCACTTTGGTAAGTTTCTGATACTTTCAGACCCCTACACATCAACTACCTTAATCTGTGCAGCCATCTTCACAATGACCTTTCTACCACAAGTGCGATCAACAGAGTCAATTCAAAAGTCAAGCACTTATTTCACTGGCATCCTAATCTACCTAGACAAAAAATACACTTTAAACTTCCTGACCCTTTCCTTAGGAAATTCCAGGATAACTTTTCATACACCGGCAACTAAGAAGAAGCAGCGTTAAGAGGGTGACAGACAGAAAAATTGTATTTCTGAGGGAATCTTATGATAAACTCTTGTACTAGGATCCCAACCTTCGTCTCTTTAAAATGTATTTCACAAGTTAAAGAAACTTCAGTGTAGCCAAAGTGTAAATAAACAGGAAATTTAACAGGAATACTAAAAAAGGACTCAAAGGAAATTACCAGCCAATAAAAACTATCAGTAAAGTCTACCTTTTGCATTTCACAGTTACAAACAGACATGTTCTTGAGAACAATTGCAACAGGGCCTAGCAAATCATTTCCATGGTCAGAGTAGTGAGGCAAAGGCTACAAACAGAACTGAAAACATATTACAGTTCAAACTGAACAATTGGAGTTATATTATGCCCTTTTCTGGCCATAGAGAGTGAAATTTCAAGTTTATTAAGCTATTAAAAATTTAGAAGACTTCAATGTCCCACAGAGCAATGCATTATAGAACATTGTAAGTGAGTCTGAATATTAAAACAGCCATTCTCTGCTCAAGTATTACAACCTTGTTTTTAATTACAACTAAGTACAGGAGGTAAAACATTGTGCCAGCATGGCTAGATGGGGTTTAGTATGCCATGGGTTAACTGAGGATATATGTTTACAGCCTATTTGTACATATAACGTATAAATTCATATCAGCATGAATTTGTCTAACAAACCAGCATGAGAACACAGTAATTCTTTCAATTGAAATACAATCTCCTGACCAAGAGTTTTGACCCTACATGAAAACAAAGCCCACCATATTTTTTGCAGATAAGATATATAAAATATTTATTGTGGAAGTCAAGTGATATAATTTTGCATTTGTACTATGGAAGGGTGAGGTATTACTGTACTCCAGTAAAATGTATACAAACACGTGGACTTCTGAGGCATTCCCAAAGTTTAAACTTCAGTAAAAATTAAATATTTCTTGTTTGCATTGTTTCTCTACAAACTATTAGAAGATAATATGAGTGAGAAAAGAAGGTAAAGGATTAACAAAAATATTGCTTTAACATTTGAAATTATAATAACAAAATCCTGTGCGTTGACAGAGTAGTAAGTCATATTTCAAAATGCATTTGTTGTGCTTTTTGGGGACTCTAGAACAGTGAAAGCTGAACAGTTTGCTTCCTATTTCTTGTCAGAGCCAGAGAGTTAAAGCTCAAGGTTGTTTTGAGTCAGGGAAAGGTTGCTTTAGATCATTAATGGAAAACAAATGGGAGGATTAAGGCAGAGGACAATAGAAAGGAATAAAATGTGTAAAAACTCCTCATTTTTATTATCCTCCAGTGTTAATGTTGAAAACAATCCCTTCTTCAGGGGAACTTAGTTGAGAGTATTGCCCAAAAGCTTACTGCATTTACAAACATTATTTTGCAAATATTTCATGTCAAACTATCAAGCTAAAGCAAAACACAATACCCTAGGATGTAAATTTTTAAGAATTATTGCTTGAGAAGACTGGTTAAGTTTCACATTAAGCAAAAATAAAAGGGTCCTTTAATACTTCAAATCATTTATCATACCTTCACTCAGAGCTATTAAAAAACCAACAGAGAAGGAAAACCAAAATGAAAGCAAAGAAAAATAAGGTGAAAATGCTGTCAGTAAACAAATACTTGCCTAGAGAGTAAAGATGTGGCCAAAACCTGGCATCATTGATACCAATTTATTAAGACACCCTGATTTTGTGACAAAGGTGACTGCTACATTTGTGAGCAGACCTGCAGTCCTTTCTAACCTGTTTGTGGTAGATCTGCACAAAATAACAAGTTCTCTACACATTTCTACACATCCATGTAACACTTTCAAGACTTTAGATTACCTAGATCATATTGGTGTTTTATCAATTTTTTTACAAGCACTACTACATATGTAGATGTTTAATGATGTCACCCTTACTGTCCTCCTTTTTCATTCTGTAATCTATGTAAAAAACCATTTTCAATTACTACTGTTTTAAGTTACAGGTAGTTATTTAAACTTACGGTAGTACAAAAATCTAGTGCTAAAGTACAAAGTGTGTGCTTCAGATCCTCTACTGACATCAACACTGTGCTCATTTATTAACAGCCTTCTTTAAAAGAAGGTATGAAATTTCATGTTCTTTTATTGGTGACATAAGTGTTTAACTTCTTCCACAAGATTCTTCAGTGACTCATACAGACTAAAACAGTCTTTGACAAACCACTGCATGCATGAGCACAGAGCAAAAATAGTGGTTGACAGAGAAAGGAAATTAAAATAAGCAAAGCAATGGGAAAGATGTAGATAAGTGAAATGAAAGCAGAAATGAGACAACAGTCTTTTTCACTTCCTTGAAAAATATTTCCTGTTGCCAGTATTTGCAATGATCTTCTTATTGATATTCATTATAATGGAGGAAAGACCTGTTCACTGCTAAATATTACTTGAAGAACTGAAATAAAGTAGAAGCCTATTGACATTTTTACCTAAAGGCACAGTGAGTATAACAATGCAGCTTTGAGGAGCTCTTTAATGTCAAATAGAGGAGCATGTCCCATATGTGGTTTCCTGGAATCATTAAGTTAGTAGTATGCTTCCCTCTAATAACAATATGACAGCTACTGGAGTCAGTTGCTGACCAAAAATACTTAAGGCAGACAGTTTTCCTTTACTTTTAGCTTAAATTCTAATTTTCTTGTTTTATAGACTAAAAAAAACCCCAGTTTAGGTATTCATATAACTGTGAAATATGCTCTGCACTATCAATGCACTAGGTCATTTGGCTTAGACATGCACAATAGTTCCCTTTAATACTGATCCAAGTACATGTTGTTCTGGAAATGGTTCAATAGCAGCATTTTCATCAAGAGCCAGAATGCACTCGTTTTCCAGTTCTATTGTCTCCTGCACTTTATCTTAAGTGGGGAAATGTATATTAGTTGCAGCATATTTAACTTAATTTTATTTAGTTTTACAGGTGCACTAATGCATTTGGATAATCTTTAAAGAAACAGCTGTAGGAAATGTAATTATCTTCAGTATTTTTTTTTCAGATAATTTGTAGAACAAAGGCCAGTCAAGATAGAAGTTTCAAGATGGACATTTTAATCTTTACTAGCAATCTAAATGGGATCTCAGATCCACAGTCTTCAGTTTTATATCCCAAACAAATGCTATATATCATAGTTCACTCAGATCTAGATGACACCACCTTGACAATCTACTATTCATCTATTAAGTATGAAAGAAACAATTTAGGCAAGTGTTTGACTACCAAATTGTGCTCAGTTCAGAAATTAAGCACAATCCTGCTGCAGTCCTGTATGGAGATGCTGAACTGTGGACTGCCTTCCTTGTAAGAAATAAGTCACCATGAAACCTGACAGACAACATTCAAAAGGAATCAATAAGCACAATTAAAACCCCCAGCTTCTCGCTAGCAACAGGCATCTACCCTGTAAAACAGAGCCAGATAACTCAAAGTCACAGACCCCTATTTGGTACTGAAATTATTGTCTTACAGATGGAAAAGGAGAGAGCTCTTAAGAAGTGAAATAGTGCTTGGCTTCACAAGAATATGACTTGTAAACTGTAACACATCACTGTGGTTTACAAAGCCTTGCATTTAGTTTCTAGTGAATCTAGCTTGAGGAAGACCAAAAGAAAAAAAAAAGATTAATGTGCTAGCAAACCAGACTCTTCTGCAAATAAACACAATGCTAAAATTTCTTCTTGGCTTGGTATCTGTGAAAGAGCTTTCTCCTTCAAGGCCTTTTACACTAACAACAGTGGAAGGAATCAGCATAAAACGTTTACATGCACAGGATCAATTTAACAACTGTAAGAGGCAAACATTCATGCTCACTCCAAAAGCAAGAAAACTCCTCTCATGGTGTGGAAATTATGCCCTTTGAACCCTCAAGTTTCAAAACATAAAACTCACTTCCATAGAACAACCACCTTTATATGGAACAATTATTTTGTGTGGTTTCCACACAAAAAAAAAGTTTACCATGAAAAACATTTCATAACATCTTATTTGCCCTTTTAACATAAAATTCCACAGGAGAATCAGGCTGGAAAGCACTGAATCACAAACATCCACATTGACTGAGAAGAGTTAGACACAGCAGCTTAAGTAAGCAGAAAATCAGTATTACTACATGTGAAATATCAAATATTTTAAGTTTTTCCACACGGAAAATTATTAGGCTCCTGAATAAGACATTCATAGCTCAGCATAAGCCATCCATTCCTTTTCATGAGAGGCAGAACAACACAGTGCTGTGCAGAGATATCTAAATGAACTGCTTCTGTACTGATCCATATTTAGAAGCAGTTAAGTTTATTTACTGGAAAGGTCTGCACAGGCTGCTTAGCCTATCCACAGTGCTGCATGCAGGTACCTCTCATCACAGCACCTGAAGTTCCCTTTTCCTCATCTTGTATGATTTTCAAAGGTTCAAAATCTTCTTTACACTTCCCACCCCTGGAAACACTTTCTAAGCAAATTGATTTTTAGTAAGCATTTTTTAGACCGTGTTCCTTTAAATCATTAAATATTTTTTATATGCTGAACATCTACAGACAGAGGAATTATAAACAAACCTTTAGAAAATTACCTAAATAGTGAGACCTCTGACTATGTAAGCCTTTTATTCATAGTAAAACTGCCAGTTTTCCCTTGGTTAGTTTGACAAACTTATTGATAACGTTTTGCAACGTATTACTTCGACTGTTTTGCACTTGTGATCCTTGGCACTAACTATATCCAAAAGACTTTTTGTCATTCTGCTCCATTCCTAAATGGAATGGACTCACAACTGGCTAAAAGCACTTCCTCATTCACAGAACGTGGAGAATATGTTCAAATAAGTTCTATAAAACCTAATTAATTCCAAAAGTTTTATAGCTTTAACTAGCTGTATACCTATTAAATAGATGCAGCAGAACAGTTCTTAAATCTTTGATCTGTTTATAGCCCAAATGACACTATTATTTATTCCAGCCAAACTTCTACTAGAAAGTAACAATAAGCAAAATACAGCTTCATGAATGCTCATAAAATTATTTAATGTTCCAGCATGTAAAAGCAAATTAAAAGTATGCAGAAACAGCTTTCATTCCTTTTCTGGTAAAAATTATAAAAAGGCTTCATGCACTTTAAATCAGTCTATTTTAATTTATGTTACAAATGCAATTCCTCCTATAGGTCTGAGCAAACCTACTTTAATACAGGAAGAGAGAAGGATTCAAATTTACAAGAGAAGGCATCCCTTTCATATAATAAAACAGCCTTCTCCTAAGTTTCCAAGACAAGTTATATTTTCTGTGTTTTATTATTAATTCCCCAAAGATATCTGGGGCCCATCAACCTCCTACAAACCATTGAAATAGGTCCTCCATTCCAAAAGAAACAGGAAAAGCAGTAGGAGACAGTACCAGTGATATTCTGTCCATGATAAAGCTGTTATTTTCATTCCTCCTATAGCATAACCAGACAGTCTAAAGCTGTCACGGAGTTGGAGTGAAAACATAACAGTTGATGTGAAAACGAAAAATAAGTGTTGATGTCTCATGAGCTAAGAATTTGGATCAAAGAAAACCCAAAAGTATCAGCAAAGTTGTCTGTATATCATCAAGATTCCAATGAGCAAATCCTCAGCTGGAGATCTGCCCCCTACACTTATCCTGTGCACCAAGCACATTTGGACAAGGATTCTGTCTCTCCCCAAATCATGCTCTTCCCTACAGTCACAGAGGAGAAAAAAAGGCAATGAACCGACCTAGGCAAACCCAAGCAAACTTTGGTCAAGTTAAATGCCTCACTACCTAACTGCCAGACAAAACAGCACTGGTGCTATCAGGCATCCCAGTCCTGCTAACACAAGAGCAAGGAATGGAATGGTTTTGCAGAATGGGAATGCTTAAAGGCAGCTGAACAAGCTGCACCTTTTAGGATGAAACAGGACAAGTCAGAACGGCATTGGCATCTGGTATTAGTAGGACCAAACCTATTCTGGGCACACTGAGTCCCAAAGAGTCCAGCACTCCAGAGGTCTGCAACCAGTCATGTTTGAGACATGAAAAAATCTTCAGCAATTACAAAATAGCAGTAGAACAAAATATTTCAGTTTTAAACACAACTAAAGTTTTACCAGTTAAGTATCCAATTACAGACTGAATCCTCTCACCTTTCCTCATTTCCTTTTGATGCCAGGCACTCTTTAACAGGCACTGTACAAAGTTTCTGGCTTTGAGACATCAAGAGGACAGTACTTCACCTTACTTCTTTGAGCATACTTTAAGAGTCAGAAGAATGAGCTATAAGTTTTGAATATTTGTGTTTTAAGACAAAATAACTCTAAAATAAAATTATGAATAGCCTATCAGAAGACTTATGAGAGATGATTACAGGAATATACTCAAAACTGTCAATATTAGCTATCTTTTGAAGAAAAAATATCAACCCATACACAGTGATCAAGGGTAGCAATTTTCAGTTATGCTGTGGTTGTAAAAGAACCTATCTCTTCTAGAACAAAAATTAAGTTTAATGCTAGAAAATGTATTTAAAAATTGCAACATAACCAAACCCTTTAATATTTTAAGGTTCTTAATTGAGAGAAAGTTATAACACATACACAAAAAGCCTTATAGGTATTTAAATTCTTTTTTGTAGTTTAGTTCTTTTGTTCTTTTTGAAAAACCAAACATTTGAAGAAACTAATATGAATAACCCTTCATCCAACATATGCCCTCATTATGAGGATTTTAGGCAAGTCCAAAGGAAGCTTTGCCCAGTTACTTGAGTGAATTCTTTCCCCATGTTGAGCATATTAGGGTGAAGTGAACCAGGCACCACCTCAGGTCACCCTCCGAAGAAAATTTTGGAAACAAAAAGATCTGAGGTAGATTCTGAAAGACTCTAAAGTGCAGCACACATCTGTACAAGATCTTGTAGTGAGACTAGTGAGTTTAATTTTTAAACTATTGAGTTTAATTTTTATTTTTAAGTGGTTGTACACCACTGATAGCCAAGAAATAAATCCCATGTTGTCAAAATTATTTTAGGCAGTGTCAAGTCTTCCACGTGAACAGAAACTGCTGAACCACTTTTGCAAATATAAAACTGTCTCTGTGCATCTCTTACATTATGATGCCTTATGAAAATGTGCATGACCTCCAGCAGGCTCTTCTTCAGACGCAAAGAATGCATAATCTTTGGTATTGCCAGTGATGTGGTTTTATTTACTTGATTGCTTTCTGATTAGAGAGGAGTCTTATGACAGATACTGATGCAATCATCGAATGAAACATGATTGTACATACAATACTGCAGCAGGACAGTTTCATGTGAAATCTAATGTTCAAGTGAACTGAACAATGGATCTTTGTTCTCCAAAAAAGTATTTTGTTCTGGCACTGTTTCTAGGTCATTGTAAAATTAAAATTTCTAAGATACTTCGTTGAAAAACTAAAGATGACCTTAAACCAGTAATACTGAACATCAGAAATCATAATCTTAAATCCATTCCCATTCATGAAAAAAAATCATATTTTGAACTTGAATTGTGCAAATTGAAGTACTATTTCTGTAAGTCCATGATCAGTTATCTTGTTGGCATTACACGATATATTTTAAGACATCAGCAATTCTGCTTTGGTTCTTCCTTTCTGAATCCCAGATAATCCTTTACCAGCAAGGCACTGAAAACACATTGCCATAAATAAAGTTGTTCAAACCCCATGGAAGAACACAGAGGGCCAGGATGAGGAAGAAAGAGAAATCTCTACTCATTGTAGCAGCCAAGCATCAGTTCAGCTTTCAGATAGATCTCCTCACTAGAGGACAAAGACTCACCAGAAAGGGAGACAGTCTCAGATTATCCCACATCTGTCATAATACTGAGATGGATAGCAAAGTGATGAGAAAAATTACAATTAATAAAATTATAAACTATCATCTTTGTGCACTGAATAAGATGAGAGTTAGAAAGAAAAAATTCTGTCTGGACTAGATGCACTTACACCACAAATGCACGTGGACAGATGCTCAAACACACGCACATATAAAACTGCTTTTGAAGATTGAGAGCTACCCACATCATTTGCTATATAAGGACAGCGGATCTAAGTTCTGTATTATTAAACTTTCAAACTATTTAATAAGAGAATCTGTTGCTAATGAAAAAGTGAATGTGTTGCTATTTTTGTCAAATCTGTTAGACGAAATGTTTGAGAAACACTCAAAGAGAAAGAAAAATACAGGAACAGAAACTGTCTATAATATTCATTCCAGTAAGGATCCTATTTATTCCATTTTCACTTGTATGATGCAAAGAATATAATTACAATTATGTCAGCATGCAAAATTCAAAATTGATTGGACTGCTTTTCATTACTGCTCAGTGTGTGACTTGCATGTTTCAATAACAACAGCATGATTTTAATACAGTATCCAGGGCAAAATGTTTTAAGAGAAGATTTGAACAAGAACCACCAACATCTGTTTATAAGCAAAAATTTTGCAAATAAAGTAGAGCTGAAGTCAGGAATTTTGATCTCACTTATCTGGTTATGACTAACTGCATTGATGGATGCTTTGTCTGCTGCATGTGGTGGACAAGTGGTGAAAGATTAAGGGCAAGACATCAGAGAGACAAGAAAAATTGCTGCGCATCAAGCAGTCCATCTGCTTTGGCCATACAACAGTTACTATCAAATGACTAAGAGGCCAAATTTTAGTCTGCTTCTGAAACTGGGCCATCTAAAAACAGCTTCAAATTCTACTCACTAATACAAATTTAAGACTTCTATGAATTCTCTGTGGATACATTGTTTCACATAAATCACTGCAAGACAAAAGCAGTAACTTCGGTTTGTGTTTCAACTCAGGCTTCTTAAATAACACTTAAGATGGGGTACGGTTTTTTATTTTTATATCTGACTTAGGGAATAAAAGATAAACACTACATTGACTGCAAATTTAATACTGTGCACTGTAATGCTCTGAGTGTTACCCTCCTCTATTTAAAAAAACTTTAAATACAAAACCCACATAAATGTGATTCACTATTACACATGTAAGCCACTGAAAGTCAAGGAGAGCTGAAAAAGGTCTGGTGATACCTCTCTCTGTTTGCTGCGCAGCTTTTAGAAGTTCCCCCTGTTAAAAGCACGCTGAAATACCCAACTTCAGTTAAAAAAACTTACCCAGATGCACATGTAAAATGTTTGGTTAGATGAGGACTGTCATAAGAGCAAGATGTGAATTATCTCCCAAAATGCAATCCTCTTTTCTACAATTGCACTGCACTTGCTAAGGGGGGATCGTACCCCACACATCTGTGTTTGTGACACATTTTCGTAGGAATTCATTAACTGCATTATAAGATAATATAAAGAGGATTAAACATGGAAAGAAAAGCACTACCAGCTACATTGATGAATATACTCAAAAAAATCGGAATGGTTTTATATTTTGGGAGAGAGTAAGGTAGGGTTATACACAACACAGAAAAACACAGTAGCTTCACAAGACAAAGTGAATACACAGTGATAATGAGAGGTGCCCTAAGCACTCTGTTAATAACCTAGGGGGATGACTTGACATTCCAATGGAAAAGGGAAGCCCTCTGTGCCCAACTCACCCTGCCTGGCGCCGGGCTTCCACCCCCAAAACTCACGAACAGCGCAAGGTTTCTCCCAGACCCAAGCTGCACAACTTGGAACTCTGGCTGCCCTGGCAGTGCCAAACGCCTGCTACAAACTGACATCAGGCACCTGGGGAGGTGCCTTTCCTTTCCGAGGGAAAAGGCCCACTGTTCGTGCCCAACTTACAGAAAACAGTGAATAAAAGATCTTGGATTTTTATCACCTAGAGTTAGTTCTCAGGACAATTGTTTTCTAAACTTATTAAATAATTATTTTAAAAATATTAAAACTCAGTGGACATCTCTGGAAATTACAAATATGTAACTGAACAGTATAAAATGCAACTAAACAGGTATTAGGCTTAGCAAAATAAACTTATAGTTTAAAATTAAGTCATTATCTGCTATATTGTCCCTAATGAACACTTTAGATTTTAGGTCTTCACTTGGTTATCAATTTATGGCAAAATTGCAACACTAATCATGAAGATAAGTGAGCACTTTCAGGAATATGTAAAATTTCTATTAAAGACACAAAATTCCATCCTATGAGATTAAAAGAGTTCATTCTGAATGTAAACCTAAGGACATTAGGTATTCTATAAAATTACTTAGTATTTTCTAGATCATCAAAAACATCTCTCATTTAAATAACCTACAGCCAAGTGTTTGGAACACGACTTAAGTTTGCTACGAAAAACATACCAAATGCCACATATTTTTTGAACTAGTTTACCACTATTATTTCAAAAAGCCATTGCCATTTCTCAGAAGCAGCTTTCCACTCATCGTGCAGCCCAGTTACAGGTTAATTAATTCAAGCTATAAGCCTATTTTTGAATAAATATGCTGCCGCTTCTAAGTTTGAAGAACCATGTCCAGCATTCTTTGAACTCTTTGGCTACAGTAGGCTTTTTCCGTTTCTAACGTGCATGTTGTCAATACCTTTTTTATTTAAAAATAATAGTTCTCAGCCCAACATCCAATAGCTATTACATTTTTATTACTTCTTTGAAGCTGGCACACACAAAATAACTTTTTTTCAGTAACCATTTGCTAAAACAAGTTTTTGCTCCCAAAGGAATCCATTACTGTCAATCTCTCTACATTACCATTATACATTAACAAAATGGAAAGCAACCCAGCTTTTCAAATAAGTTGTCTTCCTTTAAAAAAAATGCAAAGAAAATGCCTTCCCCTAATTTATTAAATTTTTTTCCAATTAAATGCCTCCCTCAAAACCAATGGCTCAAACTCCCCACAAATACTTTAAACGTGATGTGTCACAAAACTTGGTTTTGACATGATTTGTACCATAGTGTTACTTTACAGTTCTCAGGTGGTAATATTTTAATGTGAATTTAAACAAAGCCTTGCCCTGGAAGCTTGCCAGCTGCAGTATTTCTTTCAGGACACAGCATTCAGAAAGATGCTCTGAGGTGGGACTGTCATTTGTGCTGCTTTGCAACACTTACACGGCATCTTCATACACAGAGACAGAACCAACTTCAGTATTTCAATGTGTATATTCTTCCTGCCTCCTGCACAAGAAAAAACACTGCTGTTTTGCCTATCCAGGGCACCCCAGCACATACATTGAAAGGTCCTAAGAGAAGTCTACATTATAAATTCAATGCAATATTTAAGTTTTGCACTGAAGCAATCATGCTAGATACATTAAACTCTATGATGGTGAGCTACCTAATGCAAGATAAGTACACTAATAACTGATCCCACTGCAGCTGTAACAAAGGGAGCTTGTTTGAGTTTCCTGTCAAATTAAATGTTCCAAGCCAACATTATTTTATTTAGTAGGCACTGTTAGTGTAAACCTCTGTTAATGTAGCTATGGGAGCCAAATTCCTAAAATGAACAATAAACTTTCTAAAAGAAGTTGTGGCTTTGGAGACTAGGTGGCTTCTCATGAAATTCACGAGCATCTACACTGCCTGTGTGCAGCAGCACAGAGAACTGTTTCTGGCTTTCACTTCATGCACTCTACAGGGCTCTACCCTGCCACAGCAAATCTGATACTTTTACATATTTTGTCCAAGATTATAACTCACTTGTGTTTGTTCACACTACACCTTTGAGACCCCAACTTCTAACAACCTGTCTTGCTGCCAAGAGCAATTATTTGTCTCTCACCATGGGCACTACAGATTTGCCCACACTGAAGAAAAACCACAAATTCCCTATAAACAGGGAAGAATGGACAGAAGACTTTTTTCTTCCTCCTAGTAACTTAAGTGTTTGATTTTTCTTACATCTTGATGGGTTTTGTTATGTATTTTATTGGCTTTCAGAGGCATTCAAGAGAAAACATAGGGGAAAATCAATCTCAGTTGCTAAAAATCTCAAGCATTTTTAAAAGTTGGAGCAAGTTAGAGATATCTGTTTATATAAAGTCCAGAAAGCTCCATTATGATCACATAATGTAGACATGGCCAATTTGTGGTTCTTGAGACACATGAAACCTTCAGGCAGTTCAAGTGAAGTTCTAATGGGGCTAAAACATGCAAGAAACACATCTGCCCTGAGCTGCTGAATAATCCAAACCTGCAGTTCTGGGGTATCATTCATGGTTATGCTACTGATCTCTTTCATCAGATGGAAAAATATCTGCAAAGCTCTAACATTAGCAGATAAAAGCAGGCACATTCAAAGTATTTTCATAATGCTACCTCATAGCATTCATAACTATCATCTTCTGCAGCACTTCCCCCTTTAAAGTACCCATTTCCACCATTTAAAATACCACCATAGTTTCATCAGGTTACTTGAGGACAGAGACCGTTCAAATTCTTGTCTCCATCTCAACACGCTGCCTGACTACCAAACATGGCATTTTTCACTTCTGAAATTCTCCTTAAAAAAAAAGGAGGCAGTTTCTCCTCTGCATCACTTAGATTTTTCTCTACTTCTCAAATATTTTTGGTGTTAATTTGTGCCAAGTTAACACCACATACCAGAAAGACTCAGTGTCTATTCAGTCATCTATAAACTCCCTTTGAATGCCCACTTATCCCTGAACATGGAAGACTTTTGTTTAAAGCACTGTGTTAAGCTATGCAGATATGAAATAGATCAAAATTAGTTCATTAAGAAATATCAAAATATATTTTAGAAAAGAAATGGGGTTATATCAACTGTAAATTTGGGGGGGAAGCATTTGTTTGAGACATATCAGTATGGCAATTAAAATATTTGAAGTTATAAGATTAGTTTTCTGGGTATTTTATAATTATTCCTTAATATGTCAACAAATATATATATGGCTGTAGATAAGAAACAAAACTGCCATTGTAACTGATGATGTGGGTTCTTCTGTTTCTTTCATCATTTTTCTCTGCCACCAAAATGACTGAGCAGAACACTACCTGTGCTCCTGTCCTATCAACTACTTGACCCAATGTCCTAAAGTCCCTTTTAATTGCTTTGACACTCCTCTATTCAATCTCCTCACTGCCAGCCTGAAGTATCAGCAGTGGGTAATAATCAGAGGGCTGAATCAGCCCAGGAAGCCTCTCAGTGATATTTTGTACCCGGGCCCCAGGGAGGCAGCAGACCTCCCTGTGGGATGGGTCCAGTCGACATATGGGGGGCCCTCAGTTCCCCACAGAAGGGAGTCACCTACTACCATTACCCTTCTTTTCTTCTTGATGTCAGAGGCGGTGATCCATCTTACAGATCAATCATAATTGGGAGGCTCACTGGGCAGACAGTTTTCTTCTAGATCATCTGGCTGACTGTCTAGATCCAGGGCCTCATACCTATTCTGAAGAGGCACCTGGCTGGGGGATGGGGAGGAGTTTTTGTTATTAGCTCCACGAGTGGGGACCCATTTCCACTCCTCTTCATCTACCAGGTGCCCTTCTATTGCCTGAGGCATGGGAGGCATGGGAGTCCTCAGACTCTCGGTCAGAGGCCTCCCTTAAAGATGGAAGGGCTGAACTCCACCAGTCTCTTTCACTTTCCCTGATACTCCTTAATCTTTCAACTTCCTCCCTAAGCTCAGCCACCAGTGAAAGGAGCTCATTCACCTGTTCACACTGCAGGCAGGCCTCCTCCATTACACCCCCCGAAGCCACCGATCAGCTCAAACACTCTGGGCAGGAATAGGTCTGTACAGATGCATCCATTTTTGGAAGGCTCCACTTGGTCACATATACCAACCACAGCTTTCAACTGTGTAGAAACCATTACCAACAGAAACCTCGAAAGCAACCAGCCACCAGAAACACTTAAAACAACACAGAGGACACCTTACTAGCAAGAAAACTTGCAACAATGCCTGCTTACCCTGCCTGCAAGACCCGCCTTGTCCCTGCCCCAGAGATGTGCCACACCCCTGTTCACCTGCTCCGGGTCGCCACACTCCCCAGAGACCTCTTATAATCAGCCACAAAGAAAGCTCCACACCCTGTTCCTGAAAGACTCACAAATGCCAAAATAAAGTCAAGAAAAGCTAAGAATCAAAGCACTGGAGGTAAAACATACTGCATGACTTGAGGAAAAGTGTTTCTACTGAGATGTATAATTTCATAATAGATTGGAAAAACCAAAATAGACTCTTTCGGTTTATGAAAGCATTTGCTCAAGAAGCAGATCTACATAGAACATTCATAGGGAAAGAATTAGTCTTCAGAAAGAATTCTTCTTTAGATATATTTAATCAGTAGTCACTTTCAGTCTTGTAGATCTATGGGAGAAAACCATCACATGTCTCATGAGTTTAATTTCCTAGTCACAATTCACATGACTTAACATGCTTTAAGGATACTTCCTGGACATTTGCACTAAAAATTACTAACAGTGTACTCAGCTATAACTGATTATAACATCTTGCTTCATCAGATGACTGCTCTGGTCTCTAAAATGTGATTCATGTGAAAGCTAAGTTTAATTTCTAATTTATTTCAAAAGTTCTGATTTTGTAGAACTCCCAAAATGGGAAAAAAAGTTGAAAGTTTCCTTAGAGAATAATTGAGATATTGTATAGTTTCTTTTTTGGAATTGCAGACCAACAAGAATTTCCTAATTAAAAAATCTGTCTTACTGAAGAAAGGTAGCAAAGATGGTTTAATTGATGCATTGATAATTTCAATAACCCCACTTTTCAAGCTATGCCTTTATGAAAAAAGAACTAAATTTTATCCAACTGCATTTTAGAAAGGAAAACATTCATACTCTGCTAATCATCAAATATAACAAGGACATTTGAAGTTGTAATTCAATCTGCTGTGACTGGATGCAACTCCACCAAACTCAACAGGTTAATTATTTCACTGATATTGCTTCACAGACCTACATTCACCACAATAACAAACAGCTGTTTACCATTAACAAGATTCAATTTGACAAGCAGCTTTATTATTTTTTAGTTATTCACTTTAATCTTTCACAAATTTTAACCATCATTTTCAATTAAAATGAAGTTATATTTGACAAGAACCTCCTTTGGGAAAAGATTCTGGAAAAACAACATTTCCTTCAGGCTGCTGATGTTCATGGTACTTTTCAAGCTGCCCCATCAGTTTGGGTGATGTAACAAACCATGCCTACGGCCACGTTGTTATAGGCTGAAATACAAAAATCAGTCTCTACTTCTGCTTGCACAAGCAGTACAAGTTTTCACTTCAATGATCCATGTAGCATGAATTTGGAAGAGCGTTCTTAAGCTTCTGACTCAATACTTCAATGGGACTATTCATTGCACAGTTAAAAAGGTTTAAACCTTTGCAGATCAGGTATTTCTATTCCAAATAGAAATACCTCTAGCCTTCCCCTTTTTCAGTTCTGCTAACTCCATGCCTACCTGAATACATAGGTTGAATTTTAAAACAACAATGTAAGTATCTGAATCAAATCATCTTTTGCACAGTTTTAGCCAGCCAGCTCCCTAAAGCACAAGGCAAGATCCCCAGACAAACACCATCAGAAGAAATGTTGCTTAGTTACTTGAATGAAAAAAGCTACTTGAGCTAAGATCAAAGTCTAATTACAACATCTGCATCACAGCACTAAGTTGATCTCATTATAAACAGAATGAGTTTGTAATTCTTCCACCAGGAAAAATTAAAGGAAAAGAATACTCCCTTATTAGGAAAAAGAAATCCTCACTGCAATTTTTTCAAGTAATACATTGCTATAGTTCTTATAAAAGAAGGGTGGCCCTTGGTAACACCTGAACACTGATGCAAATTCAAAGTAATTGCAAAATTCATGCCTTACAATCATCAACGCCTCCAAGTTATTCATGCAGCTCATTTGATCTTGAGAACATCCTTCTCCAGGTTCAGCTTTGCCCTCTTGAAGGCCAGAAAAACAAACACAGAGAATTCATGTTATTTCCAAAGCCTTAAATATATTTTCTATATCTACTGACAATGTTGATTTACAAACTTAAACATTTGTTTCCATTTCTTCGGTAGCTAATGAATTCAATTCAATTTCCACAACACTAGCCAAGGTAACAGGGAATTAATTTTAAGCAACATAACCCAAGTACTGAGGAACTGGCACTCTTGATACCCCTTTAAAGAGAGGAAATGGGGAAAATGACATTAAAGATGGAGCAGCATGAGCAATAACTGAATCCTTTTCCATTCAGGCCCAGTCTAAGGAATTTTATATCACACCTAGGAATCTAGAAATATAACTTAGTCATTGTTTCTGTGTGAATCTTCAATCTCTTCTTCTTAGGGGGAAAAAAAAATCTTCCAACTTCCACAGTCAGAAGCTAAGGAAGTCAATCACTGAAAATTCTTGCTGTTTTTTTTCCCATTTTTGTTCATGACAGCATTTGGGTGGCTTTACTTAACCACCGGCATCTGACAGTCAGTGTGTTACAAGAGAAGATCTCGTGCTGTGAAATATTTTGCATTGTAATATTTTTTGAGGTATGGAACTCTTCTGACAATGTAGAAATCATTCCTATTCCCTTTGTTAAGCCCTAACAGCCTCACACCAGTAAGATCAGTCATCAAAGATTGGAGTGGGAAGTACAAAGGGCCATTCATTTCAATAGCCTTAAATATTTTAAAACCTTAATAGATGAGACAAGGCAGCTTGAAAATAGAAATGCAAAAACACAGACACTGAAGTGAAAATTCATACAAGTTTAGAATAATTAATCTAATTAAGGGATGATGACAAGGGAAGACATGTCAATATTTGTGCATGAATATGTTCCAAGATATTTGTTTCAGGAAAGAGGACTGCTGAAGGCATAGGACGCCTCCCAAAGGCAGAGACTAAAATTAATATAATCCTCAAAGACAATTCCTCTTACCAACAGTTGGATTGACTGTCTCTCCAAAGTTCCAAAAATACCTCTCTTGCTAAAGCATTAAGAGATGTGCACAAATATGGATAAAACACACAGTTATTCTGATATACAACAGCTCAAAAGTATCTGTAGAATCATTTCACATTTCCATAAGGAATACATGCATCACTGTAAGGACACAGAAAGTGCAGGTTTCTGTTCTAAGAATGCCTGCTTTTCCCTTCATATTGTCTTTCCTACTTTATACTATCCTCATGGAACCTATTCCAACTTTGAATAAAGGTATGCAAACAGGACTCCATAGCAATAACTTACAGGAGATGACAGTATGTGGTAACTACTCAAAAAGTTTATCTCCTGTCTTGAGGAGACATAACCCATTTTTACTCATTTCTTGGGACTGAAACCATTCTGTACCTGCGATAATTCTTGCTTCCTTCTCTGAACCTGTCCCAGTTCTAATACGTATTTTTAAGGACAGGAGATCTGAAGCACACACCATATCTGAAGTACAGGGATCCTGTGGCACTGAGACGGTTTTTGTTACATTCTTGGTTCCTTTTTAAATTAAGGCTAACAATGGATTTGCTTTTTGCACATCAAGCACTGAGCTGACATTTTCATGGAATCATCTATCCTGATGCTATAAAAGTGACCCTTCCCCTTGATTGCTCTTCCCTTTGTTGCCCTTTGTTCTCACAGCTGTATACTGAATTTAATATGCCATTTTGCTGCTGAGTCCCTTGGGTTTGTATGGCCCTTCTCTAATTCTCAACCAATCTACTCTCATTCCAATACTGAACACCACACAAGGATCTCACTGTTCCATATCCAAAAGAAGATTAGTGAACCACTGAATGATATATTTTGCTGAAACATAACCAAGCATCCCTAAGCAGTGACCAAAAGGTGCTAAAGACAAATAGAAAAATGTATCCTTTTAAATTATCTGCAGCTGTCCGTTCTCCCTTCTTTGAAAAGCTTCACCCCAAAGTTTCAAGAGAAGGGAATGTGCAGTTGGGACTCCAGTCACCCCCAAAGAAATGTAGAGTCTTAGCATAAAATCCCTTCCTTGGCAACTTAAGACAAGTGAGTTTCCACTGGAAGGCTCCAGCTGCAGGCACACATCTTTCCTGATGCATCTGCCATGAAGGCAATGACTTCCTGTGGAGATGCAGCACTAATGGTGTCCACCTAAAGTGCAGTAATTTCACCAAAACTCCTGCCAGCAGGCAGAGATTTTCCACACTGTAAGGCCTGGGCCTAACCCATCCTCTGGGCCTTGCCCGTCCAAAATTCCTAACTGCAATGGGAACTTTTTCCATGTAAAGATACAAGACTGGATGCTCACTAGAAAATTAAGTAAACACATTGAGGGTGGCCCTCCCAGAAAGACATGCAGACATACAAAAGCTCTTTCCACTCCTTTTCTAAGCATGTCTCTACTATTTATTTATGAGGTTTTGTTATAATAAAGCCTGGTGTTTGAAATGTGCAATATCTGGCCTAAGTGTAATGCAGCATTCATACTTAGTCAAAGAACCTCCACAAGTACTAAAATCCTGCCCTAAAGCACACACATGGCAGCCACTAACTTTGAACTATCCTTATTTGATTAATAAACAATCAGACCTCATCTTCAAATCCATTTACCATGAAAAAAAGACTATGCTAAAAAACAGAGTTAACTCGTCAATTTAATATGAAAATTTCCATTCTAGCAATAGATAAGGTAAAACCTACTAAAAAAGAATCAGCTCAATATTTTATTTACTTTCTATGCAGGGAATTATTGTAACAAGATACAATTATTTTGTTTTGTGAGTTATAATAATAATTGGGAATTTTGAACAGCAGTCCACCAAAACCCAATACATATATTAAGGAAAAACAAACAAACAAAAATAAACCTTTAATAATTGTATGTTCTCCTTTAAAAGAAGTTAGTCTGGCACATTAAATATGAAAAAATAAAAAAACTAAAAGGAACATTCTTCCCCAGAAATATAGAGCAACAAGCCCAACAAGAAAAAGTAATAGAGCTGAAAATTATCTGAACACACACTGTGCCAGTTTTTCAGTTTCATATTAGAAATGGAGTGAAGGCAATGACGGACAATGTTTGATTTCTCCAAGAACAGGTGACTACTCCCTCCAAATTATCAGATCTGAAAGAAGAAATACAGCCATTCTTGAAGATCAGCTGCCATCTAGTGAATGCTGAGAAAAACTGTTTAAAACATTGCTTTCAGTGTTTTGTCAATTTAAACTAGATTCTTGGTGGAATATTTTTTTTCCACTTTGTCTCTGTAAATTTTAGGGTCTGTAAATTATTCAGGAGCATGGATACTAAAAAGTATGCATTTGAAAGGAGAGCAGTGTCACTCAGGAAAGTTTTCTAAGAAAATATATAAATAATTTATATGTGATTCCACATATGTGTTCAAAAAAGCCAATCGTGCTCTTTCAACAGGACATACTAGTTTTTGGGGGGCTTCACTTCACTGTACTAAAAAGAACTAAGAACTGAACTATCAGTATCTTATGTAAAATAATCAGTATTACAGCAACAAAATACAGTAAAAACTTGAAGTTGAGGTTAAAATTTACTGGAATGTGCTCATCAAGCAACAATAGCAGAGCTTTTTATACTGGGCACCAACTTTGTTACTTTGTTACTTAAGATTAGATTTTCAAGTGTTTTCCTTCTCATAAGAAATCAGAATTTCCAGATGTTACAATAAGTCTGTTAGAATGAACCACTACATACGAATATAAACCACAGAGCTCATTGCAAATGTTCAATTTTCCATATTTTTCTTTCCTAAACACAACTTTCTAAAACCAAGCAGAGGGTCTACCACTTACAGTTTGAAACTCTGGAACACAAATCTGCCATTTTAAACAGATTATGTTTTTTGTTTAATCGAGTATGTACTTGAGGGCACTCATGTTTATGAGAACCTTTGAGGGAAAGAAATAAAACAAGAGAATATGTTTATAAGACATTGGCTTGAAAATACATTCACCTTCTTGAAATGAAAGCTCCTTATAATCTTTTGTCTGTACATTCTCTGGACAGACATTAGTATGTCCTACACCAAATACCTGGTAAGTCTACATATTCCATATAAGCATATTCCATATAAACACTTGCATATGTGTGCAGTACAGAACCATGCTATGAAAAGAAGGATTAAGTAGATATCCAGGAGTAGAGGAATAATAAATGCTGAAGTGAGAAAATTTGGTCATGAACTGAAAGGAAATATAGGCCCTTTTGCACATGATTAAGCTTAAAGAGAAGGCTTGCTGGCTTTCACACTGTGCAACTCTACAAAATTCTTGTAAGCTCCTACGCACCATTTAGAATTATGATGAACTGGTTTTCTTAACACTCCCTACTTTTATCCATATGGCTTACTGAATTATTGTGTACAGCCTTGGTAAGGAAGGAATGTGTACATTCAGTAAGGAATGTGATTAACCAGGGCACCATCACAAAGGTTTTCTTACACTGCCCCTCCTGAGGCGTTCAGAACACAATGCAGGGCAGATTGCAGTTGTGCTATAAAGGGCAGTGGCTGAGGCAGGGCATGAGGGAGGTGGCAGACACCGAGTACTGTGGCCAGTTCTGGGCCCCTCAATTCAGGAAGGACATTGAGGCACTGGAGAAGGTCCAAAGAATGCCAGCGAAGATGGTGAAGGGCCTGGAGCACAAGGCCTATGAGGAAAGGCTGAGGGAGCACGGAGGGCTCAGCAGAAAAAGAGGCTCAGGCAGGACCTTAGCGCTCTCTACAACTCCCTGAAAGGAGGCTGTAGCCAGGTGGGGCTTGGCCTCTTCTCCCTGACAGGACCAGAGGTCACAGTCTCAAGCTTCACCAGGGGATGTTTAGGTCGAACATTAGGAAAAAACAGTTCTTCACAGGAAGGGCGATTACATATTGAATGAACTACCCAGGAATCACCGTCCCTGGCTGTTTAAGGAGAGACTTGGACGTAGTACTGAGTGCCACGGTCAGACTGACAGGGTGGCACTGGGGCACAGGGTGCATTCGATGATCTCGGAGCCCAATTCCTACCGAAACTATTCCCTGACGCTGTGGGGGCCGAGGCGGGGCGCAGTGCGCGTGCTCCGCTCTGGCGCACGCGCGGGGCCGCCTGTCAGCGCGCGAGCGGCTCCGCTGCGCTCGGTTCCGGCGCGTGCAGCCCCTGCCCGTGGGTCCCGTCCCGCCCGCCGCGGGTCCGCAATGCCGGAGCGGGAACCCCGAGGGAGGGCGAGGCGCGGTGAGTAAGGAGCCGACGGGCCCGCGCGGAGCAGAGGGGTTGCTGCCCTCCCTGGCGGAAGCAGCGATGGAGGCGGCCGTCTTAAAGCTGCTTCCGCTGGACCCGGGAGATGAGGGCACCCAGCGGTGCCGGTTGGGACCTGCGGCGCTCTCCTTCCTGGGAGCCAGGATCGGCGCCCCGCTGAAGATCTCCTTGCCCGGCGGCTGCTGTGTGTGCACGGCGTGGCCCCGGCACGACCTAGCGGACGGGTACCTGCAGGCCGACCTCACCTGCAGCACCGCGGGGCTGAGGGCGCGGAACCTGCGCGGCCTCTCGCTGAGCGTGGGGCGGCTGCAGCTGCTGCCCTACGGACAGCTGCGAACAGCGACTGCCAGAGTGGTCCTCAAGAGCGCCGCGCTGAAAAAGTCGACTCCCAGAGCCGTGTTGCAGGAGACGATCAGAGAACTGCTAAGAAATGTGTATGTTTCGCCTGGTTATGTTGTTACTGTTGCCCAAAGTCTCGAAAATCCCGTGGTGTGTATTGAAATACTGTCTGCATCTCCTTTGAAGGAGGGAGCTGGATTGATAACTCCCCAAACAAGCGTAAAAATTAGGGAGGTGATCACTTTAGAATGGTACAGACATCTATCAGAAGATACTGCAAAAACTTCAATTGCAGGACTGGATGATGTTGGGAAGTCTTTGAAAGAAATGATTGATCTACCTTTCCGCTTTCCCAAAACTTTCAAGAAGCTTGGTCTTTCTGTCCCTAATGGAGTGCTATTAATTGGGCCCCCAGGTGTAGGGAAAACTCTAGTGGTGAAGGCAGTAGCAAAAGAGCTGGGTGCGTATCTGTTTGGCGTCAGTGGCCCAGCCCTCCATGGTTCAAGACCAGGAGAAGGTGAAGAGAATTTGCGAAGAGTCTTTGAAAAGGGCAGAGAGATATCAAACGAGGGCCCAACCATTCTCTTTTTTGATGAGATTGATTCTCTGTGCCCAAAGCGAGGAAGTTCAAACAATGCTCCTGAAGATCGTATTGTTGCCCAGTTGCTGACGCTGCTGGATGGTGTCGGGAGTGCGGGTAAGATGGTCATTGTGGCAGCGACAAACAGGCCTGACGCCTTAGACCCTGCACTGAGGAGACCTGGCAGATTTGACAGAGAGGTAAATAAACCCTCTTACTCATACACTCACATTTTTCTTTCCTTATTCAGGTGGAAGGGGGCTGTTAATAGTGTTTTTTAATGTCTTCTAGTCATGTTTCATAGTGGAATTCTACAGGTTCGGGACAGGTGTCTTGTTTCTGTCTTTAGTTCGCTGCAACTTGGGTATGATTGTTTTGGGGTTTTTTTACTCAGAACACTGAGAGCTCCATACACTTGAAAATGGATGGGAGGAGTCTTTTTGCTTCTTTATCATAAAAACATTGACCTGATCTTAGGATTTGTTTGCTTACAGATGCTTAGCTTTACAGGACTGGGGTTTTTTCCATTTAAATCCTAGATTGAAGATTTGTGATTAAAGATTTCATTTCTCCTTAAAAATTTATTGCGACAGAGAACTAGTAACCTGTTGTGTCAAAACTTCTATTCAGGTTTCAGTAACAGAGATGGGGTCTACCCTGGAAAACTTCCATTAGCCTAGTAGACCAAAGAAGAAAAACACATGCAGTTATGCAACGCATAGTGCTTGTGCTTGTATTGTTTATTTTCCTGGCTAAACCCACTTCTTTTAGTCACCAGTTGAATCAAGTTCTTTCATGCTTTTATAATTATAATTTCCATTATTTTCTGGGATTTATAGATTGTTGAGATGTATTTTTATTATGATGTTTTACCAGGTTTTCAATAATGTATGAATGTTTATCCGTTTTATTTTTTCCTATCATATTAGTCTAATTTCATGCTTGTGATGTAAGGAAATTATTATTTCAGTGTTATGGGACTTGATAAACACTATCTGATAGTGTCTTATGAGCAATGCTATACAAACACTGTTCACTTGGAAAGTAAATGGTATTTTAAATATTTGCCATTTCTATAGTGCTGGTAATAGGTTTCTTGTGAAACTCTTTAGTTGGGATATAAGTATATATAAATTTTCAGTAGCCAGTATAAAGCAGAGACAAAATTGCTTGCCTAGGTCTATAAAATAAATGAGTATGGCAAATTATCTACTTAAAATTTTTGTTTATTCTGTTTGGTTAGGTTATTATTGGGACCCCAACAGTTACACGGAGAAGATCCATCCTGCAGTTGCTTACATCTGATATGCCCATTTCTGCAGAGGTTGATTTGGCTAAGCTGGCAGAAATGACGACTGGGTATGTTGGAGCTGACCTTACAGCACTCTGCAGAGAAGCTGCTATGCAGGCTGTGTCCCACAGCTCTTTGGTATGGTTGCAAATCAGTCAAGAACAACATCAGTAGTACTTGTACTACCCTTTCCTCATTAATACTTTACTTTGAAAAGCTCAACAAGTTGAAGGCTCATATCAAGCATATTATAAATATGTTATTTTTGCTCGTCCTTTCAGTTCTCGCCTTAGTTCTGTTACTGCATCTGTGGTTTAATAGTGGCATTTGATAGCCTGAGATAAAATGTAGCACATTCTTCAGAGTGTAGTGAAAATGGATTTTGCAACTTTTTTATTTCTATTCATAAGATTGTAGGATGTGATGTGTGTTAACCCTGAAAGCCTCTGCTTGATTTAGCAGATTGCTGCCTAATGGAGCTATAATTTAGGGAATAATAGTTTTCTCTGAAACATTAATTTCTGTTAAAATTGGTTTTTTCCTGTGTAAAAACTTGATTAAAGAGGCTATGTTTTACTTTACTTTGCATGTTTGTGTCTGCAGTGTTTAAGTTCATTAGGTCAAGAATTTACTTCCTTATTAGTAGTATTTAGCCTTAGGTGAAGTGCTTTGCATATTAATGCAGAATTTAAGTATTGCATTAAAATGTTGTTAATATGCTCTATCTGGTTTTTTTTTTTTCAGGATTCAACTGAAACTGAAACCATGATTAACATGGGAGATTTCCAAGAAGCTTTTAAAAAAATTCAACCATCCTCTTTTCGAAGTGCAGTTGGATTAACGGAGTGTAAACCTGTGACCTGGGAGCAAATTGGTGGTCTTGAAGATGTGAAATTAAAGTTAAGACAGGTATTGTGTTAAACTAATTTAGATAAATGGCTAATTTCTAATATGTGCTCCAGGGTGTTTTGCACGCTGCATTATGAAAATTATTTCTCTTGCAAATTACCTAATTATAAATTGTATTTTAAACATCATTAGTGTTATTACAATGCTTGAGTTAGAAATCTTGCAGTCACAAGATACCACCACCAAGCATAGTAATATCATGGGAAAATAGGCATGTTTTTAGTAGCTGAAAATTACTTAACTTATAGCCAGATAATTTGTCCATTCCTGAATATTTATCCAGGGATGGCTCTTGGCTGTTATCTCTTCATGATTGTTTTTAGTTCTGTTTCAAATGGAAATTTTAAGCAGGGGGCATTATATGAAGAAAGACTAAATCACTATTCTCTGATTTCCAATTAATCTTGGTACCAAGGAGAGGAAGTTATGTACTTGCCAGTTTTATTGATTGCTTGTAACTAAGAATTTCATCCCTTTTTTTATGTATTGACAGAGTATTGAGTGGCCTATGAAATTTCCTGAGGCATTTGCCAGGATGGGCCTGTCTCATCCCAAGGGTATTCTTCTCTATGGGCCATCTGGGTGTGCCAAAACCACGTTGGTGAAGGCTGTGGCCACAAGTTGTCACTGTTCCTTTTTCTCTGTAAATGGTGCTGACCTGTACTCACCTTATGTTGGAGATTCAGAGAAGATTTTGTCTCAGGTACAGTTTTTAATTTTTGTAAGGTTCTGTAGCCTATTTTTACTTGATTTTTGTAAAGTATTAGTTAGACCTAAATTTTGTTGAAAAGATGATAGAGCTCTCATCTGATTCTAAAATAGAAATGGCTTACAGATTCACATGTAGATATAGTGAGAACTTATCCCTAAAATTATACAAGTATTAAACTTTGGAAATATTTCTAGCCTTTTGTTTTCAGTTTATTTAGAAATATAAATAAGAAGCAGAATTTGCCAATAGTAAATGTAAGCCAGAACAGCTCTTAAGAACGATTACAAACGTACCTTTAAAGTTAAGTAAAATACAGAGCGTATGTAAGTGGGATTCTTTTTTCACCTTACCCAATAGAATGCAGGCATTAATGTTTTTATTTTATTAACATTTGTTGAAAAGGTTTTCCGCCAAGCAAGAGCAAATACTCCAGCCATAATATTCCTAGATGAGATTGATTCTATCTTGGGATCTCGAGCACACTGCAGAGCTGGCCATGGTGTCTCTGAGAGGGTTCTTTCTGTTCTTCTCAATGAATTGGATGGGGTTGGGCTGAAAGTTACAGAAAGAAGAGGAGGCAAGCTACAGCTTGAAGCTCATGAACAAAGCGATGAGGAAAGAAAGGTATTTATGCTCCCTTTTCTGTATAGGAAGAATGAGAAATGCTGCCCAGTTGTTTCAAAAATTTTAACTGTTGGCATTCACATTTTAAACTTAAAATCCTCAAACTTAAAAACATACAAGAAGCTCCTTTGCTCTGTCATAATTACTAGTTTTTAGGAAATACTATATATAGGCTGCTGATTGTTTTTACATACACTATTCCTCAATGAGGCTTTGCTTGAACAAAATACCCACACAGGCTAATGAGCATTACTAGTTGGGTGTTCACCTTCTGTCACAAAAATCCTTTCCTTGACGCTAAAGTAATTTTTTAGATTGTGCGATTTTTACTCTTAAACGAATTCCTCCCTGAGCTTACTTTTTATAAGTACTTCCTCTACTTCATTTGCAGTTCTTTCTCACACATAATGCACACAAAAGCAGCACAGTTATGATCAGTTAGTTATTTAAACAAAAACTTGCACCTTCACTTGTCAGTGAATTGTTCACAACATTTAATATTTAGCTTTTTTGTCTATAAATTTCTTCTTATGATGATACTCTCTGGGGCAATAATAAAGAAAACAGTTCCAGAATGGTAGGATACTGAATTTTATGCATATAAAAAGTTCTTTGTTACAATCTGGTCAAAGAAAGTCTTCATTGCCAAGGCAGATACTAACTCTATTTCTTCTTTGTCATGTAATCTGCCCTGGACCAAGACATCTTTTTATCTCAAGAAATATAAAATACTAATGTTGAAGGGAAAATAACTACATATAAAATTACATGATCTTTTTGCCCTTATCCTCTTCTTATTAGTAATTAACTAATATCTTTGGATAATACCTATCTCAACCATGTTGCACTAATTTGTTTACATGATCTCTTACTCAGCTAGAGTTTCAGGAAACTTTGAACAAAGATTTCATGGTAGTTGCTGCAACAAATAGACCAGATATGCTGGATGATGCCTTGCTCCGTCCTGGAAGGCTGGACAAGATGATCTATATTCCACCTCCAGACCTGAAGGTATTACACATCCCTGAGTGGCTTTAAAGGGAGAGATATTAATTGCCAGCATACTTTAAGAGCAAAGGGGGGATATTCCTGTAACATACTTACCAAGTGATGGGTGTCTCACTGGAGATCGGTCACCAAATTCAAGGTACAATGAAAAAAATTAAAAATAAAGATATTTGTATTTTAAACACCAAAAACATTTCAATTGCTGTAGGTAGTTATAGTATTGCATATGGATAATAGAGAAAATGTATATTTACAAAATCAAGCTACAGTTCCAGAAATACCAAAATAAGTTGTCTGTCCTTGTGTTAAATAATTTTTGTGTACTGTTCCTAAGGCTAGTGTAGCTAGCCAGATAGTTTTGGTACTTTTCTGGATTTTCCTTGGCTCTAATTTCAAGTTTGGTACTGCTATGGAGGAAGATTAATTTTTGGTTTGTTTGGTTTTGTTTTCTTGCATAATATGCACCAATTTACAGGGAAGGCTTTCCATTTTGAAAATCTGCACCGAAAAAATTCCATTAGATATTGATGTGTCATTACAAGATGTGGCGGTCCTAACAGACCTCTTTTCTGGAGCTGATATTGAAAATCTGTGCAAGGAGGTAGGAAATATTTCTGGTTCATCTGTGAAATAAACTTTAAATAAAAATTTTGAATGAAAAAAGAGAGCTAACTCATAGATGTTACTAAGCCATCTCTAGTACAGGTTCTTTCCCAGTTTGCATTGAAAATCCAAAGAAAATTATTAAAACAGAAGAACTGAACAAGGGTTAATTCTTTAAATAAAAGAGCCAAATAAGAATAAGCCTGTCTGTGATAATTTACCTGAAGTTAAGGAACTGTACTACCCTTTATTTCATGTGGCCCTCTCTAATCCATGCTCACACCTAGGCGAATTGCATGCTTTGTACTGCAAGGTGAAATTAGTAGGTACTGTCAAGGCTAGAGAGAAAAAAAAAGGGAAAAAAAAATCCAGAATTTGAGTTGAGTTGTACAAAAGACAGAAGACTAGTAAGAAAATCCAAATACATAAATGATAAAGGATGTACTGTCTACTCCAGACAGAAAAAGTGAATGAAAAAGTTATGGTAAACTTACTTGGATCTTTATCTGTTGTTAAATAACTGTGAGTTCTACAATGATGTTTTCAGATGTCTTAACTAATGCTTTGTTCCTTGTAGAGTATTTTAGAATTAGTATTCTTTGCAATTTAAAACATGATAAGGAGTTTGTTTGTTTGTTTGTTTTTTCTTTTAAAGGCTGCTTTGTTGGCATTGCAAGAGAATGGACTCGAAGCAACTGCTGTAAAACAGGAACATTTTGTGAAATCATTGAAGACTGTAAAACCATCTTTAAACATAAAAGACTTGGAATTTTATGAAAAATTCTCTAATCAAGAATTAGCCTCTTGAATCTAAAAAGGAGTGGAATAAGTGTTTTTAAATATATTTACAAAGATTTTGAAAAGGTTTGCATCTTTCCTGCTTTTTAATACTGTACTTACAGTGGTGTTCAGGAAGTATGAAATACAGTAAAGTGTCACTTGTGAAAAGTTCTGTAATTTCAATAATGAATAATAAATTAAAATCTTGTTGCTTTGGGTAGGTTTACATCTGATGAAACAAGTAATTGAGATACTTAGAACACTGGAACAGCTTAGTGTCACTGTAGATTTCCTACTTTTAAGTACAAAGTTCGCATAATAAGAAATTTTTAAATGTATTGTTCCAAAAGAAAGCAAATATGTAAGAAATAGAAAAGCTTTCAGGAAATTAAATAGGAGGAAGTCCTATTCTGTATGAAATTTGAGTTGTTTTATATGTGCCTATCTACAGGCTTACTTTCCTGCAATCAGATTCCAAAATACAGTGACAATGAGAGGGTTGTCGCTGCTTAACTCCTTGGTGTTGATTTGGAAGTCAGGGGTTTTGGGAGTAATTATAGATTAATTACTGCTTACTGTACAAACATTTGGATTGAGCAGATAACAAGTATGTAACCAACTGAAACTATAATAATTTCTTCTTTGGAAAAAGGAGTTTGGTAACGCAGAATTATTTTCCCCACCCAGCCACTCCTTGTCAATACTTTTTTGTAGGTTTTCTAAAATATTTTCTAAAGGAAATTGGTATTACATGTATGTAAATGTACATTTTAACTTAATAAAGTAGGAAGGCTTTTATTATTTTTTATTATCTTTTCCTTTACCCAGTGAAAATGCTTGTGAACAAAATACCCCACTATCAAAGACAGTTCCTTATTGTAGCTGAGGTTCAGAAGTTATAAGCCCATTAAAAAATATTTCTTTCTCATAATGGGCACACTAGAGACTGGACTGAGTGTGGTTTATAGTGAGATGGATCACAAAAGGAAGTTCCAAGGCAGTTTATGACTGAGGAGGGCAAAAGGCAGTAGTAGAAGCTGTTGTAACCTAGGAAAGAGTTCAGATACAAATAACTGCCCTACAGTTTGGTGGCTTTCATCACTGATTTATTGAAAGGGACTGTCCTGTAACTTTATTTGTGGCAACAAATAGTGCTCATGACCTTCCCAAATATACAAAGGTTTCTCAGCAGCAATATGAAAACTCTGTTTTGCTTTCCAGTGTTTGAGAGCTTGCATCGGAATTGCTGGACCTGAAAGTTGTTACAGTAAAATGCTGCCAGCTCCTTTGCCTCAAAGATGCTGCTGCTTAATTTGCATCCTTGCTCCCTAGAAGGACCAGCTGAGCTGATTGCTCCCTGTAATGTCTGTTCTCTGCCGCAGGGAGGGAGCAGAACATGCAGTAAGGGCAGCCTCTCCTTCCTCTCACTGCTTTCCAGTGGGCAAGAGAGAAGGGCAGAAACCAAGGTACAGGAGTTGCCTGCTCTCACCTCCAGCCTGCCCCTGATAGTTTTTCTCAGAGAGGGATACTGGGAAGTTGATAGGAGCTGTGGAACACAAGAGACTGATGAAAACCTGGGCCTGGGTTCAGCTTTTGCTGCAGCACAAGGGGACGTGGTGACACGGCTCCTCTTTTGGTCACTGTAGGCACCTCTTCAAGCTCTGAAGAGACAGAAATGCTCGTTACCTGGGCGTTTGCCTAGATAGCCTGTTCTTTGGGCAGCTGCCTGGAGAAGGGGACAGACAAGAAGACAAAGGAGAAATGGCGAAGCCAGGTTTGAGCGCTGCAGTCACGGAGAGAGGAGGATTGGCAATGCTGGAGGGCGGGAAGGGCCTCGGCCGCACCCCGCTCTGTCCCTGTGGCACCTGCGGGCGCTGCGCTGCGCTGTGCCTGCCGCGCGGGGGCGCTGCCGGAGCGCGGGGGCGCTCCCATGCGGCCGCTAGGGGGCGCGCTGTCCCGCCCCCTCAGCGCCTTGGGGCTCCAGGAGCGCGGGGCGGGCCCGGCACAGAGCGCTGCTGCCTCACTGGAGGAGAGCTGAGACCGGCACCTGTGCGGCTCCGCAGCCAGCGCCAGGATGAACAAGGGCTTCCTGCACACGCTTAAAACGAAGAAAGAAGTAAGTTTGCCTGAGGGATCGGGGCCGTGGTACCCGCCCGGGCTGAGGGATGCGGAGGGCTCGGGCGGCTGCACCGGGGTTGCCGCTTGATTTCCTGAGGGATTGGGATCGGCGTGAGGTTCATGTATTAAAAGTGAGGTGTGGAGAAGGGTAATATAGAGGTAAAAGTGAAATTCACATATTAAAAGTGAGGTGCTGTAGAGAGTAATGTAGAGGTAATGTTCAGGAACAGGTAATCCCTCCCTAGTTCTGTGTAACCCTTGCTCCCGCTGCTCCTGGGTCCGTAGCTGGCGCATAAGATCGGCTCTTTTCTCTCTTTTGTCTTTCAGCTCATTCCCCTGGTTGGAATAATATCCACGGCAGCAGTTGGGGCGATCTCTTTTTGTATCTATTCCCTACTCAGCAAATCTGATGTGATGTAAGCAAAAACGTATTGCTTGGAACTTACCCTAATTTTTTTTTTTTACTCAGCTGAGTATTTGATCATGTTTTACACACACACACTAATAAATAAATAAATAAATAAATAAGGCTACGGGCACATATTCCAGAGTGCTGGGAGTACTGGTAATGGCTAAAGTATCTGCAGATTGTAAATAGTGAGGAAATTAATTAATTTGGAGTGTAGTCCAAGTTATTTCATAACTTTTCATTTCATAATTATGTTTTTTCTTTGCTTTAGGTATGAGAAGTTTTAAATGTTCTAATCAAGAATTTAATATAATCACATTGCTAGATGAGATGTACATATATTGCAACCAGGCTATTGACTTGTAAGGAACAGTGTTTGATAGTGTTAACTTAAAATAAGATAATATTCCAATGGTTTGGCTGATGATTGGACCCAAATCCTATACACTTAAAGCTTTTGGGAGTTTGTTTATTTTTTTATTTTAAAGTGATTGGAATAGGCATTTTAACTGTCTTCAACTGAGATTTAAGGGTAAATCTCCCCTTGCTTTGTGTATTTATTCAGTTTTGATTTTTCAGCTTGCTTCCCTTACAATGATATGTGAACAGTGCTGGCTTGCTTGGTGCTTTGGAAGCTGCAAATAAAGCAAGCCATCATTGATTCCTGTCCAGATTTTAAAATATAACTCCCAGACCTGTAAACTTGTGTTTTAGGGAACTCCTTGCTTATGTGAATAGCTGTACTGACGATAGGTTGCTCATATGAAAATGTGTACAAGAACACACCTTAAAACATAATGCCTGTTTTATCTTCTTTTAAAGCGTTCACAAGTTTGGCAGCTCAGAACCATGGGAAACTGTTAATCCTTCCAAGTCTCAGAAGGTAATTTGTACCAATATGTACAAATAGCATGAATTTCTGACACAATGAATCACTTCTTTTAATGTGTAAGAACTAGCAAAATATGAGTTGAGGAAACAATTGTAAAGTTGATGTATGTCTAGTTAAAAGTGGAAACAAATGCTTCATTCACTACTTCATGTCTTCACCCTATTACTGAATGATAGGGATTCAGCTCTTACACTGTAGATCTGATCTTACATTCATACCATCATTCTGGTTGTTGTCCTATGCCCATTCCCACCCCAAACATCCATTTACTCAATTCCATTGATAACAGTGGAAACTTGGAGTGTAGAGGAAGTGCTGTTTACCCTTACCTTGTTCCTGAATTACAGACTTGAGTGAGAATGTTTGAGTACTGCAGCCTGAAGGAAAAATATCCTAATTTAATAGAGCACTTAGGATAAGGAAAAATAAAATTATTTGGCATCATTACTTGATTAATATCCAAGTGATTTTGTTCAACAAATTATTATGTCATCTGTTGCATCTTTCTGAAAAGAAAATGTAAAGCCACTATAACTTCTTCACCAATGAGTTGATGTTTGATATGGGGGGGTGTGAGAGTGGAGTAAATGCTCACTGGGATTTTACTAACTTCCATATTTTCCATTTCTTCCAGCTGATAACAATCCATCAGAAGTGGCAACCTATAGAAGAGCTGGAAAAGGTCAAAAAGCTTACGAAGTGAGAAGTTTCTGTTGCCTCAAAAAGGTCCCCTATGAATCTAGTGGAAACACTTCTGCACAAACTTGACTACTGAAATCAGTGTGCGGAAATGCTTCTGCTACATTTTTAGGGTCTGCCTACATTTTTTTGGACTCTGGATGAGGAGTTTCATGTTGCTTTGGAAGCTGGCATAGAGCATCCACATAGTCCAAAAATCTCACTAAAATATTAATTTTCAATAAGCGTTTGATATAAATTTTTGAGTATTCAGATGGTAGTTATGCATCAAAAAAGCCTTCTTAGTTTATGTAGAATTTCAGGATTTGTTTCAAAATACATTAGTTTTGCCATTTTATTCATTTTTAATAAAATGAATTCTAAATTTATACATTTCATGTAAATTGCCCAAAAGCCTTTCAAAATTGGGATTCCTGGTCTCCTTCCTTTCTATTCTGTATTTCAATGTTATGTAGACACCAAAGTCATAGCCAGAGGATGTCTTTGTATGGCAGCATATGTGATCATAAAGTGCCTTTGCATTCCTTGTCTGTGTTAGATGTGGGGACAGACTGAGTCAGAACTAATGTTGTGCTGCAAATACTGAAACTTACCCACTGAGGAGTCCAATAGGTTTTTAAAGGGTGTATTTGAGACTGCAGATTTAGAACCTCAAAACCTAAGAGTCAAGCATGGCTAGAAGGGAAATGAAAATTGATATTTTGTTTTATTTTAAATACTGTTCATGATTAATTTTAGGTTACTAGAATTAGAAAGCCTGCATTATCCACGACTGCACAGTGCTAATTTCTTCTTTTTGTGCAAGGTTGTTCAAATGCAAGTTCCAATGTGTTGCACAATTAACTATATTTTTGAAGATTTCTACATGCTGTTAGGAATATCTCTGTTATCAAATAGAAACTAACTAGATTAAATTTAGGAATGATTCTATGAAGAGACAGTTCCTCTTTAAGCTTCTGTGTGTTTGCTTATGGGTTGGTCAGGGAAAGAATGTAACGGGCAAGTTCCCAGTAAAATCATAAGACAATAAATGCATCCAATGGCAGAACAGTGCTTTTGTAGATATTTTCTGTGTGTGTCCTCTTCCACGGTTTCATTTACAATGGATGTTCACAATTCATAAAACTTTCTGTGAGGAATAAAGCAAAAGTGAAACTACTGCTAATTGGGAAAAATCCCCTTTAATGAGTAATAGTCAAATGCTTTAGGTTATTCTGCTGCAGCAAAGACAAACTTCAGTTAGAAAAGCTGTCTCCTGAACTCCAAGGTAGCTTGGCTTCAGAAGCTTTATGTTTTCTTCAGCTGAGAGAAAAAAAAAACCCACCTCTAAATGTTGCATAAATATTTGTTTATCTAGTAAGGATGACTCAGCAGCATTTATGTTTTAGAGTGAGAGGAGCTACTAGTCTTCAGAGTAAGTCCTTAGCTTGTATTTTAAGGAATGACATTACAAGAAGATTGGATGGCATAGAACCACAAAAATACAGTGCTCCAAGGAATACAATTTTTAAGTATTTTAAAACAGAAAATATTTTAAAGTCTTTCTCTGTATTTCCATATTTCTACTGGACTGTAGCAAAACCAAAATGCCATGCACTGAGTTGATGCATTGAGTTTGTTCTTCAGTAAGTCACTTTTTTTGGTTGCAAATACTATGACATAAGTGTCTGTCAACACTGGGGAAATAAGTGTAATTTTTAGTTAATTTTTGTATTTAGCCACATTTCAGTGATGTTTTCAGTAGCACATTAATCAGTGTGACTGCTGTCAGTCACAGGTTGTTCCTTCTCATGTTCTGAAGCATAACAGCTCTGGTAATAAAACTGTTTTGCTTTGTAAGCTGTTCTGTTTTTCTTTATTAATACAGATTTTTGTGGGGAGGGTTTTTACACAATATAAGAAATCAAAATATTTTTGGCAGTTCAAAAATATTATGAATATTGTTAAAGTTCTTAGGGTTTTGTGTCTTCTCTGTCCCTAAAAATCTGTCCCCAGCAGAGAGAGTTTTTTCTTATAAGTAGCATATACCAAGAGCAATTACTGTATCTCCCCAATCAGCTACTCAACATAAATCTGTAAAGCAAAATACAAATTATTTCCTTGTTCTACAAACAGTAAAGACTGAACTGATTGAATTTTATGGGCTGATGTTCAAGAGAACAGTAATCACTACCACAATCACTATCTTTGCTTACCCTAGCTAGTACATTTCCATGGAACGATATAATTTCCAAATTTCATATTAATTACAAAGTTTAATAAAACTGCTTACTAGCTTGTTAGAGTCTCCAGAATAGGTCAGAAACCATTAGAAATGTGTTTTAATAGTTCTAATCACTATTAGAAATCCATCATTAGAATCTGTGGTCATGCTTCTCTAACTCTTTCTATGTAGTCTATATGTAAATAGCTTTCTGGAAGAACAGAATAAAAGGTTGCTTTTTGCACTGTATATACAATGAATGATTTTTGTTATTACAGTAGTATTTCAAGAACTTAAAACTGCAGATCGTCTGGTGGTGCGGTTATCAGAGAGCTGTGTTGAATTTTTTGGCTTCTTCCCATGTGATAGCCCCAGTGTCAGCATTTCTCCTTCTGAGGCCCTGCATTGCTCTGCCACAAGGTGCTGTTAGCATGGTTCTGCACTGTCTGGTTACTTCAGTGGTGGCTTTCTACAGAAAACTAACTTACAGCAGAGGGGCCTGATGCAACTGTTGAAGGAAATGGTTCATCCTGCAGTTGTTGTCTGCCTTACTGCAGAGGATGGCTGTGGAAGGACTAGCTGTGGAAAACAAACAAGAGTAATGGGAATAATTCACTGAATCCAGCCAATATTTGGTGTTGGACACTTCCCAAAAAAGCTTTCAGGTTAAACAAACATGGCACGGTTTTCATTTGCTGTCTGAAGCCTTTGCTGTCCAGCACATCCCTGCCATACGGGAGCACACGGACAATGAAATCCCATAAAAAATGCAACTGAAATGGAAACAAAAGCAATACTGCTGGCTTGGCCTTGGGCACTGGGGTGGGCTTGGTGAGTGTTGCCCTTGAGGTGCTGATGTGAGCAGGGAGCAGGCAGCTCGTTTGCCCAGAGCTCTCTCCATGGGGAAGCAGCCGTCACAGTAACGGCCCCTGTGGGGCCGTGACACCACATCCAAAGCACCTTCGCCTGTGTGCCTCGCCCTGACCAAAGATCACACACCCTCACCAAGGCTGTGCCTGTTTATGCTGGACCTTGCCCAGATGAACAAGGGCTTTAGTTTAATTAGCGTTTAGATCATTTTGTTGCATAGATCTTCTGGACAGAGCCATTACTGGGGAGGTGCTGCCCTTCAGGGCTCACCCAGGATGTGGGAGAGCCCCTCACAGCATAGGGAGCCCAGGCCCTGGGACAGATTTCACCCTAAGGAGTGAGAGCTGTCCTGCAGCATCACCACAGTGCCTGTGTGGGGACTGAGGGCCATGTGAGCAAGGTGTAACAGTGGGGTGGCAGAGCACTAGTTGGGAGCCTTGGAGACTGTTTGTCTGGGTATCAGGACATAGGGCAGTACTGGCCTTTACTGCCAGGTTACCAAATTAATTTAAATAAGCCCTCATCTCTTAGCAACAGGAGCATGGCAAAGGGTTTGGTTTAGTGTTGTTTTTCACATTTAAGACTTCCAAGGTTTGGCCTGGTGTGATAGCTCTTGAACTTGGGACTTTTACCACAGACATTGATTTTATAATCAGATTTCCGTGCTGAAGGGCATGAGCATTCTGCACAGACATTGGTGTTACCAGATGATGGTAAACTGAGGATCTAGAGACTCCAGAGGATAAGTCATTAGCATACAGCACCAAAAACAGACTGTGGTGGCCAGAGCTCTGTAGCAATCCTGTCAAAATCCTAAATCATTAAATCATGCAGTCCTAAGGCAGAGCCACCTGCATCCCACTTTACAGTTCCAGTTCTGTAGAACTCTTTGGTTTTCAAACCACTTTCTACCACTTTACTCATTTTTACAGTATTTGGCATGAGACCAATCTGGTCTGGTACTGCAGAGGTAGACTGTGGGCTCAAGGGCTGCATCAGCCTCTTCCACAGAACTGTATTTTATCTTCAGAAACACTGGTGGATGGTGTGAGGTGTAAATGAGGAACACTCACCTCCCCACTAGATCATAACAGAGATTGTCAACAGCATAATGTTAATGAAAAGCTGGAATTCATTCCCTTCTTGTTTCAGTATGGTACACTATGTGAATTTTTCATTGCAAAGTTCTGTATTAGCTGAGAGGTCAGAAAGCCACACAAGTCTCAAAAACTTCTTTAATGTAAACAGATGTGTTTAAGCTTTCAGTTTTAGCAAAACTATCACATTCTTCATCTCCTGTTGGGTGTCACTTCTTTAATTGAATTAAATGTATTTCCAATAAGCAGCTAACTAATAAACACCATCCTTTATCTGATGCTGCTGCTACACAAACAAGGAAGTAAATGCAGAAAGTCCCGATCCCTGTAGTAACAGAAAAATCTTATCAGTTTGCTAAAGAAAAGCCAAGTCATCTACTGCTAATAAATCATCAATTCACTACATTAAGACAAAGGGAAACATGTTTTTTTAATTGAGGATGTTAAAACTGTTCCATTTAATGATGCATCTTTCCCTTCTGCTGGGACTTCTTTTATAATTCAATAAAGCCTAAATATTTTTGAAGACTTTTAGCACTATGCTGCCCATGCTGTTAGCATTATTAAATATGTTAGCATTATGCTGCCATTAGTGTGTTCAGTTTTCCTCTTGGCAATTGCTTTGAATGAAACATGCTATGGTCAGAAAAAATTAATTCATCTTCAAGACTGCAGTGTCCACCTTACTCCCTAAAGCAGAAATCCACAGCACAATCCTAGTCACAATGACTTGCAGTTCTACTCATTGCCTCATTGCCAAACTCTTGGCCATAATTTCTTTGTTACAGTAGTATGTTTTACAAAGTAGATGAAAAAACATTCGTTTGAAGTTAGGTGAATGTTTTATTCTGATTTCAGGGAGGCCTGGAATTCATACGGTAAAGATGGCAGTGGTTGTGTATATGTACTTGTATGTGTTCTTTGAAAATTCTCTTTCTTCGGAAGAAAAATTAAAACATTTAAAACAACAGATGCTTCCATCTAAAACATTCACAAGTGAGTGTATATAAAACATCTTTTTATTTACAGCTAACTGCCCATGAACCTTCAACATTTGATAAGCAGAGAGTTACTTTCCTTTGAATTTTCTTTTATATGACTTGAACTTTGCTCTGTGGCAAGTTGAGGAAGCTAGTTTGCTTGAAAATCATCCTCATTTATTCCACCTAGGTTCTGTTTCAAGCAAATAGAAAGAAACCAGTGTGTAACTGGTTGGACAGTTTCTATTTCCAGTTTAAGGTGTGTCTCTTCTGCAAGAGCTTAGAAAATACAGAATTGCTTAATAGCTTCAAGAAATGAAGGAAGACTTTACTGGAAGGATGTTGTGGTTCTGAGTTCATCAGCCTCTCTCGTCTGTATTTTCTCTCCCTGAAGTCTGTTCCACTAAATCCAAAACCACCACTGTACTCGCAACTGCAGCATGTAAACAACAATAGTCACTATTTATAATTGTACCTGCCTGGTTTTAAACAATTTTTTTTTACCTCAGTTTATGTTTTTGATTGAAAGTGTCCTCTGATTCTTCAGAAAAAAGCACAGTCAGGAAAGTTTCAGATGGAAGCCTCTGTTGCCCTGGAAACATGAATTCAGCACCCCAAAGAAGGAATACTTATTTTCATAGAAACAAAGTGCTTGCGTGATAACTTACCTCGTTTACATTAATGACTATAGTCCATTCTAATTACATTTCAGATATCTGCATCCTCAACTGATTTCTACTCCTATGATTTTTTTTTCTTAGATGTTTGTAACTGTAGGAAAGCCCTGGAGCATGCATTTCATGGTATTTACCCTTATATGCCTTCAAGAAGTATCTAAACTCCTTCCCAGTAATTGATTAGCCAGTCTGTTCTAGGTTTGTGCTTTTCCTTATTGCATCCATTTAAAAGCTAAATCCCCTGTGGGTTTTTTAGGAAAAAATAAGAGGGTTTATTGCGGGTTTATNTTTCTGTGTAATAAAATATATTCGCTTGCCCGCGGGAAGTCCCGATGGCTCCCCTCAGCACACAACTCTTTGTTAACGCTGGGAGCGCTGCGCCATCGTCTGGAAAAGCCAGGAATGGCCTGGAAGGCTCCCGGGTGAGGAGAGTCTGTCCGTACAGGTGTGTCAGACTTGTTCTCAAAGCGGGCTTGGAAGCAAGAACAAGAAAAATCTGTTTTAAAAGTGTAGAATAATTGTATGCTACGTTGAAATATGGAGCATCATCTTAACTATGAAAATGTTTACAGTGTTTTTCTTAAAAAATCTCTTTTACGATTAAAAGGCCAGATACTAGACTTAGGTAGCTGGTTTTATAGGCTCAGGTTTCATCAGTTTATTTAGGGATTTATTAAATAATTTCTTTGTGTGTGCTTTGGGAAAAAGAAATAGAAAATTTGGAGGGACTTGGGTGCTCTTAATGCACCTGTGATAACAGTAACTTTTTAGTCTGCTTGCCATTTGGGTCCTTTTGTTTATTCATCAGCTGAACTAAAAATCCCTGTGTATCAGTACTTAGTTTACTATATAAAACAATGAAAACCACACTCTGGACAGACAGCACTGACTGATTTCATGTACCCTCATTTACTGGCTGATAATGGTCCTGAAGAAACATCTTTTTACTGTATATAATAAGAAGGCAATCATGAAGCAGTCATCTTAAGAATAAAATTATACTTTTGCTTATGAAATGGCTTTTTTTCCCTTACACAGATTGATGCCATAAAAGGTGTAAATGCTTCATAGCTGTAATAAAAGCAGTTATTTTATCCTGCATATTTAGCACTGGTCGCTTTCAAACTGAGCAATACTGAGAGAAAACAATGTAGGAAAGGAAAAGAGAGATAAAAGAGCAAACATACTCAAAAGAACAAATATAATGATGAGGATATCATTTTACAGCTCCACACACAGAAGGCAGCTACATGCGTGTTTTAAGAGCAGATTGCTGTGGTGGCTGCAAAACAGTAAATGGAAAGGAGCTATATTTATTCTAGTAGCTTCCAAAATTGTGTCAGGTGTTTCAGAGAATGGAAGAGCACGTAGAGTCCTTCCTAGGGCATTCAGCTGTGGAAAATGGAAAATGAAGAGTATAACAGTAGGGGATTTGCCAGCTCCAGAGCACAGAGACTGACAGTGCCCAGCACAATTTGTTATGGAGGGGAGGAGAGGGTGAAACTGGAAAGGGAATTAAGGGTGGGGAATGTGGAGGGAATCTAGAGGCTTTCAGGTTAGGTCTTTCCTGTGCATTAGCAACTTGGTTAGAAGGTGGGGGTTTTTTAAATCTCTTGAGCAAAGAGAAAATGACCTTCAGGCAAAGGCAGGCCTGAATTTGAACATTACCATTGTTGGGGTGTGTTCCACACCTGGTGCAGTGAGAGAAGCTTCTGGTGACCCTGTAAGCAGCAGGTGCCCAGAGTGTGAGCTGGACATTATTAATGAAACTGTGGAGAGGGCAGAATATGGCAAGAAAACAGAGAGAGAAGCTGAGAGCAGTGGCATAACGCAAAGAGCTGCATGTCAGCTCCATGTGCTCACTCCTGGAAAAACTGAATGTGTTTGGAGCAACCAGCAAGAAAAAAGACCTTGGCAATGTCATTTTGGATAGAGAGAAACGAGCTGGATTTTTCCAGGGGATTGTCACCTTCCCTTGAGATCCCAAGGAGACTTCTTCTCTGGCAATGGATTAGTTTATTGGACTGGGAAGCTGCTGCAGTAGGTACCATGTCTTTTACCCAACTACCCATCTTTCTTTATTACACTCTTATAGCTAGTTATTTGTAGAGAGAAATAATGCTTTAACAACCCTGCCCTGCGCAGCATCAGTGTGTCCTCATGAGATCCCACTAAAATACCTGAATAAAAACCTTGCCGCTCATTACTTGATGGGTGTCTTCTGGGGGTTTTAGTTCTATGTCAGAAAATTACTTTTAAATGCCAGCCTTCTGCTTTTCTGAGTCATTCTGCCACTTGGGAGTGATTCTGCAAGAAACAGCAGATATGTACAGTAGTGACATAATTGAAGACCAGATTCAAGTATGACATTTTAAATGGTAATTCTGCTGGTGAACAAAGAAATGCTGCTGGTATTGAAAAGACAAAACGTCAACACAATTAAAAACAAAAACCAAACCACATAATTAAGCAAGGAAAACATTCAGAAACAAAATATGTTTCTGATAATTTTCTTCTTAGGATAAGAACACTTCAGAAGGGAAGAGTGGGATGTGAGGGTTTGCAGTCTACTCATATGAAAATGTTTTATTGACTCATATGAGTAGGTTGTCATCAAAACCGTATCTTTGCTTCAGAAAAGGATGGGTGACAATCACAGATTTAGAAAGGAAAAACCTTCTCCCAGCGTGGACTTTCAGAAGTGGCAGAATTTTCTCGGGATTTCATCTGTTCAGTCAGCAAGAGCATTCCAGCACAGCTCTGGAAACCAGGGACAGTAGATCTGGAAACCTGCTCAGATCTTGGAAGTCTTTTGCTTAGAAAGAAGTCCTGTCAATTATATGTATTCTCATTTCAGCAGAGAATTTGTTAGAAGGAAAAGAATAGTCTAAGAGTGTCGAAACTCTTACCCACATGAAATAATCTGGCTTGGAAAAACACAAGACTTCAGTTATAATAATGCCCCTTTTCTCTAAGGTGATACAGAAAACAATCTTCAAGTATCTATAAAAAACATAGTGATTCTTTTATTCTTTATTCTCACTTTGTCTTCTGTTGCCTTTTCTCTGAACTTCCAGTCTACAGACCTTGGTAATAAGGGCTCCTCAAGGGTGAATGCAGGGTTTCAGGAATGTTTTGCCAGTTGCTTTATGGTGATCCTTCTCCATACTTCATCATCTTATACTTTCTAAAGTGCAATTATTGCACGTGAAATCACAGGTCTTAAATTGTTCTGACTAAAGACAGAGGCAATTAATTCTATCTATAGCAAACTGAGTAAAAGCGGTCTTTAGACGTTTAAAAACACAGCTGCCCTAACAATCAGATTGCTGTAAGTATTCAAAGATGATGAGAGAAATACAAATAAATATTTTGTAAGACAATGTGAAGTTTAATAATCTATTTAATAAAACCCACAGTAAAACAACACACCTTTTTTCAATTAAACAAATGTATAGTAAATTATTAAAAAACTGCAAATACATGTCTACTGTACTTCAACATCTAATTACATCAAATGTAAACCCCAATTTAATTAAAACCCATTTGAGCATTAGTATGTGCAAAATACCTGTTGTTTGTGGGTTTTGCCTGCAAGTTTGTAAGGATAGGATGCACATTTTTCATGAACTGCGATATGGCTTAATTAATGATAGTGTTTGTATTGCAGCATTACCTTTCTGAGCACAGCGCTGCTTTTGAGCTGCACGTGCTCCCATTTCTTGCCCAAAGAGATATGAACACAATCCGGTGTTATGTGCACTTTGTCAAAATTCACAATGTGCTGTCAGCTTTCATCAACAAAAATTGAAAAGAAAAACTAAAATTGTTACCACAAAATGCAGATACAAATCAGCCTGATGAAAATGTGAAACCCTAGCGAGTTTCAAAACAGACAATAGCTGAAGTATTCACAGCTGAATATCACAATAACCATAACTGGGCAAAAGTTTTCCTTTCTGATCCATACAGAGAACTGCTTTTCCTGTCAGTGGAAGTTCTGCATAAGATGAAAGTACAGAATAAAAAAAAAATATTTGAAGCCAAGTTCTTCCCATCATCTGAACTTTGTAGGTCATATTCTTGCTGCCATTAGCTTCTTCAATGCCAACGTCAGAAGCTGGTTAAATCTGGGCTTGTAGTTATGATAGCTTAGTGTATGATAGCTTAGCATAAAGATTTATTATCTTGTGTACATTCAAAATACAGGGCTTCCACAATGAGGCCAGAGTTCCACTTTGAGGACTTTGATCTGTCCCGATGAATACAGTCTTTGCAGGTTGCCTCCTCTCTAAACAGAAAAGAGCCTTTCTGCCGCTGTAGGTTGTTATGATATTGTTGTCCAACACCATTAGGTTACTGAGCTTGCTTGGATTTTGCTTTATTCATAAGCTAAGTAGTGGGAACTGCCATTGCAATGGCATTCCTGTCAGGATGCTGCCATGCTGTGCTCAAAGCAAAGATGAAAAGGTCAGAGATTGTGATGGATGGGATTGTGCCTCTCTAAAACTTCTGCTCCCCACTTTCCTGTTAGATGCACATATCTGAAGATTGCATTTGAGAGTATTTCCATGTCAAATATCACTTCTATCATTTGTCTTTTCTTTTAAAACAAAACAATCATGGAAAAATGATCAATTACAGAACATTTATTAATTACAATTAGAATGCATGCTTATCAACTGGCCTTTTAACGTGAATCAAATTATGGTTTAGACAGTCAAGATTATTAATAGCAAATTCGTCTTACAAGTCAAAACTTTGTAAAATAAATAACCTGTTTCTAATGTATAAATCCTATTCTAAAATACATTAAAGATAACTGATCACTTAAAACACTTTGGGTCCAGTGTTGGGTCTCTAGTTAAATACCAGAAGTCTGGGCAAGGATCTTCCTGTCTGGATCTCTGAATGCCCAGATTAAAGCTAACTTTCTAGTCTGGGTACAGTAAATTCTGTATTTTGCAGTGTCTCCAAAGAGATAGGGTCCACAAGAATTCAACTTAATGTCTGTGTTAATAGTTTGGGATACTGTATGAAAATTACTATTGCAAAAATACTGAATAATGAATTTGGGGATCATGATCTATTGTGCAACCCTGGTATGATCAGCTTTACAGACTTTTGACTGAAATACTGAATACCTGATGCTCCATTTGGAGTGCAGGTACTTTGTGGTACGTAATGATTAAAGAACAAAATGGGACTGTAATTTGTGAGGTATCTGCAGAGCCACATTCCAGTTTGTAAACAATAATCCAAAACAGCTTTGTCTCAAAATCATCATAAATTGAATAAACCAGTACAATGGAGAGAGTGAAACACGTTCTGTAGGGCAACCACTGCACTTCTCGCAGCACCAGTTCTCCCTGCTGCATGTCCCATGGTACAAATCCACATATTAATGGTTACTATTGGATAATTTTCATTTTGCATTTATTGCTCTCAGTCTTTGACTACACAAGGTAAAGAATAAGGCAGCAGTTCCCAAAACATACGAAATTAGGCACTGGAACTCTGACAACTTGCGCAGGTTTTGCTGATTTCCTGTTTGTAACTCTGAAGCTGGACAGAGCACTTGTACATTCCAAACGTGTTCAGCAGCAGTTGTCGGGCCTTGGACTGAACGTCCTCCCATTTAGATGAACTACCAGGAACTGCAAAATTAAGAAAATAATTTATAAAGTCACCCCTTAAGAAATGTGGGCAATGCAAAAGTTCTCAAAATTATCACAGTGTCACCGATGAGAATAATTGCTCACACTCATTTATTAATTTAATATTGTTCTAGTGGTCACTGTGTACTCTGTCATTTACACCTCCCTTGATAGAACTCCATGTGTCTGACACTTTCCCCAAAAAACCTGAGCTTTCTTACTAAGAACTGATATTTGTAGTATAGTTAGATGTCTGAATCAGCACATATTTTGGCAAAAAATTATTTTTCATGTGTTAGATCATTCCACATTAGAATTTCACTCTCTCTTTCCCTAAACATGTAAGAAAATTTCTGAGGAGCAATTTTGAGTTGTTTTTTCCCCTACTCAAATAATCTGTATTGGACATTTTGGTATGAATATATTTTATTTGCACAATTTTCATTTACACTATGTCTTTCTTGGCAAAGGTGTACAAAACTAGAGTTAGTAGATTTTCTTACCTCAGAATGGTATTTCTTAGTTCAATTTAAATAACAATATGAAAAGGAAGTGGTGGGGTTTTTCCTAAACTTGGATTTAATTTAGAATTATGCTATCCAGCAGCTTACCTAGTTGCAAGTGGACTATGGCAGTTGTTTTTCCTGCAGTGAGAGACCAAACATTTAAATCTTCTATAGAATAAACATCTTCAATTTTCATCAAGTCTTCCTTGATGCGATCCACATTTAAGTGCCTTGGAACTCCTGTGATACCAAACATGAGATAAAATTAACTCTATCTTCTGCAAAGTCTCAGTAGCCTTTAAAATGTCACAACAAATCTCAATGTCAAAAAATTAGGATTTGTGCTGTTGGAAGTGATTACTAACTTCCATGTTATTAAGAGAAAATGAAATGGAAATGGGCCTGTTAACTCCAGTAAGGATACAGAAGTTGTACAGAAATTGCAGAGATGTCTCAACTGGAATCTGTCCTGTCCAGGATCCACACTCTGGCAACAGCCAACATTAGATCCTTTGGAATGACGTGCTCTTGTTGACAACTTCACTGCAGCTTCTAACCCCTAGTAATTGCTTAGGCCAGACTCTAAAGTCAAAATCTGTTTAAAAAAATGCTAGGGCCTGTCTCCTGATACTGCTCTTCTGGTACCTGGGATCATGTTCCCAGGCTACAGTAATCCATGTGCAGTGGTCAACACAGAGGACTGTGTTTTACAGTGTGTCATCTCTGCAAGTCAGAGATCAAGTCCTTTTGGTATTTTCAGCAGTTCATCTCTAACCTACAACCACCATGCTTTATCTGTACAAAGGGCAAAATCAAAATTTTAGGTGACCAGCATGGGTCAAAAACTAAGTACTGAATGAACTCTTTCTGAGTAGTTTTGCTTCTGTAGTAGCTTTTATTGCTTGTCTTATAGTTTTATGGAGTTTCTTTATGTATACTATGAGGAGTTCAGCCACAAATTTCTTCAGACTTTTTGCATGACTTCTCTGAACGTGGTGCCTTACTGTCTCTTAAATTACGTTACTTCCAGTACTATCTCTTTTAAAAGTTCAGTGTCTAGGACTGTCTCACATGAAACAAAATTTTCCATCTATTGGAGACCATCAAAATTATTTAGTTGTTAAGTAGCTAGCTAACTGTCTGGTATTTGTACAGCTTTCTTTTTCCCAGGAAAAAATGGACTTAAATTCTCATATCTACATCATACTTGTGATGAGCTTCCATTCTGCCTTATAAATCTATATTAAAAGCTAGAATCTCATTGCTTGTGTTGAATAGTTATTTAATTTTTTAATTTAGCATTCTTAGTACAATGAGGAAAATGAAGTTAATAGCAAAGGTTGATAAAACTTCAAGGGCCTTGATGTTGCAGCAGCAGTTTCCAGTATAAACACAAGTCCATTCTCTGGAGATCCTGAATCTGAGTTGGCAAAGTTCCCTAGCATGCATAAAGCCCATGTATCATCACTTTTAATGACATCATTAATTTGGAGATTTTTATGACACCTGGGATACCTATGCAAACAGCTAAAACTCAAAACATCTGGAATCTGATACTTCATTAGTTTGTCTTATCTGTTTTCTTCAGCTAAATTTAATGCCTTGGAGCTAATTGAGGGTTCTTCAGCAAATTTCATCCTTTTTGCCTTCTCACTGAACTTCTACTTCGGTGGATTTTTTTTTTAATCTTAAGTGACTGCAAAAACACTTGACTGAAATTTCTGAGGTTTGATTTAACCTTGTAACATAATAAAAGTAAAGTCAATGATAATTCACATGAGACAGTTAGGAATGTGCAGTTAGAACCCAGGATTCTTCTCCCAGCCCTAACATCTTCACTTTATAAACTAATAGTACTAGATCAAGCAGTAACAGTTGGCATGTAAGCTGTGACAAAGAAAAGGATGTTACTGACATGTTTCCCTCTATGTCACACAAGATCCTTCAGCCCATGTTCAGCTTTCTCTTCTCTTTTTTTTTTCTGCATTTTACACCACTCTTAACTTGCAGCTTCCCCAACGGGAACAGTAGATACACACAAGTAATACAAAGGCACTTGTGGGAAAGGGGAAGACAGGACTGGCATGAACCACATGTCCAGCCATTTGCCTATGCTTAGTGCCTCATTTTACCTGCATTCACATTCACTTTAACTGTACATGTAATAAAAGTGAGAGTGTAGAACTGGATCTGGGCAAATGTTCACTTGATTTAGCTGAGAGTCACTGCAGACACACAAGAAAGTTCTGTACATTTCACATTTACATCTCCTGATGGTAAAGAGAGTGCAGACAGGACTTGCATTGTTCTGGCCACAGTCAAAGACATCTAAAAATTGCTGCAGTTTAGAGAAGCCATAAAGACCCACCACACTAAAGCAGCCCAAGACAGATGGGTCTCCAGGTACAATCCACATAGAGATGGGGATCATGATGTGAAGAAAACTGGTATTTCCCACGTAAAGTACTGCAGATTGGGCACAACCTTACCTTCCAGAATAATAACTCCTGTGTCACACAGGATTCGAACTGTTGTAAAAACCACCAGTATGGAAAATACATATGTACATATAGGATCAGCAATCTTGTATTCTGGCTGCAAAGGGAAATTTCACAACGTCAAAGGATGTATGAAAACAAGATCACTTACAAAAATGTGACTCAGAAAACACGGTTACTTCTAGTTCCAAGTTTCATGAATTTTTTTTTTGTTTGACTAGTTACAATATATGTAGTAGGAGACAGTTCTGCTTATTTTGCATGATGTATGAAGCTGATCATAAAATATAATTTAAAAGGTATTTTAACAACTTTTGACATTAATCACTGTAGTTCAAATGCCAGGAACTCCCCATGCCTCCAGGAGAGCCCTTCCTCACCTTGAAGCGGATGATGTAGGCAGCTACGAGCACCCCAATGCTCTGTACCAGGTCCCCCAGGGCGTGCACAAACGCTGCTCTCACAGCCAGGCTGCTGTGCCCATGGCTGCTGCCCTGGGCTGTGTTTGGAGAGCTCAGCTGAGGTACCTGAGAGTGAGCGTGGGAATGGGAGTGGGAGTGAAGGTGGCCAGATTGATTCAGCAAAAACCCCATTCTGAAAGTGAAAGAAGAGAAATGCTTTAAGAAACAGGCTTTAGGGTTTGTTGGGGAGGATTTTTTGGTTTTTTTTTTTCATTTTAAATCAAATCATTGAAAAAGTAATATTCAGTGTAATTGCTTGTCTTATTTATGAAAATTAAGAGGTCCAGCAAAATTACATCCCATGACAAAGTTACAGGCAATGAATGAATTGGCAGCATATTGAGAAATACACTTATGAGTGTTAATGGAGAGAGAGATCTTACATTAAGTTAACGGCAACACCGACGGCTGCTGTGATGAGCATGATGTCACCATTTATTTCATAGTCCATATGGATAGTTCTCTGAACAGCCTCATACAAGAGGAATGCCATAAGGATATAGACCAGCAGCACACTAATGATGGCTGACAGTACTTCTGCAAACAGAAAGGAAGAAACATTATAAAAATGCATCTCAGATCCATTTCTATTTCCATACTAGAATGTGGACAGGGCCTTGTTTTAACTACTTTATCCATACCATACCTAATATAAACTAACAGTTGTTTGGTAAATAAAACTTGTAAAATAGAATTAGCCAACAGAGTTTGTTCTAGTCCACTCCTTCAAGTGTCCCTGTGATCAATACATACCTCAAATTATGTTTACGAAAAGTTCAGCACATCTGTGGAAAGTGGTTACAGTTCTCTACAAGGTTCCTGCTGTTCAGATGGGAGGTAAACAGGGTTGACTATTTTACAGGTCAGGACCTTTGTGCTACCTCAGTACCCAAGTCATGAAATCATGCCAGTAATAGCACACAAATCTGAGAAGGAGGAGTCCACACTACAGTTTTAAGGTCTTTTACCCTCTACTTTTACCCTCTAGCTTCATATTCTGAAAATTATTGCCCTGCAGCAGCTGAAACTTTTTTTTTTTTTAAAAAAAAGCAACACAGTTGGCAGAGAAAACACTAGCCTAGTTAAGGACTGTCTCAGTTATAAGCACGTTAATACAGGGCTTTACAAAAAGCCTTGGGAAAACCTTAATGCTCATTCCATTGTATTGCATGTAAATCTGCAGCCATGCCTGAGTAATCTGTAATCATTATGTGTAATGCTCATTACTGTCACTTGCCAGATGGATCACTGGGATCTCAGCCTTCCTCTGTGAATTCAAAGAGCAGAGGTGGAATTAATTTACTTGGAATTGTAATGGTTGTTCTTCCCCCTAGCTCCACACATGTTGCCCTGATTTATTCCCCAGTAAGGGGAAAGTTTTGCCCCTAGCTATACCATGGCTCTAAGAACACTCATCTGAGAATTGCCTCCCTTCTTCCTCTGCTTTGAATCTGTCAGCCTCCAGTACAACTCGGGTTACTGCAGATGTCTTTTCTAACACAGAAGTGTTTTAATTTTATTTATTATTACAGAAAAAAACCCATGCAGCTATAGCAGCATTTTAATGTCACCAAAACCAGTTGATCTGTGCACTGAATTAATAATACCATTATGGGAGAAGAAACTCACACCAACACATTCAGCTGCTGGGTACTGTGTTAATGCCTGGACGAGGAGCCAGGCAGTAAAAAGGCTCTGAGAGGCAACTGTCACAATCTGAGATGATTTCAGAGCAACTTGAAAATCCTGGAAATATTGACAGAAATGGAAGGGATCTTTACAAAGCTGGCAGATTATTCAGGGCAACAGTCTTAAAAATACACAATACATTTCTTAGAAGGTTTTCCAGAATGCTTCTTAAAAAACTTGTGAAGCCATAGCACATTAGCATTTACCAGAGAAATAATATAGTGTGCTTTTACAATCTAAACCCATGTTTTCTGCAATGGAAACCAGTATTTCCCTTGCAGTTTCTTCCACAATCACTGTCATGTCAGCATTGTAGATTTGTGCTGAGATCTTTCACTTCTTGTGAAATGAACTGTGCACAGTCTCAGTGGACTGTCTGATTCTGTCATTACTAACATTGTCTCTGCAGCAATGGACGAGTGCCAGGTTCCGTATCTATGCTTAAATCTGCTCAGTGTCTTGCTGAAAAGGAGGTATCTGCACTTGGTGGTGAAACTGAACTATTTTTGGCTTCAAGAATTTAATTCTTTTTTGACATGACTGCAATCTTCATTATTTCGTCTTCACTTTTCTAACCCATTCCTGAATATGTCAGCTTCCTTTTCACAACTGAAAACTGAATAAAACTGAAGATGGAATTTATAAATTATGTATTCAAAGAGAATTCAAATAAATGAAAATTTGTGCTAACTTCCTTCTGGAATTTGACTAGACAACTAACAGGTCTGTTGCTTTTACAAAGTAACATTTATAGGAATAAGTTTGAAAATTCATCATTCTGCAGACAAAAAATGGCAAGTACCAGAAATATTGTTCATTAGAACGTTTTCATGCCTACTGAATGTATGGACTACCTTAAAACTTAATGCAGAGCAGGTCAGTGATGAGACAGTTCTTGCACACATTCCCAGCTTTAAACAAATGCTCCACATCTTTTTCTGTGACAGATGCCCAATCTGTACCCTGCTTCTAACATCCTGACATGTTTTAACATCTCTTGTGAAATTTAAGCTATTGTTAAACTGGTATTATTTGCTGACAAGCTTCTTACATATAGGTTACTTGGAAAAATGTGTTACAATGAGGATATACCCTAGAAACTGCTTTATTCCATTGCCAGCACCCACTGATGTGTGAAACTGGGCCCTCAGGCCACAGCATTCAGACTGGGTGCCTAAAATCAGGCAAATAAATTAAACAAATGTGATTTTTAGAAAGACTGTGTGTAGCAATTTTGAACCATCTCATCTTCTGTACTTTGGGGGTCTCTGGCAAGGCCCTGACTCACTTCCTCTTCCTTCCTGCACAGAGACTCTTCTCCCCAGCCCCAGGGTGTCCTCCTCCTCCAGAGAGCTGCACTGCTGCTGCTCACACAGGACAACTGAAGTAAAAAGAACCCCTGGAAACGGTGTAGTCCCACTCAAAGAAGGGCCAGCTACAGTGTGTTGCTCAGGGCTGCTTCCAGGCGAGTTTCATGTATTTCCAACTGAGGACACTACAACGTGTTCTAGTCTTTGACCACCTGCTGGCACCGGGAGCAGAAAAGGAGGAGCAATTGTTGCAGAACTGAGAGGCTGCTCTCTGTAGCTGCTCCTAGGGAGAAGGGCAGTACAGACTAATTTTATGGGCCACATCTGGCCACCACTGGATCAGTCTGGCTAGTATTTGGCTAGTATTTTTCCTGACAGTAAACTGGCAAGAAAAAATATATAGAAAATTAGGTGGCAGATATCCTTAGGGATTTCTTCTTTCATGTTAATTGAAAAGACAGTGAAAATTTAAAGAACTGAGTAAGATTTTAATGGTTAAGTAAGTTTATTCTATTTTTTCTTAATATAAAACCCTGTTTTATGCTAGGCCATGGCATGTTCAAGGTATGTGCTATTTGGTTTTAGAATAGTTACAAAGACATATAAACTACTCAAATTATTTTGAAATAGGGTTAAAGTATGTATAAATGCTAACAAACATCCTTCTGGAGAGTATGAGCAGATGCCAGGGGCATACCTGCAAGGTCAGGTTTCAGTATCAGAGGAGCTCCTATCACAAAATTAAAACTTCATGAAAGAAAAGTTTGTAATGGGAAATGCTGGCACTGCTAATGCTTTCTTGCTAGAGCTCCAAAGAGCTTAGCTAGTGTACAGAGTTATGCATTCATGCACTAGTGACTAACTGATGACAAATGACAAGGAGTGATGGAGTTGTTGAATTGTACTGCTGTTCTAGCAGCCAAAATAAGAATTGCAAATAGTGACTACACAAGAATGAAATTCCTTAAAAAATGTATGCTACAGAGTGTTATAGAAAACAGGTAAAAACTGGGACACCAGAAATTATCTATTTCATGAAAAAGATACTTTGAAGTTTTGCTAAAATGTCCACAGACCTGCAGCTGTATATTATATCCAGTTAGCAACCACATGAAAACACCCTTTATCATCAATATATTTCCAAACATGAAGTAATAAATCCTGAAAATATTCTTCCAAGGGTTAAGTCCATAACTCTGTTTATACTTCTTTTTTAGAGACACCTAAATTGGACAGAGGTTAAGTAACGTGCTGTATTTTGCAAACCATGGGGCATTTTGACCTCAGCTTTCTGTGGTTTGGGGAATGCAAGAGGAATACTGATTTTTATGACTTCTGGCAGGGCAGAGCTCTCTAATAATATGTTCTACATAACTTCTTAGTTGTGGATTAAAGTGTCATTTTTCACATTGAATAGGACCTTTTTCCAGTATCACAATTCTGCTGAAGTCAACAAGATTTTGTAAATCCTGGGCACTGGCAATAATCTGTTGTGAACAACAAAGGGCTGACATGCACAGCTCCTGCACCAACATCATCATGAATTCAGTTCCCCAGCCTTCCCCTTCAAGATGGAAGATGAATCAAGCATTCAGAATTTAACTCTAAATTTGCTAAGTGCCAGTTCCACAGAGATGGAGAGACTCACCCTGCTCCCAGTGAATGAAATTCTGCTATCAAACTTTTGGCCAAGTTTTTTTGCTTTTTGTTTTTTTAATCTATTCTCTTGTGGCAATCCAACTATGCAGTGTATCCCCAATGGCCAGTGAAAGGACACTGAGAGTCAGTTAAAGCAACTCTTAGGTTTGTTGCTACTTTCTCTCTAGCTACCTGTTCTTCTAGTATTAGGCACTCTTTACAGTTGTTGCTTAAAATACTCTTTAATAGCAAAGTCTGATACATACCTAAGCGATGAAATCCAAAAGTGAACCTCTTTGTTGGAGATTTTGCAGACAGCCAGAGAGCAAGGAGGGTCAAAATAATACCACTAAGGTCAGTTAGCATGTGGAGTGCATCTGTCATAATTGCTAGACTGTTAGCAACATAGCCACCTGAAAACATAACAGGTAAAGTCAGACACATGACATTTTTAATTATTTTACATAATATCCTCTTGTATACAGTTACTTCTTTTCAGAATAGTGCAATAAGTACATGAGAACCCTTCTTGTAATCACTAAACATGGAGGGGGGTTTGCTATTACAAGCAAAATGCCATGCTGTAATTTAAAGCTACCATAGTTAAAAGTGCAGTCAAGTGTACTTTCTATTAAGAGTAACATAGAAAGGATTCACTCCTGATATTCTAACAGATACTACTTGCACCATAATGTTTGCAAGATCAGGTCCAAAACAGTTTTGTATCTTTTCTCTACATATTACTGCACATGTGTTTAATCAACTGATTCTTTTGTTAAATTACATCTGTTAAATGCTCTGACATTACAGAACAGGAACAGAACTCCAAAGATTCAATGACCAGAAAATTTACCCTGTCTCCTTTTTACTACATTATCTTTTAACCTTAATTATTCCCCATCCTGGCAGGAGCATGTAAGTTCTGGCAATATGTAGCGCAGACAATGACTTTCACTTGTATAGCATTTTTCTTTGTTATTTATTGCCATAATTTTTTCTTGTAACAATGAGCTGCATTGAGACAAATAACCTGAGATCAAAGGTTAATATCTTTGTTCCGATTCAATTGCTAGTGCTACTACTGGATTAGTGAGAGATTTAAACAATGCACCTCTCACTTAAGTATCCCTTATACAAAGGGGAACCAAGGACAGGCTGTGTTGTCTTCCATATGCTTGAAGGTAAGCCCATTATCTCAGAAAAGATCACATCTTCAGTGTCAGCTCAGCTATGATTTGGTTTCTCTTTTTACCTTGAGATTGTCTTGCAGCCTGTAAATTGTACTGAGCAAAGTGTGCAGCTGGTGTGCCATTTGGCAGGCTTCAGGCTCCAACTAACATTTCAAATAATGAAATTTTTGTATACAATTAAAATTGCCTTAGTGAAGAGGCTGACCAAAGGAAATAGCAAAGGAGAATTCACAACTGGCTGACTGCTCTTAAGACTGGTCATAAAACCTGTGTGTGTGGCTGTGGGTGTTCTTATGTACACACCTGCAGCCAGAGCTACTCTCTGCTCCCCAGACAAACAGGGAGCACAGCTGTACTGCAGTACTGTTTGTGCTCTGCACAACTACCAAATGCACTACATTTCAAACAGCCCCTTTCTTCAATTGTTCAGAACTTTCTATGTCAAATTCTTCTGAGGCTGAAATTCTCCAAAAGGCCATTCCAGCTCAAAACCAATGAGTTTTTAAGATTTAGCAATTCAGCGGCTTTTTGAGTAAAATGAGTTACGCCTTTCCTTTCTGAATTAATTTGTGTTTTCCCATAATTAAAAAAAAATATTTAGAAAGTGCAACTCAGCCTCTTTTATAGTCAACAGAGAAGAAACAATAATTTATATATAAGGACATTTAGTTTAGCAGTTTACATATATCATTATTTACCATATATATGTTGATTCATATGTATTATTTTGAGAATCACTTCAGTCCAAGAGTCAATTCCATTTCAGTTAGCCTCTCACTTTTAAAGACTTTCAAAATAAAATTATAAGGAAGGAATTCAGATACTGAAGCTAAACATAATGCAGCATGTGGATTAAGAAAACATATTTGACATTTACAAAATCCTGAAATCAAAGGTTCTCTGTTTCTAAAGGTATTGGTTCATTGCTCGGTTAAAGGTATTGCCTAGGGGCTGTTTAAATACAATTGGCAACTTGGAAAAAAAGACGTCTATAACCTTTACAAACAGACAGCTTGATGGCTCACCACTGTTTTCAATGACCCATGAAGGACAGCAGTTCTCCCCATGGATGATAAATTAGAAATCTCTAAACATAGCTGAAAACATCAAAACCCTATCAGAAAAGCTAACTAGGACTTGCAGTAAGTTCTTCATTACTTGATGCACAGTGGTTTCCTCAAAGTGTAAATTGTTATCTAACTGTTCATCAAATTAAGCAACAAACACTGAGATAGGCTGGAGTAATGGGTTTGGAAAAAATATGCCAATCAAGATTGTTCAAACAAAGCTGCTGAAACAAGCAAGATTTCCTTCATCTTGACATTGGTAATGGACACCTGAAAGATTTTTACTGAAAAAATTAATTGTCTGATAAGAGTCTTCTGCCTTTTTCTCAGAAACTCAAATCTGTCCAAGATCATAGAAGGAAGTCAGTTAAAATATCCTATAAGATCACAGTTTCCCAAATACCTGATCTTCAGATCAATTCATAAAGTTTGGAAATTTGAAACCAATCAAAGAAAATACAGTAAAGAGCTGGAGTGAAATAAATTAAACAGGTGGGGCACTGACCCAGGACTTTGGAGCTATATCTCTAATTACTCTTTTGCTGATGATTACTTGCCCTGTGACAAGTCATTCAGGTCGAGATCCACAGAATTACAGAGATATCTAAACCCTCTATTTATTCTCCGTGGAAGATGGATGTTTGAATATTTGATGAGTTTGGCCCTCAGCGCTCTGTGATTCTGTGCCCAAAGAACAAAATATGGCTGGAAACAGCACACCCAGGCCTGAGGAGGGTGAGTCCACAGTACAGCACTAACACTCTGACAGACAAATTCAGCCTGCACAAGTCCTGACTGTACGGGAGGAACAACAGATGACATGACAGTGACCAGAGTATTTTTACTCCCAACATCTATTATTTCTAGAGCTCTCTTTGCAGTAGCTATGGAGGGCTCTCCAACAGCATGAATTGGATCCAAAGCCCCAAAGAGAAACTGTCCCAGTGACTTGAGCATCAACCTGCCAACAGCTCAGACATTATTCAATAAGAGGCTTTTCAGATGAACTAAATTGAGTGTGCATCAGAACTCTGATACAAATACAACCAACTAACATCACTCTCATGATAAAGGACATCTAAGCCTAAATAACAACACTATGTTTAGCAAATTTACCTGAGTTCATGCTGAACCAAAATCTCAGCCAGAGAAAAAACGTGGAGCCAGGGGGCAAATGGAGGCATTCAGCCAAATCCCCACAAAAGGTTTGACACATAGTGCCTTAGCCATAATAAGCTGATGTGTTATGGCCATGTTATTAATGACCAGCCACACACTGAGACATGCTGAAAGGCAAAACTGCTTTTTTCCATTAACCCACATTCCTGAAATAAGGCCTCAAATTAAACTGGTGCAGACACAGTCAATATTCTGGTCTCTATCTGAAGAATGGAACGTTTCTTCTAGGGGTTTTGTCCCCTACATCTGTGGGACAAACTGCATTCGTTATCCTTTAGCAATTATTTTGTTCCCTATCCATCTTGCATTAGTTTGTCTTAAAATCACAATTCACAGCTGTCCTAGCAAAAGCATCCAAGAGCACGAGCCCACTTCACAGAAGTACTGAACTGACTCAAATTGCAGAAGTCAGGGGGAGGATGTAGGTCCCATGCTACTGTTCTTCACTTCCAGAAAGTTTTTATGATTTGATTTTTTGTGTGTGTTTGAATTATGGCAAGTAATTAATCTGATTAGCTGTAATTCCGACTTGAATGTTGAAATTTAAGAAATTTAAAAGCAGTTAATTGCTACGGAGAGACCTGGCTCAACACACATATCAATGTACTGGCACAGTGTAGTGCTCCCCACAACTCCAAATCAGGGGACAGTGGATGAGAGCATTAAAGAATTTTTCAGGAGGCTGAGTCACACCCAGCAGACACTTGCACTGCATGGCATGAATGTATCCAAAATACAGATAGTAACAGGACACAGTAAGTGAACAGAGATTAAAGATAAATACTGAACTTTGTAAAAATGTCAGACAATGGCAAAGGCATAACATTTAACAGCTAATCTATGCATCTCAGGGACACTCACATTTTATTTCAAGTCTGTGCTGCTACAGCCTATTCGATAAAAGCACAGTTGCTCAGTACAGACTGGTGTATAATGCACAGGTTCTCCTCATTCTGCACTGAACAGCCCTTAGGAGGGAGCAATAAAAGCTGAACTGGAGCAATAGGTTCATTCTTTTGACCAACAATCAGGTGCTTAGATAGGAACACATTTTCGGGTAATACACCACTATACTTCTGCAAGTACTAACAAACAAAAAGCACAAATAATTTAATGCAACTACTTGGCATTCTTATATGTTGTAGCAGGAAAAGTTAAAATAACTATCACTTTAAATGACTGTGCTCATGTGATTTATATCTGGATGGAGCACATGCTAGACCAGAGCACAACAGGACATCAAGAAGTTCTCAAGGGAGTGATGTCTTCATTGGATTGCCGCTGATGGCTCAGGACTTGTCTTTTCAGTTCTAAGTACTAGTGTGTATTGCTGTATCTGGTGAAGAAGGACAAATATTCCCCAGAATTACTTTCATTATTATGGTAAATGTCACATTTGAAACCGTATTTTTCTCTTCTTCTCTTGTTGCAAACATAGCAAGATTTTATGGCCGTTGATTAAAAAATATTGCGATTGAAACAGTTCATGCCACTTCTCCTTTGTTAAAAACACCTTAAAAACTTACAAGGAGAAATAAAAATCCATTAGACAAAGAAAAATTTGTATAATTTTATGTATATTTCGTGCCATTTCGGGGAATTGATGAGAAATTCAGGCAAGGGAAGTTGCAAATTCTTTCATGGTGGACTTTATTCCCTCTCACTCTGCACGTGCAGCTCATCTCTCTGGTCTCTCTAAAGGACCGATGGTCTCTCTCAGTAAATACTCAAAGCCAAGACCACAGCAGCCCACAAGCTGTGAGGCACCGTGCCGGAGAGAGGCACAGAAGGCCCCCGACTCACCTATGAGCTCCCCCGTCATGAAGAGAAGATAGAGGAGGGCAGCGAGCGTCAGCCGCTTCTTCACCTTCCTCTGCTTGGAGCGCTCGCGCCGGCTGCTGCAGCCGCTGCAGGGGTCCGGCCGGCCGGCCCGGGCGCTGCGCAGGGCGATGTCCCGGTCCAGCAGGGACTCGTCGTCGGACGCCAGCCCCAGGGACGCCCCATTCACCGGCGTCTCCGGGGCCGCCTCCGAGCCGTCGTCCGCCACCACCACGCGCAGCTTGTTAAACCTGGGGAAGTCCTCGTCCCCCACCTCGTCCGAGAAGTCAAAGGCACTGGAGTCGTTCAGGAACAGAGGGTCCTCGCTCCTCCCTAGCATGGACTTGATGCTCGTCCAGAGCCCGGCCCCAGCCATAGCGGCGGCGCTCGGGGGCCTCGCCG
>VWYP01019660.1:1305350-1315702 GCA_013400435.1 Pycnonotus jocosus
CTGCGCCGCCCGCGCGGGACAGCCACGGGTTCGAGTCCCGCTGCCGCCGTCTCGCCGCGCCCGCGGAGCGGGGGCACCGCACTGCGGGGCTCGGGGAGTGAAGGGGCCCGCCCGGTGTGGCGGCGGCACCCGCGCGTCCCTCGGGGTGGTCTGAGGGGCTGCTCCCGTCCCTCTGTGCATTTGTGTTCAGTGGGTAAATGCCATGCGAGGTAGAGGCTGAGAACTGCCAAAGCCATACAATGCAGGTATGGTGGTCTGTGATAGACAGGAAGCTGTGTTCAGTGCGCTGGAAGACTGAACTGCATAGTTCCGTGCTCTGGCTTCAGATTTTGAAAGGCAGAAGTTTGCATTGCGTTGCTTTTCTCTTTCTCTTCTGCCACAGCACAGCTCTACATTATTTGACTAATTCTGTTTAGGTAGAGTTGTAGGAAGTTTCGTATGCCTTTCTGAACATTCCTTAAAGGAATGTAAGGAGAAACAAACGTCAGAGACCCTGCTGTTGTATAATTCCTTTCATAACTGCACTCTAACATAAGAGTAATTAGAATTTAGCCTTTATTAATTTTTCTGAGAGGCTATTCCTGCTCCTCTTTGATCTGAGTACTAGAAATTTTCTTCTGAGTTTCAGCCTACACGTGTTCTGCATCAGTTTGTACCTATGGCCAAATTCCATTACTGTGTTCAGTCAGCCTGCTAAGCCGTAAACATCTCTGGGACATCATGCCTGTCACAGAGAAGGTACATAGCTTGTTTTTTTTATTTGGTTGAAGGAAGTGAAGACTGGAGAGTTGTGTAGAAGTGCAGGATTTTGGAGAAGGACACTCCTTTTCTGGTGAAGGGCTGATAGCAGATTCTGGTAGGGCAGTGCTGCAGGATATGGAGTGAGCCCCTTCTTGGAACTGGCCCCATGGGAGAGGAGTCCTCTGTGGTAAACCAGCCTTGGGTGGAAGTTGCTTACTGTTGTTCTCTTAATGATGTCCAAAAACAGACAGTATGAGGCTTTCTCTGCGCTCCCTTGCCACTTTACAATGTGGCTGTTTTCCTGAGTGTGTCATCTCAGGTTATTTTTCTTCAAGTGGCTAAAGTGCCCCCATCTCCTGCCCTTTCACCCACCTCATAATTCCCCCAGCATTGTTACCAGCACAATGTTCAGGGGCCAGACAATGAACTGAGTCCCTGAAATGGGTCAGAATTAAACAATGCATATTGGAAGGGGTTTGGATATATTTGTATGTGTAACTGAGACTGCTTCCATGATCTCAACTTGCACAGACATCCATATGACAACGAGGGGGCAGTGAACAGTGTGGGAGTCAGAATGAGCAGCCAAGGATGGGAACCAGTTAAGCCAGCCTTGCAGCCTTGCTGCCTAGAAAAGTGCTCCCAGCTGTGTTCCAGTTCACCCATTTTTAATGTTTCTCTTCTCTCTGGGTGATTTAACTCACTCTGTGTTTCAAGAGTTTCACCACTTGTACCAGAACAAGTGACTGAGCAGCCAGGTTCCAGGAGCCACCAGAGGAACTGCTTTTACAGCTCTTAAAATGTTGGGCTTTACCCTGCGGCTTTGCCACTTCTACAGGAACAGAAACTTCTAGCACTGAGGAAGGGTATTTAGCTAGGAGGACAAACACACTAAACCAGTGCACCAAGGTTTGCCAGCTCACCTTTTACTGAATAACTAAGACCAAAAGTCTTGTCAAGTCAAGAACCAATTCATAAATTGGTAAGATGGGCCTCTGTTGAACAGAACCATTTGTACCAATCTGCTACACTCAATTTCTGCACTGTAAGAGCCAAGGCTCTACTCTTTCTATCTCATTTACTTAATGAGGACAGAGAGTCTCTAAGAGGTTACCTGTTAATGTGAAGAGTTTCCTTTCCATGTTGTCATCCCTGAAGTCATGTGGCACCTCCAAAGTTTTAAACATCCTATTTGCTATACAATTCAAGCTAACTTAACTCCATTTTCACTCATATTTCTAGGGTGGGGCACGGTTACAACATATGTAAATGCTTAAAATCAGTTGCAACAATAAAATCCAAAATGCATATGTGACAGCGTTGCATTAAAGATTTCTGAACACAGTTGCTACAACATAAAATGAAATATGTTATATGGTGTTAACAGTATTACACACTTAGGCACTTGGGAAATAGTTACTGTGAAACAGAGGATATTTTGCAGAAGAAAAGGAACAAGATAAGTTTTCTATCGTTCTCTTTTTTTTGGAACATTTGGGTTGACAAACAGTTAAATTTTAATTTGTCGAGGAAACTAGATACCAGTTTTCTATTCCAATCCTTAGTCTATTTCTGCAAGACGTGGGAAGGCCTGGAACAGGCAAAGCAGAAGCACAAATCTGAAACTCCCACATCTCAAGTGAGACTATTTCAGAGTCATTATCCCACTTGTTCTTACTAGAAATTCCATCTGGAAACTGAGAAGTCTTTCCCAGTGAAACTTCCAACAAAAGTGGGTTGTCCCCTCTAACAAACTTTTAAGTAAAATTGCTAATCAGTTGGAATTAAGAACTTGAGTTGAGCCTGTTCAAGTTAATTAACAACTTCCTCTTGTTGCTTCTTAAAAAAAAAAGTAGAAAAATGGGTAAGTTTTCAATCTGATGATGGAATAGTGACATATTTGTGAGCAAAAGTTAATTAGAATATGCATATGAAGAAAAATGCAAATGAATTTGCAACAATCTTGCTGTTAGAAATGTTAGTTTTAAGATTGACAGATCACCCCATAAGCCCCTTTTTTTGCTTCGATCTGTTTCTGAAGAGCATTAAGGAGACTGCCTGAATTTAATTTAATCTTTAAGGATATCTTTAATCTTTGAGGATATATTAAAATACTGCATTAAAAAAACCTTTCTGAGTGATCCTTCGTTAGTTTCTTTCTATAGTTGCACCTGTGTTTTCTGAAAAGACCTTTATAGGTAAAAGAGGAAAACAAGGTATAAATCCTACCATGCTATATAAAAGTGATTTTTCATTAAAGAATATATATACTTGCAAGCTGGTTAGAGCAGGGTGCTGATAATACCAAGGTGGCAGTTTGGCTGTATGGGCCACTCACTTAAGAGCTGGACTTAAGGACCTCTCTGCATCCCTTCCAACTCAGAATATTCCATGATTCTGTGTGAAGTTATTACTGCTCTTGCAGACTGTTGGAGGAGATCCAGAAACAGATACAAAAGCTAGTTATTAATTTCCCAAGAAACAAAAGCTACAAGTAGTGTAAGGTATGCACGGTTTCCGGAGAACACAAATCTGTCAAATACAACAGCAAGGATGTCCCTAAGAAAGGGCACCTGCGGTGGTTTTAGTTGTTTTCTACCGTGGCAGCAGAGCTCCCTGCGCTGCGCTGTGCTGCAGCCCATTGAACCCCGCTGGGCCCCGGCACGCCGGGACGGAGCGATCGCACCTCCTCCTTTGTCAGGCCCCTGCACCACAGCGGGGTCTCCGCGGGGCTGGAACCCGCACACATCGAGGCTCAGCCCCGGCCCCAGCGGCTGCTCCCGGGGCCACGGGCCTTCCGACCGCTCCGGGCGAGCCAGGCACCCCTGACACCGGCACCGACACCGGCATTGACACCGGCACCGACACCAGTCCCGCACGCGGCCGCGGTCCCGCTGTTCTCCCGTCACCCAACGCCGCCACCCAGCGTCACTCGCGCGTCACTTCCGCGCGCGGTCCAGGCCCGGAGCGCGGTGGCGGCGGCGGTGGCGNCTGTGCTCTGCCGGAGAGCGCCGGGAGCGGCAGCGATGAGCGGCGCGGAGCGGCCGGAGGGGAAGGAGGCGGCGGCTGCGGGTTACCCCGGGCCCTCGCTGGGTACGTGAGGAGAGGCCGGGCCGGGGCGGGCGGGCGCGGGGAGAGCCGAGAAGAGGCTGGAGCCACCACCGGGCCCGGTCAGAGCTGGGCGCCCGCCGGGAGGCTCCGCCGCCCCCGGTGTTACGGCCGGGCTCCCTCGGAGACCAAGGGCTGCCTCCCGCATCCTTCTGTCCCGTGCGGGGGCCTGCAGGTTAAAGGGTTTTGTCTTCCACGAGCACTGCAGACGAAAAATAGTCATAGCCTGCCCATACGAAACTTACAGGCTGTGAAGTTCAGTTCTTGGAGTTGAGCATGACCTCGTGGTGTTTTGAGTGACAGGCGAAGGCCTTTCATAGCCTAGCGTGTTCTCCGAGTTTGAAAGCAAAGGTTGGGGTCGGTTAATGTTTAGGTATTCTTGATACATCGTCAGAATACTGATGTTTCCCTTTTTTTTCTTCAGTTGACTGGAGTACTCAAAATTTTTTTTAATTTTTTTAAGATATCTATGGAACAGATACATTTCCCTCTTTCTCTTCTGCTGCTGTTCACATAAAAGGGTTTACCAGGAAGCTTGTGATATAGAACTGAGAATAAAGGAGGAATAAAGAAGAGGAAGACGAAAGTCCAGTTTAGTTGAAAAAGTGCAGAGAATTTTAATGTGTTTTAATGCTTTTCATTTTTGAAAAGGAAAATATAATTGCTCTAGCTGAAACTCGAAGTGTGTGCTGATCTGTCACACTCAGCCTTGCTGTTCTTTGGTGTAGGTCCCAGTGATGCGTCTCCAGATGAAGGAGTTGTAGAAGATCTGCCTTTAATAGATGAGAAAGCTGTGGAGCAGCTAGCTGAAGGATTGATTTCCCACTATCTGCCTGATCTTCAGCGATCAAAATCAGCACTGCAGGAACTTACGTGAGCAGATTTTTGAAACCAACTTCATACCACAACATGCATACTTGGTTTGCTGTTCTTTTTAATATAATGTGCTGGCTCCCCTTTAACTGGAGTATAGTTTATCAGCATTTCTGTATGCTGACTCGAGCAGCCTGCATAATTCAGTGATCTGTGGGAGTACCAGGGGGTGTGTAAGCTGCAGTGTAGCCTGCCAGCAGTATGGTTGAAGAATGTGTAACACTAGAAGACTAAAATCCCCTAAGCCAGGCAGAACAGAAGACATGGATTTCTTAAGTGCTTATTCACTTCTGCAGTGGAAAAGTGTGCTAAAAGCTGGATTTATTTTGCCTGGAGACATGCAGTTTGTATTCAGGGCAGCCTGTACTGAGATACATTGTTTGTTTTTCAGGCTTCAAACTATATTGCAAAACACCTGAAAAATACAAGTAAGGAGCTAAGCAGATAAGAGTTCTTTGTACACTGATACCTCACTGATAACTGAGAGTAGTTGATTTCAAATGCAGACCAGATCTGCTGTGGATACAGAGGTACTGGAAAGAGCTTTACACAGATCCATCTCAGGTTTTGCAGGTTACCCTAGTATGGGTTTCACTGTGCATGATGTGGTTATGCTGCTGCCAAGGACAGCCTTTGTCTGGAAAGACTTGAGCTGATTTGTGTGGGATGGAGATCCTCCTTAATAATCACCAGGAATCCACACGAGTTCTGTACAGAAATAACTTAGTCCTGCATCATGACACAGGGGCACCCAAGTGGAGAGTCAAGAGCTAATTGTTCTTCCTTCCAGTCAACCACTGCAGCCTGGAGAGTGCTTCTTCAGGGTTTTTGAGCTATTTATCCTGGATATCCATGTGCTGTATGATGCCAGCTGAATTTGTGCAACAAATAGCAGCTTGGATTTTTCTAAAGTCTTTACTCATGTTTTTATTGAAATCACCTAGCAAAGAAGAATCCGGTATTGGGAAGTGTGTATTGATACTGTTTTGATTAAAAGTCTATTTAAAGGGCTGGTTGAAAAGCATATGTGGTGCTTTACTTAGGGTTTATGCATCTTTTTTTTTTGTTTTAGACAGAACCAAGTGGTACTGCTAGAAACATTAGAACAAGAAATTTCAAAATTCAAAGAGTGTAACTCCATTGTTGATATCAATGCTTTGGTAAGTACCAGCAATGCCTTTTAAAGTCTAGATTAGCATAGATTTTCTTGCTGAAGCATTACTAGCAGCTTATGTCTTTTCCTTGTTCTTAATGACCTACAGAAAGAAAACCAGTTCAGATGTTAGGGACAAACTGCTGGAGGGGGTGGGAACCAGCATATTTCCCTTAAATAGGAAGGGGCAGCAGGAAGAGAGTGCAAGCATTGGTGAGACTGGCTGCTCAAAGCCAGAGCCAATTAAATGCACATGTTTTTTTATTAGGATTGAGGCTCCAGCATGGGCTTGGTGCACCTCCCCAGACTAGCAGGGAGGGTGCATGAAACACTTATGTATGGTGCATAAAGTTACAATACTTTTGTTCTGTTTTTGTGAATCTTAACTCAGTAGATTACTGCGTGTAACTGTTGAGATGCAGTAATTTGCTATATTAATATATGTGATATGTAAATTTTATATATAAACTTGAACTTGTTTGTTCCATTATCAAATTGTTCTGGTAATCACTGTTTTTGATTGCTATTTTGCTGTGTAGCTTTGTAAAACAACTATTCTAGCTTGACAGTCACTGCTTTAACAGTTATGGTTTTTAAGTTTTCAGAAGCTAAACACTATCACAACAAGTTAGTGAATATTAGAAATGAAATGATGATGCTGCATGAGAAGACATCCAAGTTAAAAGTAAGTGGGATAAACATTTTTACTTTCCAATCAGATATTTACTTATGTATTATTGACTTCCAACTTTTATTTTGGATGCATGCTGAAAATTGTGATTAAAAGAGAAATTTATCTTAAAAGGATGTTTTCAGTAGCACCAAGCCATGTATATTTTTAACCTTTCACTTGCTCCTAATGTTCCTCAAGCAAATTGCACATCTGAACTCTTTCAGTGTTATCTTTATGTAGGTGGGGTAAGAATCATACCTTGTTCTGTTCCTTAGTCCACCCCATTCCAAGCAGTTCTCATTGTTGTTTCAGTTTCATTTCAATAGAAACTAGATTGTCACAAATGTAAGAATTTCTCCTTTTTTTGATGTCCCATTAACAGTGGCATAAGTTCACTGGTTTCATGCTATATAGTCAGCCTGGTTACATTCTGGCAAGATTAATCCTTCAGTGTGTTCAACAAGAGAATTTTTCTTTGGAGGCAGTAAATTGTGTGGTAAGAACTTTGCCAGATATATCCAAAGGATGACTTCTAGTGAGGCTGAAGGGGCTCCAGTTCATGTTTTCCCAGTGTAGGTCACAAACTTCCCATTTCTAAACAGTAAGCTGAAAGTGGGAGGGATGAAGCAAAAATTAAAAGTTTATGCTACATTCAGTCATAAAGGGGGGGTGTGTTAGACAGAGGGAGAATGGGAGGGGGTTTGTTTGTTGCTCCGATTTAAATATATCTATAAAACGTAAAATTATTTTCTTGTCTTTTCTGTTTAGAAAAGAGCACTTAAGCTGCAACAAAAGAGGCAGAAGGAAGAATTGGAACGAGAGCAGCAACGTGAGAAAGAACTTGAAAGAGAGAAACAATTAACAGCAAAACCTGCAAAGAGGACCTGAAAGCAGAGCATGCAACAACTTGTCTGAATTAATGATTTCTACATTCACTGGAATTAAGGCAGAGTTTGCTTAAATTGGGCTATAGCTGTTGCTAGCAACAGTCTACTCTAAGGTATTATAAATTCCAGAATGGTAATAATAGAGTTGGTAACATTTACATTTTTTAATTTCTGCCATTCAAGTTGCCTTCTTTTGTAATACTATGCAGTTTGATATTATTATAATGTAAGTTAATTTTTTTATATATTTGTATATAAGAGAACTAGGCGTCATAGTTTTAAGTAACTGTCCATTTTTGTTCTGTTCTTTCGGCATTTAGAATTCTGGGAGATTTGATGACTGGCACATGTTTTTCAGACAAAATGCAGAGTACTTCTTAAAGTTCAGTTCTCATCACCAGACTTCAGTGGCTGCATTTTCACTGAAACTGCTTGGTTTCATGCAGTTGGGGTCTGTCTTTGATCATAAATACTGATTTCTTGTGCAGCCTTAGTTTGATCTATCTCTAATGAACTGAAGAAAATAGCAGTGTATTTGCTTAAAAGTTTATTTCATTGCAGCAACCTTTTTTTTGTCATCAAGTAACTTAAGAACAGCTTTAAAGTAATTTCTGAATAAGTTCCCAGCTGAAATGATTGGCAGGGGAGAAGCAGAACACTAAAGATTGTCAAAATTGATGTGTGCCCAATGCAAAGATTAATGACTTTGTGCTTCCACAAACATTTAAGTCAAACCAGGAAAGTGATGCTTCTGTAATGGTTTGTTAGGAAGACTTGTGTGGTCTAAGCATATTTTTGTGGGATTATAAGTTGTAATTTCATCTTGTGTGACAAAATAAAACATAAGCAAAACTAAAATTTTCCACTTCATGTGAAATTCAGCCACGTGTAGGAAAACTACTGCATTTAGTATTTTTTCCTTAACAAATGAATCATTTGCCCTTCGAGGCTATATAAGAGATTTTTGTTACACTGTCCTCACCCAAATTGATGATTATTAGTGTGTACTAATGAGAAATTTGGAATGGAGGTTGATATCCATTTCTCTGAATGTAATTCGTATCTTGCAGCACTTGGTGTGAACTCCCATTCAAATGAATGTAAAAGTTGTCTAGACTGGTAAAAGAGCTTTAAATTATTTGTTCCTACAGTCTAACAAACTAGTTATTTTATAACTGTGTTTCTTTTCAAGAATATCTATGTTTCTTTTTAAGTAATAATGTAAATGATGTGTTTTGAAGTAAGATAAATGGTAAGCTATGTAAAATTTTCCATAAAATATGTATAGGAAGGTATCACAGAGGCACAGTCAATTTTCCTTCTGTTTTAGATGACTCACACAGTGTATACCTGCCTAGACTTTCTGTATTGTAGTTTTCTGAACTCCTGATTTCCTCTTCTTAATATTTGTCATCTTTTTCTGTGCAAGATGTACTCTAGCAAGTACCTAGGCATCATACAAGGTAAACTGGGATAATGTTTTGGGGCAAGGAGAACAAATTACTTAAAGCAGTCTGAAGAGACACTGAAATGCTTTTAGTGAAGCAGTATTAGATTAAAACTTTCCACAGGTATTTTTCCCTGAAGTTGACTCATGGCTATTAATTGCCAGTGGATTGTTGGCCTCTGCTGTGGTTTGTATGTATTTCTATGAGAAATGTAAAGAATTTCCACAGTCCGTTTTTTGGAGCAGAATGTACATAACTAAATGTTGTCTTAAGTATTTTATTTTGTAATGTAATTTCACAATCAGATTCTGGGAATTAAAACTGTTCTCATTAAACTATAACATGAAACTAGATGCCTCAGTATCCAAATCAGGATTGAATTCCTTTGATGTTTCTTGATTTGTATGCCTTCATATAGAATTCAGTTTACTGTGTCAAGTGGAATTCTCTTTCTCTGTCAAGAATTGTATATTTTTTCCAAAGAACTGTGGTTCTGGGGGGCTTTGTTTTGTTTCAAAAAAATCATGGTTATGTTAACTAAAACTAGAGAATTCTAAGAAATTAGTAGAAATTGATACTTTTGAAATTTGGAACATTTCAGCATTTGGAATAATTTCCAGTCGAAGGAATAAAAGCTGACAGTGCTTACCTGAGGAATCAGATGTGCATACATAAAAATGTAATTGATTAACTTTTCCTATAAAAACATGGTAAGATCTGGGTTTTATATTAATAAGGACCTAATTTTACTAAATTACCTTTCTGTAATAAAGGGGGAAATTAATAAAAATATATAGGATGAAGTTTGTTCAGTTTACATAACTTCTATTAATGTGTTCTTAAATTACTTCAGTGAAAACTGCAGTTCATTATCTCCATGGGATGTTCTACCAAATACTCCTGTAAGTCTTAATGCATAAAAGTAAATGCTGCATTGAATGAACTTAATGATATTGACACGTAAAAGTGTGTGCTTGCATCAGCATGCACAGCTACAGTGAGCAATTCTATTGCTGTGAACACTTAGTCCTGTTTGATTTCATAAAAAGTCACTTATGGATAGATAAATGTGTTAGTACAGCGTTCGGGTTAGGCAGTGTGTGCCCAGCCCTGACACAGCAGTTCCCACCCTTTCATTCTGCCTGGACTTTGGAAAGGTTAAGGCAGCGCTGCCCGCAACTGTGTGTGTGTCTAAGGGGGACACTGCGCTGCTGCTTGGGATGGAGGCCAATACCGAATGCGCGGCTGGGTTTTGATCAGGGATTGGCAGGGGGCCAGATTCAGGATTGGAGTTTAAAAACTTTGGGAAGCACGGGGTTGGAGCTGTAGGTGCCGTCGGTACCTGCCCGGAGCGGAGCGCCCGGCTCAGCCCCTCGCAGGGGCTCCGCGATCACCGCCGACCGTGCACACCCAGCCCTGCCGGCCTCGCCCTGCCCTTCCCGGCCGGACCGCGGCCTTTGCCCGCAGCC
>VWYP01019660.1:1315791-1341837 GCA_013400435.1 Pycnonotus jocosus
AGCCCCGGGGTCGCGGCCCTGCGCCCCCTGCAGGCCCGGGTGCCTTGGCTCCGGGGCCGCGGAGCAGCAGCGGCCGCTCGGTCCCTCACGGCTGCTGTGGCCGGAGCTGAGGGGCTGGCACGCTCCGGAGCCGGCTGGGGCGCTGCCCGCCGAGCTCGCACACATGCATGCGTGGAATGCTTAAACTGCTGATCCGCGGCCAGCTGTTAAACGAATGGTTGCAATGATCTGTACTTCTTGTCAGTAGGACTTCTCTAACTTTATTCCAACTTCCTTCAACAAACTGGATCGATGAAGTAGGGAGTCTGAGGAGCTTAGCATACGGTAGGTGCCCCGGAGAGGAAGAAACTGCAGTTGTCCTGAGTTCCTCTGCAGGAACTGCCGTGCTTCGGTTAGTGTTTGTTCTAGGCTCGAGTTGAGATACTGAGGCACTGAGCTCTCCTGCTCAGGCTTAACTATGATTTCTTTAAAATGCATTTTCCTCAGTATTAAATGGATTTACTCTAAAAACATGCAAACAAATAGCCTTAGAAAGAAAGGGAAAATAGATTTATGAATGGAGGTCCCCATTTTTAAATAGCTGCCTGCACAGATGATAAACATCCTTATAAAGTGAAACTAACTTACTGTGGAGTTCCGCGTTTTGTTCTGACTGGGAAGAGGACGAGAAGAAAATGTTTGCATCTTTTAAACATGTAAAATGAAATTATTAACATTTGTTTTACAGTGGATGCCTCTGAGATTTTTCCCTCTCTGTCCCAAATTGTAACTGTAAGGATTAATAATGGGGTATCATAAAGAATTCAGGGTACACAAACACGAGGGATGTCAAGATAGCAAAGAAAGGTGCAGAATGAGTTGCTCAACTACATCTAGTGTAGTGGAGAATTTTTGAAGCTGACATTGGAATATTTTCTTGAAAATATTTGAGGTTTCTGATGTAATTTTGAAACTCCTGTCTGTAAGTAACATAAATGAGTAAATAAATGAAAAAGCTGTAATTCTTGCCTGGTGACTCGGGGAATTTAGTATTATATGTTTTGCATTGAAAACTAACCCAGGCATTTAAATAAATATCAATTCTGCCTCCTGTAATTGTTATTGGTGCCTTTCCTTATCTCCTAGCTTCCCACTTAATGAAAGATGTCAGCAGTTGGAGCAGTGTCCTTCTGCTCCGGTCTCCGTTCTTGTGTGTGGTCGCTGAAACCAGGAATGCAGAGGATGAGCTCCTTTGGCTTGCACACAGCAACCAGGTGTGCTGCCAAGGATTATTATGAAGTGCTTGTGTTGGGAGGAGGCACTGGTGGAATCGCCATGAGTGCTTGGATGAAGAGGAGAGTGGGGGCAGGAAATGTGGCTGTTGTGGAGCCAAGCAAGGTGAGTCTCCCTCCGCTGTAAAGCTCTGTGAAGAATTTTACATGTGACCAGATGGGTCTGATTCTCATCCCTCTCCAGCAACACATTTTTAACTGTGGAAAGTAAGCCAACTAACCATCTTTCAAATGGTTTTGTATGACACTTTCTTCTCCATGAAACTTATGCATCCCTGCAGCTTTGTCGTGGAAAAATCTTAGTTATTTATGCAGCTTCTTTTGTTAAAAATAATACAATGTTAAGAGTACATTGCTCTTAGAGTGATGTGCCTTTAAGTCCCTTTAAACAGTTTTGAAATGTCCATTTGAACTTTTATTTCAGACTCATTACTATCAGCCACTGTGGACCCTGGTTGGTGGTGGTGCAAAGCAGCTGGCAGCTTCTGCACGTCCAATGCAAAGTGTAATCCCTACAGGTGTGGAGTGGATCAAATCTCAAGTTGTAGCATTGGATCCAGATAAGAACTGCGTCTGGCTAGACAATGGTACCAAGGTAATAATGTGAAAAAAGAAAAGAAAAAAGTTTTTTCAGTTTGTGTCATGAATTGTCTACTTTCTGCAGATCCTCTTAGAACTGCCTATTAAGTAAGGTCTCCAGCATCTAGGAGGCTGGGAAATTCCAGTTAGTCTTATGTATTTGATCCTAAAATATTTTTCTAATAAAAATTGTGGTAGATAACTAGGTTAGAATAACATCAACTTAAAATACTATTATCATAAGCCTTTGCCCTGTTTATGGTGAACTGAACAGAAAAGAGAGGATATTTTTGTTCCACATACCTGGGTCTGTGTATAACAAAGGCTCTGTGTGTAACTCATAATGCAGTTAGCATTTTAACTAGAATTCTTAGAGCTTAACTTATGTTAATGCTCCCTAAATCTCCTTCATTGTGACTCTGTTGCTGTCAGGTATCTGAAATTTACTTTGAGGTAATGCTTTGGTTTCTTTGTCTAAAATACTTTTTGTTCCTTACACAACAGGTATCTTACAAGTATCTGATAATTGCCCTTGGAATTAGTCTGCATTATGACAAGGTATTTCTTTTACAGTAATTATATTTTTACTAATTTTAATAGCATCACATACATTCATTAAAGTAAATGGCTTTTCAGTACTGTTTTTACTGCAATCCTTTTTTTAAAACATGATTTTTACTTGTGCTGATGTGGCAGTGACTTTATATATTCTTACTCTGAATTTCAGTCTACAAAAACTTGGGTCTGGGTCTGCACTGGAGACTTATGCTCAGATGTTGCACACTAAGTAATTTCACTAAGTGTTACATTTACTAAATCATATACTAAATCCAAAGGAAAACTTGTTTTATTGCTAGGCCTATTTTTAAAAATATCAACTAGCAAGTAAGTACAGACTTTCTTTTTGACAGAAACTTCTTTTATAGCCATTTCTCAGTCTGTATTTAATACTTGTCAATGATGACAAAACATTTGCCATCTGTACTTGAAACCTTAATTTCTCTTTTTCTAGATCAAAGGTTTGCCTGAAGGTTTTAATCAACCTAAAATAGGTTCCAATTATTCAGCCCAGACAGTAGAAAAAACATGGAAGGCTTTACAGGATTTTAAAGAAGGAAATGCTATCTTCACTTTTCCAAACACTCCGGTGAAGTGTGCAGGGGCTCCTCAGAAGATCATGTATTTATCAGATGCATACTTGAGAAAAGTAAGTCTTTTACCCTCTCTGCCAGGGCTTGTTCTCACAGTTGGAAGCAAGGCTTGTTCTAAGGGTTTCATATTATTTTTAAAATTAATATAAACCACATGACAGTCCTGTGACTCAGGATTATTAAAGTGACTGAGTTGCTTTTCTATTTTTAATGTATACGGAATGCAGGTAAATGGATTGTATGTAAATATTTAGCATATATTTAATCCCAGAGAAACTTGTAGAATTCAGGAATTCAATTCAGAATTTCATACTGAAAGAACTGCTTGCCCTGCTTCTGGTGAGCTGCAGATACAACTGTTCTCAGCCTAATTTATAACTTCACGTGGTGCACCAAAGTAACGCTGGCAGAATTAAGTCATTCTTCTTACTTTGAGTACTTAATACCTGTTGCCATTTGTTTACTGGTCTGAAAAGTGGCTGTGCTTGCTCCTTGGGGCACATTGTCTCAGTATCAGGAGGAGTCTTAGCCAGGCTGTTAAAGCAAGCTTAGTGGAAGCAAAATACAACTTCAGGTGGAAGTGTCAGCTTCATATGTGTTTAAGTTTCATGAGCTGCCTATTGGTGAGTATCTGAACTATGCATAAAGTGAAGGTTTCAGAAAGCTTTTTAACACTAAACTGCTTCAAGAATTTAATCTGCATCCAGCAGTTCCTTAGTGCCTTGCAGCCATCTCTTCTCATGAGTTGTGAGGCATCTTCAGTACCTCACGCTGAAAGGGTCTACCTTCTAACATGGTGTGAAATATTAATTAAATGTTCATTAATAATTGAACTGCATGAATAGTTCTATCAGCTCTTTAGTAGCGCAGCACAGTTCTTTTGTCTCATCAGTTTCTTAGTAGAAAAGACTTACTGCATCTCCTCCTGCAGACAGGAAAACGTTCCAAAGCAAACATCATGTTCAACACCTCACTTGGTGTGATTTTTGGTGTTAAGAAATATGCTGATGCACTGCTCGAAGTAATAAAGGACAGGGATCTTGCTGTTAACTACAAGCGCAACCTCATAGAAGTTCGAGCAGACAAGCAAGAAGCTGTGTTTGAAAACTTGGACAGACCTGGAGTGACTGAAGTTCATCAGGTCAGGAGCTTTCAAATCCCTCATTTGGTTCTATTTCTTTTCCTTGTGTACTGCAAAGTAACTTCTACATTGTTATAACACAGTCTGCTTCATTGTGTATTGCTGTTCCCCCCAGGAGTACTCTCTCTAACTTTACTAGAATATTAAAATTTTTGAAACCAAGGTGGAGAGAAGAAAAAATGTCTCATAAATTATGCCTGGAGTCCTGTATGTGGGGGGAATGTCTCAGATGTGTATGGAGGAAGGCAAATTGCTTCCAAATGGAGTTGCTTGATAAGGTTCATCTTAATTAAAGGAGACAATTGAAGTTTGAGAGCAGATTTTCATTCCATATACTTGTTTAAAAATCCAAAACAGACACAAACCCAAGAAACCCTCCCCACACTGTGCTTATTGCCTTACACCAACAGATGAGAGTTTGCTCTGATGAACTAACCACTGAGTGCATTTTCTTTCTGTTTAGTATGAAATGCTTCATGTCACACCCCCAATGGGGCCACCTGCTGTACTCATCAACAGTCCTGTCTCAGATGAAAAGGGCTGGGTGGATGTAGATAAGGAGACTCTACAACATAAAAAGTATCCTAATGTCTTTGGTATTGGAGATTGCACCAACCTTCCAACATCAAAAACTGCTGCAGCTGTAGGTAAAGTTGCCTGTGTATGTTTGTGTCTGTAAATGACAAGAGTGGAGTCACAGTAAGCTTTTTGTTTAGTTTGCTACTCCTGAGGTCATGACTTCAATTTTGAGCTTTCATAAAGACCAGAGTTTCCTGAGCTGACTAGATAGCTACAGACCATGTTGATGCCACTAACCCAATAGTTCTGTTGTTCCAGATGCCTCACAGAAGAACTAATTCTATTTTTTTGTGCTCACAGAATGTCATATAATGAACTATTCTTGTATTACATCATCATTCAGTAATGAAGCTTTCTGCTTTATCTTAGCTCATCATGCATGGGTCACCTAACTGATAAGTCACTATCAAAAAATCACATGTTCTGGCCTTGTAGCCACAGCTTCCACAATTAAAACACTTTTAAGTGTATGGTCTCACAACTGGTAAAAGGCAAATAAAAGAGGAGAAAAAACCCCAGGGTATACAGTATGTTATTGATGTAATGGAAGAGGAGGGTAAACTACTTCAGTAAATGGGTCTGTAACTACAGCAGTCAAAATGGAACAGAACTTCAGTGTGCCAGAACCTCAGTGTTTGATAAGACTGAGTAAGTATAATTTATCATAAGAGAATGGGCATAGGCTGAAAATACCAGCTCAGGTTTCATTCAGCTTTAGCATGTTCGAAACAGTGAGGCCAAAGCATTAGTCCTCTTTTTTTTCAATCTGGGACAGTAAACTTACACATGTAAGTTCAATTGCAGCTGAATTGTCCAAAATACCTGGCTACTACTAATTCCTATTATCATAGGAATGACAATAATTGCTGGCTGGAAGTCTTAATATATTTCCTTTTTTCTTCTTTAGCTGCGCAGTCTGCAATACTTGATAAAACTATGTCTCGGGTAATGAAGAATGAGTTGCCAGTTAAAAAGGTATTTACAGTTCTTGTCTTAGGGAGAAATTCTCTTGAATGTTTTCTCCCTTCTTATGCAGAAAGTCTTGCAAGCAGCTGAGTGTGTGAACCAGAAGGCAGGAAAGGCTTTGCCTCTGCAGTTGTGGTGCTAAGTGGTTACATGCTGCATGTTAGAGTAGCAATGGAATTGCACAGTTCATGAATACTGCCATTCCCTGACTTCTGAATTGAGGTTAGAGGCTGATTAGTCAGGGTTTTTCATCAGTACAACTGATTTACATACACTAAAGTAATACCTGATCCAGAAAAACTCTTGCAAACTTGTTTCTGCTGTGTAGGACATGATCTTTTAAGGAGTTAAACTGAAGCTTCTGTACTACTGCTGTTAAGTCTATAAATATGTTTGAATTTGTCCTTGAGCCTTTACTTGTATTTTACAAATGGCTTCCTTGGGGCACTAACATGAATATCCTGCAATTCTCTGGAAATTCTCACTGAAGTTCCTGTTGGAGTAAACACCAGCTCCCATCCTGATCTGCTGGTCACCTGTTCCACTAGTTACAATAACCAACCATTAATGACATTATGCTCTATTGTTCTAGGTTAGGTCTAATTTAAGCAATGTTGTTAAACAGATCTACATGTGAAATAGACTGACTTAGTATTATAGTCAATAAACCACAACTGGCTTAGCAGCCTTCCAACTTCACTGGTATTTACACTGAAAATGCAGAAATTTCCCAGGAAGGTATTTTGAAATGTGAATGCTAACCTTGGTTTGTAAAAACTCAGCCCTTAGGCTTTGGTCAGAATAATGAGAAGTGGCTATTTTGCATTGCAGTATGATGGATACACTTCCTGCCCACTAGTAACAGGCTACAACAAGGTGATTCTGGCAGAGTTTGACTACAATGCTCAGCCTTTGGAGACCTTTCCCATTGACCAGAGTAAGGAGAGAACAACAATGTACCACATGAAAGCTGACATGATGCCTCTGCTCTACTGGAATGCACTACTTAAGTAAGTATTGAAGAAAAACTATCAGGTTTAGTCTCTTGCTAGAAGAGAAGCAAAGTACATGCTCAGTTGTGATCAGAACAACCCCCTAATGCTCATGTCTTCATAGTAAAGTATCTTAGAAGAAAAAAACCAAAAAAACAACAAACCTTTCCCCAAGCCCTACTTCAATAGTATGTGAAAGAACTTTCTGTTTCCAGGGGATACTGGGGAGGACCAGCTCCTGTCAGGAAGCTAATGCATCTGGGCTTGAAGTAACTGCTGACTCTCAACATTGGTAAAAATCTGCCAAAGAAGGGGACTGGTCTCACTTGGATCAATACATATCTTCCTTCTTGGAATACGTGGCAGACTTTTATTTTTTAATTGAGCTTTGGTCACTAATTCACTTTTCCTCCTACTATGGTGTAAAGCCTTCATAATGCTCTTTATGTAAACTGAGGCTTTAAACTACTTCTGTATTTGCCTTACCCTATGGATTACTGCAGGAATTGCTATAACAATTAATATTTTCAAAGCTACTATGTATGTAAAATTTTCTTGACTCTAAACTGAATTGTCCACATCCAAGATCAACTGCACACACTGGATTTAACAATGATTCAATGCTAGTAAAATGGCCTTAAAATCTTCTGAAATTCTCTTACTTTTCAAGAACATCAATCCTAATTTCTATGCATACCTGCTGCCTATTATAAATACATGCAGAATTTTGAAAGCAAAGAAATCAAAGTCTGTGTATATGGAGACACACACACTCCCCTAGGATGGTGGGGCCACTTCACATAATTTCTACTATGTTTTAACCTGTGACACTAAGAACATAATGAAAAAAAGTCACCTGAGAATACATACTAGACTGAAACACAGTTTAGGATCACAGACAAGGGGAAAGTGCTTTTTAATTATGACCATGTAGAATTCAGTTTAAGGGAAAGGCTGAACAAAGTTGAATTTGAGAGTTGAGTCTTCACAGAAGCTGGAACTTTAGAGGCAGTCAGGTAGACAGCATGGAACAAACAGGAATCATCTTCACTCATAAGAATCAGCAGCAGCAGCTTACTTCTAAACAGAAAGATAGAAGTGAACATATTTTAAGTTACAGCTTCATGCTTTTCCAACACCAGTTTTAAAAAGTTTGCGCTTGAATTGCAGTTATAACCATGAACATATACCTGGGTGTTAAGTAATTCTTCAATCTTATTCTGGATCTGCCCATACACATCATTAAACAGCTCCTCCTTTGATTTCGTCCCATTCAAATGCACTTAAAGAAAGTAAAATAAGAGAGCTATAATAGAATGTCTTTGTAAGCTTGCCAGATCCTAATTTAAATATAGCATGCAGCTAGATGGTATCAGAGAAATACACTCCCTCCACCTGCTTCATTCACCTCCTCTCTTCCATCTAACCAGTATGTATTCCACAACTTTGAAAAGCAATCTCATCAAGTGTTTTTGTCATTAAAGACTTACCCACGTCAACTCCAAGTTCTTCCATTATCTTCCTGTGCTTTACATACATGGGCCAAACGTGGCCATCAAACAATCCAGGTGGATCCGGTACAGTGTAATTCCTTGAACTGTAAATTAAGGCATTGTTACTCAAAAGTAGTCTAATAACAGTTCAGAGAAATGACAGATGCTTCAGAGTTTTCTTACACATTAGCCTAAGCCCATTGACTCCAGTTTGATTTCTGAGCTTATCAAAACTTAGTAGTTAGCAAGGGCTGCAAGCATCAAGTTACGCAAGTAAGTTGAAATTTGATGTGCAAATCCCAAGTGTTCAAAATGCCCAGACTGATCTAAATATTGATTAATAAACTCTTAAATGCTTTAGCAGAAGTTCAGGTAAAATAGCTGTCTTCTTACTGCTCTTGAGATATAATTCAAGTTTTCATTTGCAATAAGAACAGTGTATGTGTGCAACAACACAGCCAAATGTAAAACCTCAGATAGTTTGAGACCCGGTAACTGTGTAATTGGAGAACCAGCATGGGAGAAAGCCTAGAGAAAGGTGTGTGCAGAAACTGAGCATTACATACACCACACAACAGCTTGGTGGGATGTTTCAGGTCGGTTTGGTGAAGGAAGCTACAGTCTTCTAATTCAGCAGCTACATTTGCCTTTATGCCTTCCTATCTAAAAGCTTCAGAGAAACAAAGTCTTGAATGAAGGAAGATGTTATTGGGCCAGCAAAGGCCTCAGACAAACTTACCTCCTTCTTCTTTTGCACTCTTCATATGGAATGGAAAGAAAGTACCGATGGTGGAACACATCAATCAGTGGCCTGAAAGAGACACCTGTTTGGTTACACCTTGACTAATTAGTAGCAAAACCCAGAGAAGTAAAACGATATCCATCTCCTGAACTTACAGCGACTTTATACTTGTGACACCTAAACTTGGCAGTAATGCCCTCTGCTAACCCTTGGTTTAGAACAGTCTTTATTGCCTTGGAGGTTTACCCATTACATAATACAATGTAAAAATCAAAATGTAGGAAGGCACAATTGATTACCTGTAGGTGTAAAGTAGGAAGCCTTCAACAATAAGAATGTGGACTGTTTCATCTCCTCCCTCCTTATCTTCCAAGATCTGGGCATCCAGTGTGTTGTTGATCCCATGAGAACGTTCAAACTTGACTGGGTTTTTTATCCAAGCGTTTATGGTACTCATCATAGCTTCCATATCTAATGCACTAATCACTAAGACAAAAGAGACAACTATCATTAAGCAGCAACTAAATATCATCACTCGATACAGTCAGTACAAAATAGTGCACATAAAGAATCAAAATACTCTTAAAGTTTTGAGTTATGCTTTGATAACATTAACAAAGGCTTACCATCATACTGTTTGAACCCATCTTCAACTTCTATTTCATCTTGGGGCTGAAACAGTAACAAGAAAAGAAAACAAACCTGCTTAGTCAGGACAGCTACTGAGAAGCTCAATACCCATTTCAAAGCAAGATTCAACAACCAAACCCTGAAGCTACAAAGGGGAATCTTAACCCTCCACCAGGTTCCTTTGCATGCAGATCAACCAAACCAGCAGTACGAGGCTCAGATAAAGCCGCCTGCTCCTCTATCTTCCCACGGACACGAGCAGAGCGCTCCACGGAAAGTCTTGGGGACCGCTATAGCGCAGGCTTATCCGGCCGCCGCACGGCCCCGCCAGGCAGCGCAGGAGGCGCGGGCAGGGCGGCGCAGGGCGGGCAGCGCGCCAGCAGCGCGCCAGGNTTGAAGAAGTCATCCTGGTGCACCACGCTGCAGTTGGGCAGGGCCCGCATCAGCCGCCGGGTCAGGGTGGTCTTGCCGCCGTTGGTGACCCTGCGGCGAAAGCGCGGCCGTCGGGAAGCGCCACGTGGGGGCCACGTCCATCCCCCCACCCCCACTGCGGCACCGGGAGAGGCCGGGATGAGAGACCCGTGCCCGTCCCGCAGCCCGAGCCGCTTTCCCAGCCCGATCCCGGGTCTCACCCGCCGATGCCGATGATGATGTTCATGGTGCGTCCGGCGGCCGCCCGGCCCGACTCCTACTGCCTGCTTCTGAGGGGCGGGGGGGACCCGGTGTCTCCGGTACCGGCCGTCTGCGTGCCTGAGCCGGGACCCGGGCAAGGGGAAGAAAGGGGCCGGAGAAAGAGGAGAAGGTGGAGAGGGGAGAAGCCAAACGTCAACTGCTGGGCAGCGCCATGGTCGCTCAGAGCAGCAGCAGAGCCGGTCCGCGCCGCGCCGCGCGCTCCGCAAAGGGGGGCGGTGCCGCCGCGCGCGCGCCTTCCCCTCGCTCTCCGCCGCGCCCATTGGGCGGCCTCCTCCGTCGCGCAACCAATAGAAAGCGGCGTGACGCAAACGGCTCGCGGCGATTGGCTGAGGCGCGCTCACTCACGCCCGGCCGTGTTACAGCGCGGCCGCTAAGGGGCGCTCGACGGCCTCCGCGCCGGGGAAAGGCGGCGGCAAGGTGGGGGCGTGACGCCCCCTGAAGGCTCTGGCGGCGCAGGGCAGGGCAGCGGACTCCCCTCCCGCGAGGGCGGAACTGCGGCAGTGTCGGGCGCTCGGGCCTGCCGGCAGCTCGGCTGGGCCCCGCTCCGGACACCGGCCCGGTTCTGCAATGAGGAGATACGCCGGGGCCGGGACCGGCCGTGGCTCCCCGTGAGGGCGCGCGAGGATGCTGAGGGAGCGGCGGGGCGGGAAAGCCGCGAGTGCGGGGCGCCCCCTGCCGCTGTCCCGGCCGCAGCGCGGCAGCCCCGCGAGCATCTCTGCGGTCAAGGTCACGGCGTGTCCTCGGGCCGGGCCGGGCCGGAGCCTCGGGATGCCCAAGGAAAACTGACCGGGAAATCGACACGGAGGGATTCTCTTCTGTAGCCTTCTCTAAATGAGGGCAATTCCTGCTTTTCCTGCTTCCCTCATATGCTTTTCTTTGGCCGTCATGTTTGCTCCTCAGCTGTCCCTGGGCAACTCTACTTTTTCTTGTTAAGGCTTCTTTTCCTTCTGTAAAGAAGGGAAATTTATGACCATAGCTTTTTTTTTAGTAACATTAAATTTCATAATTTACAAGCCACTTAATCCATTCAACATGTTTGCATTGTTGGTGGTGGGTGTGTTGCCAACCATTTGCTTGCTTTTTGTGATTTTTACTGTTTTTTCTGGTAAGACTGCAAGCAAATCTTATTGATTTCTTTTGCAGTTGTTTTTAACTTTCAAGCAGAATGCATAATTCGGTCTCTTGGCTTTTCTTCTTATTTGAAGAGGAACGGACACTTAGTTGAAAATAAATTTTTATTTTCAAGATTAATGTCTTCACCTTGAAACAGAGGAGCTGCCTTTGTAGTTTATGGGGGTTTTATGTGTGAGGGCGGTTTTTTGTGGGTTTTTTTGGTTGGTTGGTTGGTTTTTGTTGTTGGTTTTGTTTGTTGTTTTTTTTTTTTTGGTTGGGTGGGGGGATTTTGGTTGGTTGGTTGGGGTTTTTTTTTTTGTTTGTTTGGTTTGGTTTTGAAGAGTTATTTTTTAAATATATGTGTCTACTTAGCTTTGGAAAGAACTATATCCTCATAGAGTACACCCCAATTTCTTAAGCTAAAAATCCTACACACCTAGATAATTGAAGGGCTCAGGTAAAACCTTATTCTCAGCTTTCTGTGAAGCTCCAGGATGGTAGACCAATATATACATTTATGATACATAGCAGCATTATTACATAGTTTGAGGAATGCATCCCTGTAATTTGTACATACACTGATAAAATCAGGGTGCTACTTGCAAGCAGCTAAGCTCACTCTACAGCAGATTTTATCTCTTTGGCCTCAAGGTTCTTCCAAAGTCATAATAATGGTTTTGTACTCTTCGCCTTTTTACCAAGCAAGATGCACTCTCCAAGATTCATGCTCAAAAATTAATGCAACTTTTGCTGTCTTTTGCCACACCTTGTCATTCAAATATGTAAACATACACCTGTTTGAGGATTTTAACATGATGTTGATGTCAAATGAGCAAAGGAGGGATAATGAACAAATCAGAAGCATTATGTATTTTAGAAAGGCATTCAGGCTGAAATACACTGCTCTTTGCATGAACTTGGTATTGACAGAGCAGGAATGAAAATGACACCAAGTGGGCCCAGCAGTAATTCCAGTTTAACGCTGAACTGGGGCAGGAGGGTGGCAGCCTGTGACAATACACACCAACTGTACCCTCATTGTCCTGCACTAACAGCTTGAGGCAAGGATTTTGCATGATCTGACCTTGAGTCTAAAGGCCAGTTGGGAAGAATAAATATGTTTAGTGATGTTATTTATCAACATTACAATGTGTCTCCCTTCTCTATGCAAACATTCAGGGTTTTGGTTCTTTCTATTTGATTCAGGCCAATATTTTCCATTGATGTTTTGTAAGTAAAATATGAGAAGACTTTGAATACTTTTTGATACACAGCAGTGATAGAAGAAATTGATTGTTACACTCGGGGAAGTTTATCTCAACATTCCCAAAGCTCTGGGGCACTTTAAGGTCCCGGGCTCCAGCAGGGCTGTGCATCCTGCCAGCACATCCAGCACCCCTGTCTGCGCGTGCTAGCCATTCCCAGGCCCTTTGTCTCCTCGCCTCGATGATACTGCTGCCATGGTGAAAAACAGAGAGAAAGAACAACAGGATATTGTCCCGTCCTGGTCTGCGTGCCAACTGTGACAAAATGTTGTTTTCTCCTTGGTTCGGGGATTCTTGTTGGCTTTTACTTGCCTTGGGTGAGCCTGAAAACATTAAGATGGTTTTGAAATTCTTCTAGCTCGTGTGGAAACCTTGAGTCTCTGGGAGCAAGGTGGTGTCCCATGCCCTGGCACAAACATTCCTGTCCTGAGGGATGATCCTCTGAGTCATGCAGAGGAAAAGAAGTGTTCTGATGTAAAAGACAACAGGAAGGCGTTCAGCACGCTGTGTGCCAGCAGGACACCTGCAGAGCTGCCGCAGGGGTGGAAGAGAGCCACAGGCTGCATGGGGAGTGCTGAGAAAACTGCACGGCTGCACAAATCTGACGCCAAACCAGGGCTCTATTTTTGGTTTCCGCTCTGCGTTTCTGACACCTGTAGGGCCGCGTGAAGTGCACAAGAGACTTGTGCAGCACCTCCCGGAGCGGAGGAGCCGCCGCAGGGCACGGGAGCGCAGCGGAGCGTTCTTGCTTAGCCAACAGGACTAATTATAACCCAGGAATATGAACTGTACGTGTGCTGGAGCTGCCAAGACGGGAGCTGGGTGTGTGCCAGCGCTTGAATGAGGACACAGCACCCTGCCAGGACTCTCCAGAAGCAGCAGGCAGCACCGAGGTACGCACGGAGCCCCACGGAGGGAGACGGACACATGGGGGGTACGGCAGGAGGAGGACGGTAGGCGTTCAGCTGTTGCTTTGGGATGGGCATGGCGTTGTATCAGTCAGTCTGCTTTCCAAATAGGTGATCTTTGTGCGGTGACACACTTAAGAAAATCTTAGCTTTGATGTGGTCTCATTAACATGCAACAAACCCAAGAAATCTGCGACTAATGTGAAGTGCTGGCAAAAGCTCTGACTTTTCCATGTTTCTATGGTTGTGTGGACCACTGTCCCCTCCGGTGGTGATAAAGACCATTGTGAGGGCATGAAGTGAAAAATTATAATTGAGGCAGATAATGAGTTGTGTTAAAACCACCTAGGACAAACTGGAATAATGTAAGACATTCTGCAGAAATGTATCATATAGCTACTTAAAGGGACAGACATAACAAATGCTTTGAAAGAAAAATCACAGAAATTTAAGAAATCTGCTTGAAGTGAGACTTCATGTAATGTTAGAAAACCACAAAGGTGAAAGAAATAGATGTTCTAATTACATAATCGTAGGACTACAAAAGAAATGCCTATGAAGGAGGAGGCTTATGCTGGTTGATTATGAAATATTTCGTGGGGGTTCAGAAAGACTGAATTGATGAAACTATACTGTTAAACTTTGGTTAAGCTGTAAGCTTTTAAAAATTAACAAAACTTTCTTTAAATGAACATGTTGTGATATTGATTTAATGATCTAAGATATGAAAAAGTTGATCAAAGGCTACTCTATACCTTAAGGTTTGCTTTGAAGGAAGATATATTTAAATTTAAAAAAAATCAGTAACTACTAGAAGTTGGGCTGTCTCCTGACTTCACAGTACTTAGATTCAGTGAGTTTCCTGGTTGTGTCTCCAGTTCAGGATTGCTCTGTTAATATTTTTATACATTCTGGGAAGCTCTAGGCTTTGATGAATGGTTTCTCTTGCTGGTACGTAAGACTCTTCTTTTCTCTTTCAAGGGTTATTTGGAGTTGTAGAAGGCTCTTTGCTTTGAGCTCTTCCCTATCTAAGTAGAGTAACTGTATCATATATAAGGCCTCAGTTTGTAAATGTTAACAGGTCAATCTGTTCAAACTGTTTTCTTACAAACTGGTAAATAATTCATAACTATTGGTTAGCTTTGCTTACAACCAGATCAGAGATCTAGCATTGTTTTATTACATTTCTATAAAGAGCTTCCAATACTCTCTGTGAGTAAATACATGGAATTCTTAACCCTGATTTTTGACATGAACATAGTAATTTTAAATTGATACTTCTCTCCTCTATGTTTAAGAATATAACAGTCTTGGTTTAGTCTTAAGAACTGCTTATTCCTCAATAACTGTTACAAAACTTTGATGTATTTTAATATAAATTTGAATATTAATCTCTTGGCAGGTTTACTTATCAGATGCATTCTGTGATCCCTACCAGTGAACCCGAACAAGCAATTGCTTTCTAAGCTCTCTCCAGGAACTGCATCTTGGTCCTTGTACTGCTCAAACTCCCAGAGAATTACACTCAACAAGACCTTATTACCTACTGAGGAATATAATGACTGAGTTCTTGGTTTGTTTTAATTGGTGCAATGGTGAACAGCCCCCACCGGTAGGTAGATGCACAACTGCCATCCTTTATTGGATTTGAAATTTTATCTTCCACTTACATGGGAAACACTTTCATTATCCTGTTGTTTTGATTAGTTTGGGCAAAGTAAGGCAAAAGCTAAAACCAGTCTGTTAAGCTATGTTTGAACTGTGTGTTCTTTGCCAGAAACTTAGACAGTATGACTGTTTGCAGTTCTCAGGCCCTCACTTTCTAAAAGGAAAGAAAGCTTTTGCTAGAATTCAATTAGCAGTAATAAAAGTGACTTTCATTGTGTCTTACTGCAGGACTTCAGCCCACTTGCCATGAGGTGTCATTAGGGGTCAGTCCTGGCTATCTATTTTTATCTTGGCTACTTGTTTCTGGCTGAAAGGTGATGATGTTTTCTGAACAGAGAACTAAGATATCTTTTTTTCTCACAGAAGAGGCGTCGGAGACTGGACCGGAATATGATAGGAGAGCCAATGAACTTTGTACACACCGCACACGTCGGGGCCAGGGAGATGAGCAGTGACTATTCCTCAGTAAGTGTGCACCTCTGGGAAAAGCACAGTGACCTCAGTGACCTGTAGAGCAGGTAGCTAATAAAATACTGGACAATTGTGAGAGAGAGAGAGAAAAATCTCGAGGGTTTTTTTTTTTTGTTTGTTTGGTTGTTTTTTTAAATCAATATAGTAGCATCAGAACAAAACTGTCTTTTGGTTTGTAAACATGAGATACTGTGGGAGATACACTGAGTAGGAAGTGCTCATTTCCTCAGTATCTTTACACATGATGAGAACTTTTTGGATACAGATTGTGTGGATGCACTTGATACTAGAACCAAATCACCTTGAAGTCAAAGCTGTACCAGGGTGAGGGATGTGAGAATAAGTGGATTTTGTATAGCAAAATGCATCCCAAACACTGACTTAAAATAGTATTCAACAGTCCTGGATTTAGTTATTATTTTTCCCTACTACCATTGGGACTCAGCACTGTAAACATATGGCCCACCTACCCTTTCAAATTGATGCCTTTAATAATTGCTCTGGCAACCAGAATTTATAAGCTGTGTGTTTAATAAGTGGTTTGTTTTTTTTTTCCCTAGGCTGTGTCAATTCAGGACCACATGAAGTCTAAAGGTGGCTACACAAATGGCACTTCTGCAACTGTTGAAATATAGGAAACTAAGAGAAGGCTGAAATCTACTCTGTCTTGTGAGGATCCCCTAGACTGTGCTTTCATATACTCTAAAATCCTGTTATCATGGAGTAGGGAGAGTATCTGAATTAAAAATAGGTCAGTACATGCTTTGGTGTTCTTTGCACAATATCTTCTGAAGGAGTTATTGTAAATTATCCTTAAAATGGTCTGTCATGGTAGTGTTGTAACAGTAGCAACTGTAATTTGTCACTGTGGATGACTTCCTAGCTCTGTCCCAAAAGCCTCTCGAAGCTGTCATATAAGATGGGATTGGAAGTTGGTATGAATTGTCTGGGATGTTGGCATCTGTCTTTTTCCCCTCTCAGGAAATGCAGAGGAGATTTAATTGGAAGGTATCACATGATTTCACTCCTTACATGGGCTAAACGGAGTTGCTAAGTACGACCTTGTAGCTGTCAGATAACTTTGGACCTGTTTTTTAGATGCTTTACAACGTAATGCATAAATCTTTGATATTTTTAATGCCTTTTGATAGTGAAAGAACTCCAATGTAGGATAGTTAGCTGAGTCTGCAAAACACAGTGAAACTTCCGCCTTGCCAAGATAACACTTTCGTATCTAAAAATGGAGCTTTTGCAAATATTCTGACTCTCAGATGAGACTTAGAACAAGAGGTGTGTTCCTCAGTGACTGGGCTGTCTCCCATCCATGCACTCACACTGCTGTGACTGGCAGCTATTGCTGCAACACAGCTAATTGTACCTACCAGTTAACTTCCAGTGGTGCTACAATATGCTCACAACTGTGTGTTAGTTTTGCATGACTACTGTTGAATTTTAAATGAAACATATTCAAGATCCTTCTCTTTGTCACCTCTCTGTAACAGTAACCACACAGGACTTCGAGGGATAGCTTGCTTGTCTTTCTGGCTCCTTAATTCCAAGACTGTTTTATATGAAATTAATCTTTTCTTGCATGTGGTGTAAGTGATATGGCCATGTGAAGGACGCACATTTAAAGAACATTGTGAAAAGTTGCAGGAGAGTATTAAATGGAAACAGCATTTTGCAGAGTTCCAGCATTTCATAAATATTTAAATAAATACCCATAAATATTTAGATATAGTCAAACTGCAGTTTATTACTTAGTTCTTACTCATCTTTCTATTAAGTGACATGACAAAACTGCTGAAGTAGAACTGGGTTATTCTCATATCCAATCACTGACAATTGTTCCCCAGCTCAAAATTCTGTATGACTACCACTGTAGAAACAGGAAATCTGCTTGCTCTCACGGGACTAACTAATTACAAGTGTTTAAATTGCTGCCGTATCAGCACAAGTTATTCTGGAAGTCAGCAAACTGTCCTTGCTCTAAGCAGAAGATCAGTCATGAACTTTTTTCCATTAAAAAAATTTATAGCTGGCAAATCTTTCAACTTGTATGATTGTTTGTAGTTGTGATACTTCTTAAATCTAGGCTGCTGGCTTTGCTGAATTGTTAGGCTGTGTTTTCTGAGTATACTAGGGAACTTAAAATGTTAATGGTAGCTCTGTGTTTCTGTATATGTTCAAAAAAACAGCTTTTACCCTCCCCCATATTTTATCTTTTAGGTCCAAAAAGGAAGAGGGAGTATTGCTTTCTGTAACAGTCAACGGCTGATCATAACATTCTGTAACCACATAAGAGAAATTTAATATCCATGTCTTGCTAGATCCTTACTCTTGAATTAGAGTGCTCACCAAATTTTAATATATTTTAAAATTAGCACAGTTAACTGTACATTTAGCTTTTGCAAGTCTTTTACATTTCTGTCTTCTAACTTGAGATATACTCTAACAGCCTAGTTAAGACACAGAGTTTAAAGAAGTTAAATCCTGTGTAGTGTTGAGGAAACAGAAAGTGGCCAAGTTGTTTGAAAGAATAGATTCTAATTCATCTGCTATTATACAGAGTGAATGCATTCAGTCATCTATACCTGCCCAGAAAAAATGGTGATAGGGCAGCTGTCATGAAGAAAATGGGCTATGTTTTTTTACCACTATAAGAAAACACATTGAACAAAAGTTAGGATTTCTTGAAGACCCATTCAGTAGATTTAAAATCAGTGGTGTAACTAGAAATAAAGGAGTTGGTGAATATTTCAGTTCTTCTCTGTAAAAAGAAATTAACAGAAAATTTGTTATTAAACAGTTATTTAGAGAAAAATCCTAGTTTTGCTCATGTAAGCCAAGTAGCACTATCTGGTGTGAAACTAACCTATTTTCCTCAGACTATATAGTATTATATAGGACCACAAAAAAGTGCAACATCATTAAAAAGAAATGTTTTGCTATTACATTAAAAGTGTCACTACTTTAAAAAAATCTAACTAACATAAACACATGTCTTAGGGCTTAGGTATTTTTTGTTCTATATTTAGAAACTTCATGTACCTGTAATCTGTCATGTAACTCAGTATGAGCCTATCTTAGTTATAATAAATATGTTGAACTGGGCACTTGCACTTTTCTTATATTGTGGAAAATCTTGATATTTTCTCTGCACTGAAAACCTGTTGGTTAAGTGGATGGATCAGCATTCAACTTTTATAGCACAGAATGAAATTTCTCCACTAGAGAGCACAGTTTTACATCAAGTCTTCTCTGTTCTATGCAAGCTCTTACTCCATTGTGGGGTTTGGTGGTTCTGTGAGTTTGACTGAAATAAAATACAGAAATAATACCAAGTGATCAAACATTTTAATTTACATTGTAGGCTGTGAAGACCTTACATCAAGACAATCAAGAAACATTACAGCTCTGACTTGATGCCATTTTGTAGGGTTTTTTTAGTCAGAAGTAAAATAACTTGCAAGCAGAGCAAGATCAACTCTTTTTTATTTAGCCTGGCAGAGTCTTAGCACTGTTTGCTTCCTTGGGAAAAAAAATCTGGGATGGGAAGGTATTTTCAATTCTGGCTATCTTATCCCTTGATGTTCCTGCCAGGCTTTACTGACTGTCCCATAATACTGCATACACATGTGGTCAGTATATAGAAAAGGTATTTGTCTTTTTCACAACCCAATGTGTCTTTTTATCTCCTGCAGAGCAGCTTTATACCAATTCTAGGGTGTCAATGTTACACTCCAAGTTAGCCTGTGATACGATAACTTGTAACCCACACACATGATACTATTTCTTTGTATGCTCTTGCCATATTGGACTACCAGGTGCTGTTGTAGCTTCCACTCTGTATAGACAAAAAATGTTAAGAGATTAATAAATACCTTTAATCTTACTGGGCCAGCAAGAAAAAGCACAGTTCAACAGTGTTAAATTCCATGTTCATGAAATTAATTATGTGTTACTAAATATGGTATCATCGGAAAAAGAAACTCCAATCTGTCAGTGAAAGATGATTAAATGGCTGCTCCTGACCTGTTTGGATTTACTTTGCTGTCAGCACTGTGACACTGTCCTGAAAATCCAACAGTTGAAGATAAGAAGAATCTTGTCTGCCTTTTATAATCACTGTGGAACTACAGGAAGAAAACAGCGCTATTTTACAGTGGTGCTAAGATGCTCTCTGGTGAGTGAGTTCCTGTAAGGCTTCCAAATGCTTTGTGGTTAATGCTTGAAATTCAAAATTTTAGATGCTTACCTATAAAGGTGAAGTCCCGAGTGCCTAAAGAGATGCTGTAAGTGGTTGGTGCCTGGACTTCAGCAGATAAACTGTCCTTCCTTCATACCCAGTGATGTGTCTGACACAGAAGGCCCAAGGTACTTACACCAGGAATTTTCCTGCTAATATTCATGTGGTTACAGTGTATATGTGCAGAATAGGTCCTCTCTAAGAACTGGCCTGTTGGGCAGTTGTTTCCTGAACAGAGTCTTAAGCTGTGGAGTTACTTAAACTTTTCACCACACACAGCTCTGAGCCAGTTTTGTACTTTGTTATGTGAAAGCATTAAGTCCCCTTGTCATGGCTTAATTCTTCCTATTGCAGGCAAGGTCTTGGAGAGCTGACAGGCAGATCAGGAACTACAGAAAAAATGAGATGTGGAAGTGAGGGAGGTTTAGCCACGGAGAGGCAATGTGGTGCACATTAATGAGGAAGGAGCAGGGAGCAGAAAGTGCTCATGTTGACGTTTCTTATCTGCAACGCACAAGACAGCTTTGATATCAGTTGGAAAATACCCATAATATGTGCGTAATTGGTATATGGAGGAAATTAGGCACTTAAATGCATGACTAAACTGGGACTTTGAGACACAGATTGCCAATATAACTTTAATGAATTGTAATATCCTCTTCCTGCAGTGCCATATAAAGATGTTTTCAGAAAGTACAGAGCCATCCACAAAGGTAGGTAGCTCTGGTTTCAGCAGTTGCAGACTGATATCACATTTATGTTTGAAAGACAAGAGGGCTTTTTCTCTTTTTTTTCTGCTGTATGTGAGGTTGCAGATGTTCTAAACGCCAAGGCTTGATGCACCTACTGGAATACAAACCAAATAAAAACTAGCACTTATACAAAATAGCAGTAGTAAAAGGGTATCTGCCTTTGGTCCACTGCACTGCCAAAACTTCAGGGAAACTAACTAGATCCAGGTGATATTCAAATTCCAGCTATTGGGAGGATATGGGCGGGTTGGAGTGAAAGGTCATGAAGAATTCCTTGTGCCTGAGGAAGTTTGGGTGACAGTCTGTTGGACCCTGCAGACTGAGTTGCCAGAAGGTCACCTTGGCTGTACCAGATTTCCATTAATGCTTTTACTCCTGCTGTTATGTAGAGAATGGAAAGATGAGACAAAATAGTGAAAGCATTTTGAGTAGACAGGGATGTTACTAGTATGTGCTCTTGTGCCACAAAATCTCCCAGCTTGAGGTGCTTGATACTGGACTACAGCTCCTGTCTTCACCTTGGGACTTAGAGATGAACAAGCTCATAATTAAAACCTCTGCCTTTCAGGGAGAATGAGGTGTACAGGGAACCACAGCACAGTCTGCTTTGGCCTCTGCACTGCCTAAACCCAGCTTATCAAGCCTTGCAGTATGGTTACTGAACACCTTGTGCTTGTCCCTTGTTCCATACATCCTGTTTATGTGCATCCCATTAGCATGACCAATATCCTAAAACGATACCCAAACTCTCAGTTTAAATGGAAGTTCTCTTAACCTAGCTTTAATGTAAAAGAGTAGTAATGGCTGGACAAAAACAGCTTTGAGGTGTCTGTTAAGACCTCTACAATGAATTATTCATTAAATAAAGGCCACAAAACTGTGTCGAAACTACTTCATTCAGTGAAGCTTTTTAATTTTTTTGTTATTAAAACAATGTAAATGGGAAGAATATTCTAACAAATTTTAAGTTTCCTCTGGTATTTGCATATGAATCCAAACTGAACAAAATCAAGGTTATTATTACTAAGAGCCCATCCTAATTCAGAGGCAAAAAAAGAGTTGAATTATATCTTTTACTGTTTTAATATATGTGTTTTAATATATATGTATATATTTAGACCTTCATTTAAGTAATGTGTAAGGAAATAAGCCATTCTTTTAAACTGAAATTTGTATGATTGCTCTGGATTACTGAAAATTTTAAAAATGGACATAAAATTTGCATTTAAATCACCAGGAGAGAATTTAACATGCTTTTAAAGCTGACATTGTCCTGTACAAGTGGATGACTAATTAATTTCATATTTCTTCATCAAAGAGATAGAAAAAGAGGTTACAGGATTTCTTTTATTTTATATATAATAGTGCATTTACATGCATCTGATCTTGCTGGTGCTTAAGAAATAGGTGTACATTTTACATAATTACCTGAGTCTAAAGGTGAATGAAGACTGCCCTAACAACCAGTAATTAGTAACCTGTGTGTTATTAAGGATTCATAGATCTGACAAAACAATGGCATTTATTCTAGTCAGATATATGTTTTTTAAAAAGTTATCTAATATATGCAAGTTTGAAAGCCTGGACTCAACATGAGCTGAAGCTGCAGATTAATGGTGAAAGATTTAAATGTAGTTACCCACATTTACCCTTGCAGTCTCTACCACCAGAGAATATTAAAACCTGACTCAATGCATTTGAAGGTGTGACACAAGCTTAACAATGAAATTCAAAATTAAGGTTTACAGTGTTTCATTAATGAATGCTAATGGGGCCTTGCTGCATAATGGTGTATGAGTAAGGCTTTCACTAGTTTCTTTCAACTAGTTTAAACATTACTTTGAAAAGGCATTTAAATTAGTTATTCTCTCTGCTGTATAATATTCAATGAACTAGGGTATCTCTTCCTTGTAGAAATTATTATTTACTGGTGTTCAGATAAGGCTGTTGGTACATGGGGAAAAGTTGCTAAATGTGCTTAATAAATTCTTAAATGCTGTCCTTTGTATGTTTTGGATCAGTCTCTTGCCAGGAGATAGAGGTCCCACTGGGCTGTTTCACATGTCCCTGTTGCCACCATGTGTGACTGTCTCACACAGACAGCAAGTTTCAGCAACAATGCTTCCTGTACCCATTTAATCAACAGGTTTCACAGGGTTATTTTGCTGTTTTGTTCCACATTCCAGCCAAAAAGCTGTGAAAACATGAGGCACTGAAAGAATTTATAGGATGGAGTAAAATATTTTTTAGTTAAGCTATTTCCTTTTCCTCATCATCTGCTTTATTCTGTCCTATTATTCTACTGCCTACTAAATTTCTTTGAAATATGTGCAGCATTTGGGCCAGCGTTCTTTCTTAGTTCTTAGAAATTAATACATGTTAAAAATTCCTTCATCCCTTTGAAGCTTGTCTATCGATTAATGAACCTCAAATCCCCTGTGTCCTGATTCTTGTGTGACATAACTCTTTGATAAGCAGAGTCCAACTGCTTTTGCAGTCTTAATCCTCTAAAAATTATGCAATCTTTCTCTAAAATACCTAATGCCACCATTCCACATCTGCCTACCTAGGAAGGAACTATCTTCTGTTTATGGCATTTTATGCAAAATTAACAGAATTAGACAATAATTCCAAGTTTAGCTATTGGAAAAGCAAATTTAATTGCATAAGGAAATATAGGGAAATGAATTGAAAAAAGCAGGTTAGTTGGGATAAGTTTACTGAAAAGCCAAGAGGCTGATCATTATGAAAAAAACATAAATTAGCACTTAATGCAATGTTAGAATTAGAAGAACAGCCCTGGAATTTACAGTATTTTAGATTTCTTTCCTTGTGAGTGAAATTATTAGTGTTTAGAAGTGTGTGTAAGTGGTGGAAAACTGCAGAGGGAAGGAAAAGATAATTTCATTATTCCCACGAAGAAGATTTCAATATATGCATGGTATTGTTCAAGCAGTTTATTTTCTGTGCTAATTGTTATTTAGATTCAGTTTCCACTTTCTAACTAATATCCTCAATGCCTACATTAAGCATTTCCATTTCCTTTTAGGAATGCCTGAGTTGAGTTACAAATTTTATTCTGTGCTGATGTTTTGATTGGAAAAGGGATTTTTTCTGAGAGTGATGTTGTCCTTCTCTCTGATGGGAAGAATTATGGTGGCATAGAAAGGATATAATTCTTGGTACAGATCTTTAGTATCTTACACTGGTTATGCTGGTAGGGTTATATTGTTCATTGCAAATAAGGAACTTGATATTTAAAACTGGAAAAGAAGAGAGAAGGATCCTTTAGGTTTTGAAGTCATTCTTCTTTTAAAGACATTCTTCTGAATGACTTTATAGCCTAGATTTCTTCTGCCTGGCATTGGAAATCACATACATGAACAAAATCTAGTTTTCTCTGTGTGAAATTTGAGAATAGATCACGTTTTTAGCTTTGGTTACATATTAAAGTTAATGGTAAAGACTGGGGACTACTGAAGTTGCCAATAAAGATTACCTAAGAAGTTTTCACTGATATCCTACCCCACTCCCCCACTAAAATATCCTAAGCTGACATCCTAAATGCCCCCCTCCTCAACTTTTCAGTGCAGGTGTTTCTAACTCCCATAGTCCCACTGGATTGCAGAATACGTGTTTAGTGTTAAAAATGTTTTCACAATATCTTTAAACAACCATCAAGGCGGGGGACATCAAACCAAGCATACACTTTTGAGAGAGCAATTTCCTTCTATTCAGAGGAAACTGTATCCCTTTCTCCTTGGCCCATTCTTATTTCCAGCTACAGACAGAATAAAAACTGCTGTGTTTGCCTGGGGAACACAAGGAGAAGGATTAGTATGTGGCAGGACAGGACATGCCCCCATGGAATCTGATCCTGTGAGCAGCTATGCACTTGTAATTCAAATTAAACACTTCTTCCATGCCTGAAATACAGTGTAATGTACACAGCCATAGCTCATTACAGATCACAGAACTGGCAGATTTATTAAAGTAAATCAGTATTCATTTGTCATCCAGATCTTGTTAGCCTCAGAAGAGATAGCAGTTGGTGTGAAGTGTCATGGTTACTCTGACAACAGCACCAGAATAGAAACACACAGATGGACACGGTACTAGCCTGTTTTTTAAATACCAGTTCTGCATAGAATATGAATTATTAGCTGTGTCATTGTGTGCCATTATCTGTTTAACTGTTTAAGCACATGAAATTGTTAGACACACTTTTGCAGGTCAGCAATTCTACAAGATGCATAAGCCTGTTCTGTTGCTGATATAGTGATGAATTGCAGATTGTCACTGAGCAAAATAAAAAGCCTGTCTGTCACCATCAAAATATCGGTATTGATCAAAATACAGAACAGAACAGCAACAGAACAGCTTCTTGACAATTTGCCATAATGCAGTGGGGAATGTTCTCAGTAGATGTTCTATATGCCTTTGTCCTTAAATGCACAGAGAGGGGAAAACCATGAGTGTGGGAATCTCCTTCCTCAGATGTAATAACTAATAAACAGTTTATGAGCAACTCCAACTGAGTTACCCATTTAAGGCTTCGACCTACTGATGCTGAAGTGGAGCTCAACTCTCATCATCTTGCGTCTCCCTTTCCCTCATGCCTCTGCCATCTCAGTCATGGCCCCATTCCCCTCTTTCTACAACAATCTCTCTTAACTTCACCCCTTCCTCTTCCCTGTGCATGCTGGCTCCTCGGCAGGCCTCGGGAAGGGGCAGGGGGCGGATCGTGGATCCAGGGCTAGAAAACCTCCAGTGAAAAAAGGGATGTTGCAAAACTTCCTTCGCTGGTAAATCACGGAGCTGTTTCAGCCCATCTCCTTCCTGAAAATCCACGCTAGTTCTTACATCTGATGCATCACAGCCCTTTTAATACTTTTGAAACCTGGAAGACACCTCTGAAATGTGCTTGTTGGTTTGCTGGGGTTTTTTGTTTTGTTGTTTTTTTTATTTTAAGAGCAAACAACGCAACTTCCTCAATCTTGCGTTACAGGTCACACTTGGCTGTTTCTTGTACTTGTTGCTCTCATGAACCACATCCTGCTGTCCTCACCACACCTCTCTCCCACGGCTCTGCGAGAGCTGGACGGAGGCGAAACACTTGGACGCTTTGTGTCGGGAGACTTGGGGCAAACGCAGCCGCTTCTTCTTACTTGTAGGGCTCTGAGGAGTTTTAGTGCGCCCGTCAGTACCTAAAACATTGGGAGCTGCTGGGCGGTCAGCCCGACACGCTGACAGCCACGGATCCACGTAAACCGCAGCTACAAAACACAGGGACGCGGAGACACAAAAACACCCGGGGGCGGGGACGCGCAGCTCCGCTCCCGCCCGGCTCCCCCAGCGCCGCCCCGCCGGCAGCACCGCCCCC
>VWYP01019660.1:1341860-1377253 GCA_013400435.1 Pycnonotus jocosus
GCTGCCGTGGGCCGCGCTGTGGGCCCTGCTGCTCCCGCTGGTAAGGACGCGGGGCCGCGCTGCGGGGCCGCGCTGCCGGGCCGGCCCTGGCGGATGGCGCTGCCTGCCGCTTCTCTTCGCTGCCGGCCGAGGGGCTCCCTCTGCCCGCCTTAACCCCAGGCACGTTCCAGGGAGCTCGCCGGCCGCGGACAGGGCCCGTGCAGGTCCCATCTCTCGCGGCTGGGCTGAGTTCCCGCTGCCTCCGAGCCCCTCGGGGCGGGTTGGGCTGGAGTGGCCCGGGGGATTTGGGCCTCCTGGGCGCGCCTCGGTCGAGGCCTCTCGGTTCCCCCCACCGGGCCCGGGGAGCTCAGGCCGGGCCAGCTCCGGTCACGCCTTGGGAGTTGCGATAACAAATCTCATGGGTGCCTGCGTGGATAAGCCTGCTGTTAAAATTTGGATGCGGGGAAGGGAGAAGCTCCTAGTTTGTATCTGTGTCCTGGCTTTTGGCTCGTTCATCTTCAGTTTTGGTTTCGGTATGGCACATATTTGCAGCTTCTCACTCTCTCACAGGTGTACATTGGCAGTGGAAATCTGGCAGATCACCTTCTGCCAAATGGGGTAATGAAATGGGGAAGTCAGAAACCTCCATAATCTGTTTGGGCAGTATAAAGGACATGTGTACATTAAATACTGTTCCATGAAATTTGTTGAGGGTTTTTTTGTTAATTTTAACAGAGTCTATCTTGTTTTGGTAAGCCAGGATGCAGAATATCAGAATACTTCTTTCCTATATAGGAAGTCACCATTGGATATGCTCAGCAACAGGTGCACAGCACAGTATGTTAGTACCTTGAGAATGCCTGTGGGGGAAGTAACTTATCTCCCTTGATTTCCTGAGACCCACATAGCTGTCACTGGTGTGTTATGGTTTTTTGAGGAGTGGCTTTGCTCCTTAACCCAGTGGTTTGCTGACAGCGGAAGGGGCTTCTGCCCTCTTACGAGACTCCAGGCCCTCTGTCCTGCCTCATTGCTCTGCAGATGCAGTTGAAGCAGTGGCGAGCATTGGACCGGGTCATTCTGCCTCAGGAGCCGTCTCTTGACATCAACAACATTGGGAGTTGGGTTTGGTCAGAGATCATTGCTGCTCTGTGAGCATGGGCTCCTGTTCTCCTGGGTCACAGTGCCTGGAGGGAGGGAGAAGGGCTGATACGTGTGTGTCACACGGCCACTGGCAGAACAACAAAATGATGGTTGTTCTGTTAATGTTCTTTTTTTTCCCCTGCCTTTTTATGTTTCTGTGGGTTTTATTTTGTCACTTGCTACAAACAAACTACCTTCTCCCTAGTCTGTACCTTTCAGTTTCTGTATGTCTTATCTAGATAGTAGTTGTGATGGATGTTGTAAATGTTTGGCTTGGTTTGGTCTCTGTGTCTACTGGTTCATCTGATTTCCTGTATTCTGTGTGGTGGGATTACTGGTACACTCCAAAGCACAGCAGTCAGCCCAGGTTTATATCTCTGCAGTGGCAGGGACATGTTTGGAATATTAGGGATTAAGAGGCAGAATGAGACTTTTTCTCTATTAAAGATAAGAAATTATACAATAAAAATGTAAAGGTAATAAGGGAAGGAAATATGATGAGAGAACTACCTGTGAGAAATAGGAAGGAATTTGTTTGGAGGTGAGGGGCCATTGGGAATTGACTGAACCTGAACTGAAAGGAGATGGTGACGCCCCTTTAGGTAAGGAGAGCTGTCATGCCTCTTCTCCATGTGGGAATGCTTTTATGCCAGAGCAAACCAGCGCAGGGGAGTGGGTTAATCTTTTCAGATGTTTTTTGTGATCACTTTTCTTGTTCTTAAGTAACAAGATTGGAAATGTGCTGGGTGAGAAATGTTAGCCTTGTGTGTACAGTGAGAGTAGAATTTGTTCAGTGGCACAGCTGACTGCAAGGTCACCTACCTAAACCATTAGCCCTTGTCTGTTGTGAAAGGATACTGAAGTGATTAGGAAGTGACAAGACTTTAGCTGGATGCAAGAGGATTTCTCTGGAGATATTCCAAGTGAGGTGCATCGTGTAGCATTTCTTTTAATTTTTAACTTCTAAATGCTGTCTCTGGAGCTCAGCAATGAATAGGTGTGGGTACACGTCATGCTCAGGTCCTGCCTCCTTCCACCTCATGAGGATGAAGGTGTGCCCTGATTAATCCCCAGAGAAGGGAAGCTTGCCAAACAAAATCCAAACAAAACATGCATATCAAATAAGTAAGTCATCACTCCTTCTAGGTAGATTTACGCTTGTGTAGTGTTAACACTTGATTTCCTGGAACCCAGAAAACACTTATTATTCTGTTTGGTGAAGCAGAAAGAGCTTTTAATGAATGCAGACCTCTGAGGTTTGCACTTGTTGGAAGTCTTTACTGCTTTTAATTCACCATTAGTTTGTACCTCTAGGTGAATGCACTTAAGAGGACAGCTTGATTACTTTTGTGCTGATCATAAATCATGGAACAATTTCTTTCAGCTGACAGCTGAAGAGCTGTTCTGTATTAAACAGTTAATGTGCTCAGGCCCTTTGACACAGTTCCCCCAGCAGATGTTCATGCGCTGGGGCCAATATAATGGATTCCTCTGAAGAAGGTTTTTTGCTATTCAAACCAGGCAGACATAAACCTCTGCAACAATATCGTCACATGCTTTTATTTTCTCTCCCGTTCTCCCTTGCTGCAGAATACAGATCTTCTGCCTTGAGGAGAAATGCCTCTCTAACACAGTTAAGGCTGTGTATCTGTTGTGTATCTGTTTGGGCTTCTCCCCCATACCCATGCCTATTCTAGGTTAATATGTTAGTGGGTTTTTATACAAATCTGAAATTCACAGCAGGATTTTTTTTTTTTTAACTCTGATGATGCTTCTTGCTATTGAGGTCAGTTTCAAGACAAACAGTTGAAATAAGAGCACCTTACAGGTTTTTTATGGTGACACTTCTTTGAGATGCAAATAATGTTTGTTTTCACTGCTTTATAGCTGTAGCTGCATCTAATCTTTAATCTATTCATTTATCCACTTAGATACCTGACCTTTATTTATGCCTGGGGGGAAGTATACATTCCTAACATTATCATAAGTTCTAAAATTGAGCTGTATTTGTAAATAACAGGAATCATATTATGTGAGGGACTCTAATTTTAAGAAACACAGTACTTCCTTGACTACACAAATTCTTCTTAAGGTACACTAGTTGGTCTCTTTGTGTTTGCAGTTATTTGACAAAAATATTTTGGGAATTGTCATATGATACATATATATAAATGAGATACATATAATCTCCTACTTTTTTAGTAGAGGAAATTCTAGAGTCTGTGAGGAAGGAAGATTCTAGAACTTCATCTCTTTTCCATGTACTGTTCTAATTGCTTTCCCTGTAAAATTTTACACTTTGGAAGGCACAAGATAGAGAATCTGAAGTCATTTGCATTGGTTTCTTGCTGGTATTCTGCTTGGTGATGTGAACTGTACATATCATAAATACACTCTATTTGCAAAGAGTATAAGCAGCATTATATCGTGATTGGTTGTTACTAGTTTTCCAACCTGCTCTCAAAAGCTCCCCATCTCTCATGGAATCAGTCATTATGTAAAATCATGGCTTGGGTAAATTCCTTTTCTCCTAACAGCTCTTTCTCTTCTTAAGCTTTTTAGAAGAATGTTTGCCTGACTGATATTCTGAACTCAGAACACTGATTTATTGCAGGTAGCTGCTGATGAGGGGATCCTGCATGCCTCTGGAAGTGGAGTGCCTCCAGTAACTAAGGATTACTGCATCATTTACAATTCTAATTGGGTATCTCTTCCAAAAACCTTGGACAATGCTGTAAGTAGCTTGTAGTTATACTCTCTGAGAAAACTAGAATACAGTATGAATTTGAGTCAACTGTAACTGGTCTTCAAAATTTTGAGTTAAATATGTTCTACACTGAATATTTGCCATTTTGGTTCATGTTGTCTTCTTCCCCCCAGATCACTCAAAAAAAAAAAAAAAATCTGTAGTGAACATTTCTATCCTTTAAAGAGGTGACTTCTAGAGTGTACCAAGGGAATACTCTCTCTGTGCTTAGAACCAGGTTTTGTACTTATGTGTTTATTTATTTATGTATTCATTTTATCCTGTTAATTTTTTTTTCCTTTGGATGTTATCCTTACATCGAAGTTTTATATTTGGGAGTTAAAGTTCTGTTTATTTGTTTACAAAAATTGGCAAGCTTCTGAAACATTTTTTTAATATTGGCTCATCAGTTTAATGTACTGTTTAATTGTCTTGAGAACAGGTGGTGTAATAGGAGATTATCTGAAATGTACCATCATGCTATTTTCTGAGTGTGTTGGTGTGAGGCAGAAATAAATGTTCTTTAGGCATTCTTATAAACAGGAAATACTTTATGTTTAGGAGAGATCAAGGCACTCTGCCTTCCCTTCTGTTGATCATTTGCAGACTAATTCAGTGTAAGGCACAGTAAAAATCATTTGTCTGCCCCAGACACCTTTGCTGTGCCACTTTGGCCACTGGGATGCCTTGACCAAATAAAGAAAACTGACAATCATTTCAAGATAATTGTGAATATGAAATTAAATTTTGAAATAAGATGATGATGATGTAAATTGTTAGAACAGCTGGTTTTAAACAAGCATTGTACTTTGGAACTGTGGTTATGTTGTATCCATCAGTAAAGCCTGGAAATATCAGAGTGTACACTGGATTCCCCAGAACTACAAATAGTGATTTTTCTGTGTAATCAGTTTCTTATGTTTAAGTTACAATACCAGCTACTGTGAAATGGCGCTTAGAAATAGCCAGATTATTTCAGCTCTATGCTGCTCTAGATGTCCCTCAGTATTGCAGGCTGCAGAAACTGCTGCTGTGATTTTATATTCTTGAATTAATCATTCTTTTCTGTTTCACCTCTTCCTGGCAAATCTCCAGTTAAAGAGCATAGTAATGTAGTCATCTGTATTAATTTGTTTGTAATATCAAATTTCCTTCTTTAATCACATTCCTTTTCTCCCCTTTTCTCTGCAGACTTTCAGGACTCTGGAAAACCTGACTTCTACAGTCCTCTGCAGTTCAGCTGAAGTTCCTTCTGGCTTAATGAAAGACAAAGCAGTTGTAGTGATGAGAGGAAACTGCACTTTCTTGGAGAAAGCAAGAATTGCACAAAGTTTGGGTGCTAAAATGCTGTTGATTGCCAGTAAATCTAGGCTGGTAAGTTACAACAAACAGTTTTCTTCTGTACTGAGATAGTGCCTTGTCTGGTCCTTTGCAGTGTTGTGCCGGGTGAGCTGAGAGAGGCCCCCAAAGCAAAGGACCCTGACCATGTGTGGGATTCCAGCACGAGTCATTTATCCTCCCCACAGAGCTGTGCTGGTGGGGCTGTGCAGTGATGGCTTACACCAGCTCAGAGGAGCTGCAGCTGAGCTGGATTTTAAAATGTTCCTTGTACCTGCAAACACGTTTCTGAATGCAAATACTTGTCTTACCATTCCCTAATTTTAGTGCATTCTGAACTCCATGTAAACTTAGGTGATACTTTTTAGACACGTGTGATAAAAATAAGCCAGAGAACTGTAATCCAAAACTGGAAATAAAAAAAAGGTCTTGTAAGATCTCATTGCTTTCTTGTTCTCCATTGCAGCTGCAAAGTGTATGTACAGTTATGTACAACTTAAGAATTTGTGTGATTATCACAGAAGGTTCATCTTGTTTTAGAAGTGTAGAAATTAAAACCAGTGTTGATTATCCCTTGTAATACTATAAAAGTACAAGTGCTGTATGAATCCAGATGTGTTGGCAGTATCATCTGGTTTGATTTAAATATATCTATCTTTATTAACTTTTGCAAAGGGTGCTGAATGAGCTTTTTGGTTTTACCTTCCTACAAATGCACTGAAAGTGAAAGGATAATCTAGTTTTAGGAATCTAACCTACTTTGTAAATAGGCTCAACATACTTACCACTTACACTTTCTCTTTTAGTCTGGTATTTCAGATAACAAGACTGATTTTGAAGATGTGACTCTTCCAATTGCTCTTATAAGATATAATGACATAGTAGATATGCAGCTGGTAAGTAACAGAACTTCAGCATGTTATGGTTGTATAAAGTTAGGTATTTGAACAAATAGATTAATTTCAAGTCAGATCTGGATGCCTGCCTGATTTGAATGGGCTTAGATACTGCTTTCATTCCTAATAGAGGGTGGACATTTAGTTGTGGAAGTACTGGTCTTCCTAATCAGGTGAACAAGAGAGAATGATTAATTGATTGATTAGAACACTGAGAATGGAAAACACAATACCTAACTGGAGATGGGGAACCTTAGAAGTTTCCTGCTGAACAAGATAAGCTGTCTTCCAGTAGACTTGGATACAGCTGCAGGTGCATGACACATGAAGAGCTGTAGCCTGAGAGGGCTGTTCCTTTAGTGCAGAAACTACAACAGCTGAGCTTGTAGCTAATGGCACCAGAACTTTCAGGCAAGCAGCATCCGAGCAGGTTGGATCTTGAGGAAAGACTGAGAGTTTTTTAGTCTTTCCCAAATAAGCTCTCTCTGTATAGTGTGACAGCATCAGCTAAAGAGTGGTTAGGCAGTGTGGTTTGAGTTTCTGCTGGTGAGTTGATGGTGAAATGCCAAATGCTTGTTATTAAAATGCAGCAGTTGTGGTATCTCCTACATTTTATAAGCAGGGAAGTTTGTTTTGGGAGTATTTGGAGTTTCTTTTCCTTGGCATGTAATGTTAGACTAACAAAATATTGCACAGGGCTATAAGGAAAACAGAATCTTTTTTTCAGTGTGGCCTTTTCTGTTGTTATTATATTGTTGTTTTGGGTTTTTTATTTAGCATTGAATAGTTTTGCTAAGCAGGAGTTGCATTGCACGTTTTTCTGGGGATAGCAGAAGCTGGCACTGTGTAGTCTTAGCTTCTTGAGTTGAATTTGCAAGCTCACTTCACCATTTCTGCTCTTAATCTTCAGAGCTGCCATGGGAGGTTGTCTTAGGTAAGTATGTAAACTGAAACTGCCTAGATTTGTAGGACTTTGGTTGTTTACTGTTGTCATTAAAGATAGGTGCTTGCTGAGCACTGACAGGGCTGAAGGTTTGTGCTGCTTTCAGACTGCCACAGCCTTCATAAGTACTGTAGTTGGGTTCAGGTTGTCCTCTGTCTTCAGATTTGTTTCTTCAAGTCAGATAAGTGTTGTTTGCTTGGTTGAGTGATTTTAGGATGCCCTACTAACATGTAAAGGAGCTAGGGCAAGTTAGGTCTGGATCTTCTCTGCACTTCTTTATTGCCCAGTTATGCTTGGAGTGGTGTGATGTAGAATCACTTCTCTAGCTGGAGTAACTCACCAAAGCACCTCTGCTGTAGGTTGGTGTGCCAGGTGATGGCTCATACTGCTGCTGAATCAAAGAATTCATTTTTGTCTCATAGTGAGACTGCCTTCATAAAGATAGTGAGGAACACAGCCTAGACTACAAGTGATCTTTCCTGGTTCTGCTCTAGTTTGTTTGCCAAAGCCCTCTGTCGTGCCACTGGCAGCTGTTATTTTGAATGATATGCACTGCTTGAAATCCGGCAGCCATTGTACACTTCCTACTACAGTCGCATTTCTTGTTTAACTCTCTTTAAAGCTTCCAGCTTCCTCCTTTAATTTAGAAGACAGAGGCACACCAGTCTGAGGGCAAGTAGTTTGTATAAGCATTCTTTTTATTTGACAAGTAAATTATCTCTGTTAGCCTTCACCATTAGATCCAGGTCTGTTAAGAGCCTTGATAGCTATAGCAGAGTGCTGTAAACCTTTTAGTCAGTGGGCAGCTCTCTTGCAGATTTGTTACCTGATGCAGTCTGTTTCATTCTAGTGGTCCCTGGGGAGGTTGAGACTTAGGAAGATTTTAGTGAAGAGAGGAAGGACAGGAGCAAAAGGAAACAATTGCTCTAGATTCTAATGTGAATTATACTTTGTGAGATTTATAAAACTTAAAGGAAAAACTGGACTAAGATACATTGGAACTGAATAATAAAAATGTATAAGCCTCAGGGGTTTTTGGCTTTTTTTTTTGGTTCTTGGTGGTGTTTGTTTGGGTTTTCGTGTGTGTGGTTTGTTTGTTTGGGGTTGTTTGTTTGTTTCCGTTTTTGTTTGTTTGTTTTGTTTGGTTGATTTGGGTTTGGTTTTTTTTTTTACATAGAGGATGCTGTAATTTGAATAGGGTTTTTTCCTCTTTAATGTTATATTCAACTTCATACAACTGCAGTGTTTCACTAGAATTCAGTTTTATTCCTTGTTTTCTGAACTTTCTGAACTTCCATAACTTCAGGCAAAAACAATGATTCCGACTTCTTTAGCCTGCAGAAAGGTTATTATCTATAATTAGAAAATTTAGATGTTGAAATGATTCAGCTTTCTTCATATGTGGCCACTGTATTCTACTCCACTACTGAGCTTCCCATTCGTTCTTTCTAGTGCCAGTTTGATCTTTCTGAAGCCAAACCTGTCTGGCATGTTCTTCTCTCTTGCTTTTATCTCACATGCAGACTGTAAACAAATCTGGGGTTTTCTCTGCATCTCTGAAGTCTGTTCTCACTGCACAATTATTTTAGATGTCTGGACTTACTTTGACTGCAACAGCAAACTCGTCTTCCCTGCTACTTTCCATTTCTTGTCAAATTATCATCCTTTCTTTGTTTTTTAAATCTCACCTTTCAGTCGAATGAAAGCACCTTGGTTTTGCTTTCAAGATTCTTGTACAATTCAGTATCAGTTACATCTGAGTGTTTTCTCCTATTTTCTTCTGCATATTTCAGCTGATTTTTTTTCTTAGGTGTTAAATTTTTTAAATAGCGTGAAATTGCTTTCTTTTCATTTGAATCTGTCTCAAATCACTTTTGTGTGCGAAGCTGTTGTTAAATAACTTTCTGCCACCTTGAGCTGTCAGTGTATTCTGTCTGAAGCCTCATGTCTGTATTTGAACTTTTATTTGAAGTTTATGGGTTCAAGAGCTAGAGGTAGATCTGCTGATACCTCAGTGGAGCTGTGAAGTTTGTATTTCAAGGTGATTGAGTTAGATGTGCTTTCCTGCAGAGCAGATGGCTTTGATAGCACTTGGTGTATTTTGGGGTGGCATTTGGGCTAGAGGCACAACTTCTCAGAAAGTTGGGGAAAGAATGTGAAAAGGTACCACATTCTCTTGTGGTATCTCTGTATTTACACAGTAATAGTGACAGACTCGTTTCCAAACCTGACCATCCTGAAAGGTAGCATGGAAAGCATTGCTTCTTGCCAGATATATGACATGTCTTGTGCAGTGAGTTGAAAACTTCCTCTCAGCATTGTGTAGATTAAGAGAAGGAAATCATGATGTACATCTTGTTGGAAAATAAGCAATATAATTTCATTGTTCTCCAATTGAACTAACTTGTATGTTATATTTCAGGTGCTTGGAAATGAAGTTAATGTGACTCTGTATTCACCACCTTTGCCAGAGTTTGACTACAGTATGGTTGTCATCTTCCTAATTGCTGTATTTACAGTGGCACTGGGAGGCTACTGGAGTGGAGTAGCAGAACTGTAAGTTTGTTGAATGGAACTGCTTAAATTACATGGACTGCAAAGCTTGTGAAAACTGTCACTATGATCAGTGAGAAATTATTTTCTTTTAGGTTGGTAGTTAAAAAATTAGAAGATCTAAGTTCAATTAGCTACTTTGTCATGAAATGTTTGAGCACTCTGAGTAACCTTTGAAAAATCACCAGAGGTCTTTGAGGAACCCCAAGCATTGATTGTAAAAGACCCTGAGGGATAATGCAGCTCTTGGGAGGGGGCATGAGTTAACATTTTAACAAATTAGCAAACACTCTGTAACTAGCATCATAATTCTGCAATATCCACAATAGAAATCAGATATTTTAGTTACACCTTTCAAGTGCAGTGATTCAGGAGGTAAATACCTATTGTATGTAGTGTCTGCATTGGCAGGGATCTGCACAGCTGCCCCATCCCAGCTGGCTATGCAGCACTCCTGTCACTGGGAGCAATGGGAAGCACAGTTTGGTTGTCTGGCTGGCTCCAGATAAAGTCCAACCTGGCTTATCTGCTTCAGCTTTGTGTTTTATCTGGTGGAGCAACAGAGCTGAGGCAGCAGCAGCTCTAGGACTGGGCAAGGACAAGGAGGCAGCAGCAGTCCCTGTGGAGGGAAGAGGGAGTGGCAGTGCAGAATGTGCCAAAGGCAGGGGAAACAAGGGGTAGTGGGGGTTTCTGCACTGTCCTTGAGGGGTGTGCAGCTTTAAGTGACGCACAGAATTGTTGTTAGTCTGGGTTTAGACTGGCTGTAGCTGGCCTTGGAGACCATGGCATTATTCTGAGTATTTCTTGGGTGGTTGTGTATGCAAAATGGGCCAGTGTGTGTTGCTGCCTTTAGGGTCTCAGTGGTGTTCTGCTGCTTTGCTCCCCAGAACAACAAGGAAGGACTGTATGTGATAACAACAGCTTCCTTTTTCCCACAGTTATGCAAATTAGCTATTTTAAAGAGATTAAAGAAGTAGAAGGAGGGGAGGTGTGTATGTTTCTTTTTTTAAAGGTTGGATCTGATTAGGCTTCTTTTTCACCCTGCAGTGCTGCAGGGTGTGGCTGCACTGAATGCTAAAATAACAAAATGTGGTGCTGTCTCCCGTATTAAAAATACCTAGATGTAATTTATTAAACTAGTTAAAGTGCTCTTTCATAAATCTAGGGCAAGCTTATTTTTTAAAAAAAGCTGCTTATTCAAAGCATGTCTTCTGAGAAGGTGATTCATCTAACAAGGTGCCTTGCTCCTGTGGGTTATTCTCTTTTGAAGGTAGCTGTTTCAGTGCTGAATTCAGCATTTGGTAAGTAGGTCCTGGGATTCCTCAGGAACACACTATCTGATGGGCAATTTGCACTAGGTCTGTACTAAAGAGTAGAAGGGCTCTCTGCTCAAAGAACAAACACAGCAATTTAAGTCTCCTTATTTTGCATGGTGAGGTATAAATATGGAGTATATATGCACAGAAATCTTACTCCCAGTGAAAATCCCCAATTATACCACCTCTCTTTCACTTACTCTGTAATTATGAGGTGTAAGAGTAAAAGAACTATTGCTTAACTAGCTTCATTGTGCTAGCATGGGTTTGGCTGCAATGGGTTTTGCAGACACTGAATGTCTAGATGAGGTTTTAAGAGTGTGCAGTACCTATGATTTTGATTTATTGCAGACATATTTATCGGATTGTCTACATTTAGCCCAATAAATTTTGTACTCAGAGGTGATGCACTAATAGAGCTCAGTGTGTGCATCCTGAAAAGCAGTTTAAGAGTGAAGTACTTCTTTTTTTCACATAGATCAGGGTATTGGTTGGGGATGCTGCATTAAAGTTGGCAACTACCACACCATTGGAAAGGAGTGCAGTTAAGAATCTTTTCCTTGGGATCTATGCTAGGTTGAAAGTGCAATCTTCATTAAAAAATGGAGAGACATTTAAACAATAACCATACCATTTTCTGTGAGTTTAAGTCTAATCTTAGTATGAAGGACTAAACTGAAACCTTGTCAGTCTAAATGTTCTATAACCATCAGTTCTGGTCACAGCAAAACATTTTCATAATCTGTCATCTGAGGTATATTTGTTTGTTGTTTTCCTGTAACAGTGAGAATCTGAAAGCAGTAGCAAGTCCTGGGGAGAGAGAAACCCGGTGGAAGAAGGAAGAAAATGTTACTTTCACCCCTGTAACAGTTATCTTCTTTGTTGTCATCTGTTGTGTCATGCTGGTCTTACTTTATTTCTTCTACAAATGGTTAGGTAAGAAACAATGAATAATGTCATTTGACTTATTTTTCTACATGGTCTTACGAAGTGTTTAAGTCTAAAAAGCTAGATTTCGAAACTAAAATGAATGTAACTTTTTAAATTATTTTCTTCATGCGTGGATTGAGGGTTGAAAATGCACAGTTGCTGCTTAAAGGAGAGATTTCTTCAGCTGTCTTACAAAGTCTGCCTTGACAATGCTTGTTCTGAATGAAGTCATGTGGAAGAGAGGTGACTAATGATGAGCAAAAAACCCAATTATTTATGTCAATATTCCTGGGAGGATGGCAGTGACAATCAAGTAGTGTTTAGAGTTTGCTTGATGAGAACATTTTTTGCTAGTTGGGGTTTGGTTTTAGTTTTTTGGTGAGGATCTGGCTAGAAAGCAATTCTGATACCTCTGAGTCAAGTTTTTGTTTGATGAGAACTTTGTCATGGCAGAGATACTCAGAATTCAGCATTTTCTATACTCAGCTGACTATGGTTGAGCCCTGCTATAACTGTTAACAGTTTATACCGTGGAATAGAATCCTCAAGGTTGAAAGAGACATGCAAGATCATCCAGTCCAGCTGTCTACATAGTACTGTCACTGTAACCCTTAAACCACATCACCCAATGCCAGTCCAGACACCTCTTGAACACAAAATATCCAACGTGTGTTATTGTGTTTATTTGCTGTTTTCTATTTTTTTTGTCACTGATTCCTGTGTTCATTGTTTTTATTTAGTTTATGTTATAATATCAGTCTTCTGCCTGGCATCTGCGATGAGTCTGTACAACTGTCTTGCAGCATTAATAGGAGAAATCCCATTTGGGCAGTGCAGGTATTGTGCACCTTTTGCTTATTAAAAATGACAGGCTTCCTCTGGGTATTTTCTGATTGCTACTCAAGGCAGCATGAAAATAAGAGAATAGTTTGACAAATTGTTTCCTGTATGGTTTTAGTGTGTGGGATAGTTACAAAAGAAAATGACAATCTACTTTTATGAATATTAAAGGTATCTGTAGCATACTCAACAGTTAAAATAGTTGTAGATTTGATTTGCTGCATTACCTTTATTTGAAAGCATTCTGTAATAAAACTTGAAAGGCTCTGCTTGGCTGTCTAAGCTTGGTTTTACAGAATTCTGGTTATCTGTCATATGTGCTTATTTTGTTCATCAAGGAAGTTTGTAAGGGGAGAATCCTACACATTTGATCCTATTTGGAGCAAGTACTGTGCTGTAGGCAGCAGAGGAGTTTTTCCCTCTTCTTAACCTGTACTGTACCAGCCAATTTTGAACTTTGAGCACAGCCAACACATTGCTCATGTCACTCATGTTAGAAGGTCATGGTTCCAGTCCTTACCTGGGTGGTTTGTTACCAGTGCACACACAGGTGCTTATTGCCACTCTGAGTTAAATATCCTGCACATATTAGCGTGTATGGGAGTGTCCCTGTTTTCCTTCCCTGCATTTTCACTTTTTCACTGGGTGTTTAATGCAACAATTGATTCTTTTTCCCAAAGAGAAGAGTGCTTATGAAGTTAGAACCATGTGAATCATGTGGTTTGCATGTTACTTAGTGTAGGATATTCATGTCAGGTGATCCAGTTGCCCATCAAAGGTAGTAAGCAGGTTTTGTGTCAGCTGCAAGAGAGGCATTACTTCTATCAGTTGTCAGTTCAAAAGCTGTCACAGAAGATTGGGTATGTGGTAGAAATGGATATTGGTTCACAATTTTGCAATGCATAGTTATTTCATTTTTAATCTTGTATTATGTTTCCTAAAATCAATTTTTCTCATCAGTACCATTTTGTGCAATTATGACACGGCTGTCCCTCACCAACATAGCTCAGGTGGTGTAATGGTTACATGACAGAAATGGATTAAACAAACTCATCTGCTTGCTGCTTTCCCTGGATGTGTTTGCTAGAATGAGGACAGGGCATCCAAGCCCCTTTTGGTGTGTTTTTAGTGCAGCCCAGAAAAGGGTTGGTGCTGCAGTTGTAGGAACAATGCCACCTGAATGTGTACAGAACAGATGGGCAAAAGAGAAATTCTTGGGTTGAGAACACCTTGTCAGCTTAAGGATGTGTGATAGCACAGGCGTATGTGTTGGCTGTTGCAGGCTTTCTCTTCTAATTTAATTATTTTCTTTTAGGATTACATGTTCCAACAAAACCATTGAAGTGAGGCTTATTTTTCTTGCTATATTCTGCATAGGAGCTGCTGTTGTCTGGGCAGTATTTCGAAATGAAGATAGGTAAGTGGTGCATTCTGACTTAAGAGTAAGATGAATAATTGGTGTTAATGAACTTCCCAGCATACAGCTAATCTTGGAGTGCAGCATCCTTCTAAACTCCAGTGCCAATTTCAAAAAAGTCATGAAAGTATTTTGAAGTTTAACAAGCATGGGAGTAATAGAGAACAAAGCAATGCAAATGAGCTGTGTGGTAATTTGAAGTTATAAAAAGCTATGAAGATGAGGAAGAACTAACTTGATTGCTAAGGATTGCCACAGAAGAAAAGAGGTGCAGAATAGCATAGGGAATAGTTCTGCTCAGCAGTAACTACAACATCCTTGTGTTATCAACACTGTTTCCAGCACAAATCCAACACAAAGCTCTTACCAGCTATTGTGAAGAAAATTAACTCTCTCCCAGCCATTACCAGCACAAACAGTTACCTGTTTATGATCAGAGGCTTGTATAAACTGACCATCTTGAAACTAGGACTTTTGTGGGTTTGGCAGCAGTAATTCTGAAAAACTAATTTATTGCTTTCTGAGAAATTTTCCTTGCTATTTCCAGAAAAATCTAGATTCCAGCAGCAGTTTGAACAATCTGTAAAAATGTTTTGGGTTTGGTTTTTTTTTTTCAGGTGGGCTTGGATTTTGCAAGATATTTTGGGAGTTGCTTTCTGCCTAAACTTCATTAAAACACTGAAAATGCCCAACTTCAAGGTACTGTAAGTTGCTTACCTTGAGATAATATTCTACTGCCGTGAATCTGCACGTTTACTGTCAGGAAGTAGGTTTTCAATACACAAGAAATGTATATTAAAAAAACATAATCTTTACAATTTTTAATAATTATTAAAAGAAACTAATCCTGTTCCTAATGTTATGCCAGATTAAAACACATGGTACAGTAATGGTATCAGAATGTAGCTGTGTGATACTTGAAAACCCACAGTAATATTCCCTTCTCCTTTTTTTTTTTTTTGCCAGTCCTGTGTAATACTTCTTGGCCTCCTCCTTCTATATGATGTGTTTTTTGTCTTCATAACACCATTTATCACAAAGGTATGTCTTTGCATTTATTGTAAGAACAAAAATGTCTGGTCATTGGGAGAGTATTTTTGTTTAACAGGTCAGTGTTTGCAGTGTTTTCAAGGTGGAAAAGCTGATTTCCATTTTTCCCCATGTAAGACAACAGTGGCCTAAATTTTTATGGCAATCAATGGTCAAAAATAAACCATCCCCAGTTAATGTGAGTGATAGTGTGATCATGAGAAATTACTGCCCTCCGTTTTTTTTCCTTATTTTGCTTTAAACACTCATTTATTTGAATATCCTCTTGTACATTCTGCAGTGATCACTTGCAGTGTGGTATGAACTGTGTGCAGGTGTTAACCTGCTTTTATTTTGAAGCAGACAGCTCATGGCAGAAAAAGCTGATGTGTGTTTATCTAAAATTCCAGCTACATCTAGTGGACTTGTTGTTTGGGGTTTTTTAACATTATTTTGGGCTGGACTACATGTTTTTATTGCCACACAATGCAGTATAACACTGTACAATACCGATGCATTCCCTTTGATATTCAGGATTTTTCCAATCCTGAATTGTAAGTGGAGGTACAAGCAGTTTTTGTGATATGAAAATGAAAATTTTGGTTCATTAAACCACTAACCTTTGAAAAAATAACTTTAATTTCAGAATGGGGCAAGTATCATGGTTGAAGTTGCAGCTGGTCCCTTTGGAAACAGTGAAAAGGTATGAACAGTCATTGCAGTATGTGCAGCATTAAAGTACTGACTGTGTAGCTAATTCATAGTATGCTTTTCAGCATAACTTGCTCACAAAATATAGCCAGCTTCTGCTATTTTCTTATAAGTATTAAATGCCTGTTGACTTGGGTTTGATCCTAGAGTGATGGAAACTTGGTGGAAGTCCCTACTGAACGCTCAGCTCCCCATGAGAAAGTAAGGATTGTATTTCAGATACTGGATTTTTAAATTATTTCCTCTGAAAAGACTGTTCTTTTGGGGAAAACCTTACTGTCCAAATTTCTCTTTAGGGCCTGGATATCATTGATCAGTATTCTGTAGTTAGGTTAATAATCCAGATTTGTTACTCCTGTTACATGGTTAAATGTTGTTTTAACTTTTTTTTTTCATGTGTGCCTTTTATTTGTAAATCTGAAATTCCAGCTTACCAGTTGCCTTAAGCTTTATCCACTTTTGTGTTGGTTTCTGGTTTTTACTTCAGGTTCTACCTATTTTGAAGTCTGCATTAATGATAAATTAATTATATTTAAACTGTTTATTAATTCAAGCAACCAAAAAAATCCAGAACACCAGAATGCTTTAGATGAGATTTATGTGGTTTCTGAAATAATGTCTTCCAGTTACCCGTGGTTATTAGAGTGCCTAGACTTGAACACTCTGCATCAACACTCTGTGACTTGCCCTTTTCATTGTTGGGTTTTGGAGACATTATTGTCCCAGGTGAGCAAATGTTTTTGGTAACTGTAACTTATGAATAAATATTTTGGTTTTTATTCTCAGCTTACTTGCAGAGTTTATTCACAGGGTAATTACTAAATGAAATGCAGCAGTTTGCCATGATCAGTCAGTGCAGAATACAACAAAAACCAGAGTAGAAGAAGAAAGCTCAGTATGTTATAGACTACCTATATAGTGAAAGGTTTATTTTCTTTTGTACTGGATTGAGTAAATGCAAATCCCATAGGTAAATTGAGTTGTCAGTATTAACTAAACTTCATTAAAATCTCACAGAAAGCAAATATTCTGTGACTTTTTAGGATTTTCATATCTTAGACTAGGTAGTTAGAGGTGGGCTAATGTAAAATGTTTTTCCATTTTTCTCAGAAGTGCTGAATTTAGCCATAATTGGAGTCTTGAGCAAATTACTTAAATCGACCATGTGCAGGCAAAATTGCTAAATATTAAAGGTGAGCATTAGAATCCTATTGAAGAAAAGTATTAAAAATAGGTTGTTACACTTCTATATTAGAAAACTGAAAATTGCACAATGTAATTAGGTTGCTTGAAAACCCCAAACCTCTAATTCCAAGCTTGCTTGGCTCATATTTCCATTTGGTTTTGATTTTCTAGATTTACTGTAGGATTTCTTAGACTGGTTCTTGCCTTTACAGAAAAAATATTGGAAGAATGGGAAGTATTCCACAATGGGAAGTCTTAGTATAAATTCTTTTATGCTGCTTTCATTTGGAAAATTGATGAGAAAAAAAATCATGACTATAGATTTCATTAATTGTTTTCCTTTTTTAATTTTTTTTTTCCTTTCAAGGGCTTCTGGTTGCCTATTGTCGAAGATTTGATGTTCAAACAAGATCATCTTCTATATATTACATTTCCTGCACAATAGGTAAATTGTGATATTTCGTGGTAGCTTCTTTAAAATGGCAGATCTAGATGGTTTTCTTCAGGTAAGGTTCAATGTTGTCAAAGATCTCTCGAGTAACTCTTTTTAGTGTGCCTGCTTGTGCTTAAGGTGACTATTCTTTATTGTAGTGAGTTGCTTTGAGAAATCTTGCAAGTATTGTGTCTCTTCTTCAGTTATATTAACAAGGAAAATATTGCTTAAAAAGAAATTCTGTCTTACTAATGATTGACCTAATCTAAAAATTCTCCTCTTGTTGATTGGGTATATATGAATGTCTTATAGCTTATGCTGTTGGCATGGTGCTGACTTTCATCGTTTTGGCTTTGATGAAGATGGGGCAGCCTGCCCTTCTCTACCTTGTACCCTGTACACTCATCACAAGCTCCATCATTGCCTGGAGGCGCAAAGAGATGAAGAAGTTTTGGAAAGGAAGCAGTTACCAGGTAGGCTGGAGGCTTTGAGTATTCTGTTGTTAATTCCTTTGAGGGTATGTTTCTCTGAGAACTTGGTGATAGATCACCTGCAATCCAGTTTTTGCAAGTTTTCCTGTCATCTTCTGGAACTAATAAGGAAAAGTAGTCTTTACTCTTAGAAAAATCTTAGTCTAATAGTTGACATGGCAGAACAAGGGTCAAGGCAGATGAAATAGCTGGTTCAGTACTCAGGGAGGAAGAGTAATTTGTTCTATCTACTTGGAAATGTTTTCTTGTATTTTAACATTCCTCATTGATCATCTTGATGTGGTATAATATGAGTCACTAAACTAAGCATGCAGACTCCAAACTGCACTAGTTCTGTATTAGAGGCAGTTCCAAAAAGATGGGGGCCAACTAGAACTTCAGAAACTTTCCATGCATCACTAATGGCCTACATCATCAGGATTGTATGGAGCATTCAGGAACAAAATAGCTGGGTTATATAACTGTTTCTTATCACAGCACACACTGTGGGCACACTGCCTTGGATATTCTGTATTTCCCCCTTGGTTATGTCTAACACTACCCCAGGAATTGCAGTTCTTAAAATCCCACCTGATGACATGTGTACATTTTCCCTGATGTGACTTGCTGCAGTAACTGGGGTTGCCAGTAGCCCTTGAGCTGGCATTTATCATGAGACAGAGCAATCTTAAGATTACTCTTGTGTTTTGCGTGAGACCTAAGTTCAGTATTGTTTGAATGGAGGCACCATCACCTATACCCTAGGGCATGTTGAACTTGGAGCTTGGATAGTCTGTTCTGGGGGAATGTGGGTGTCAAGTGGATAGAAGCTGCTCCCGCTTTTTCAGCTTCTAGATTGGAAAGTTTTAAGCAGGCCAGTGGAAGTCAAGAGTAATTCTTGTAAAGATAAAACTACAGGCACCAGTTCCTGTAGTATTACCAGCAAAATGCTACCTTTTATTGATCTAATACACTACACCTGCTTCAGCTGGAGGTTGCTTAGGTGTGAAATTACTCAGAAGATTTTCAGCTTTAACTAAGTACACTTTTTTGTTTACAAAATCAACTCCTCCTTTCATAGGTCCAGTGAATAGAAATGGTCAGAATGAATTTGGTTTCCTCTGCATTTATATATATTGGTGACTGTTTGCTCTTCTAAAATAAACAAGGTTGTGTTTATGAAGCCCAGTAACTCTGGGTTTGTTGTGGGGAAAACACTTTGCAATTTATTTTCCTCACTTGAGTTCTGAGTAAGATTGGCCTAAGTAATTTTGGCAGGTCTCCTTAGCAACAAGAAATTTCTTGCACTTCTTGTAGCAAAACTCATACTTGAAAGAATTATGTTGCCATAGTAGTTATTTCATGTCCTTTCAACTGGTTTCTTGAAGGATTAAAACTACTCTGAACTTCAGCTTGTTTTGAGTCAGATGACTTCATTTCTAGCACAATTTAAAATGTTGATTTCAACCCCCACTCCACCATCCCTGAGTTAGACTTGTCTGTAATTGAGCCTGCAGTTGAGCTCTGTGTAACTTCACTAACTTCTATTTTTCTATAACTTTCTGAAGAATATTTTTGTAATAATTTTTTGTTCCCAGAGAGTGTTTATTCAAGTTGCACTTCTGAAATGCTACAGGGTTGATCTTTCTCATATGTTGTCCTTCTTATCTAAAACTGTAGTTTGAACTGTCCTTACTGAACTTACAAACATGCAAAAAATCCAAGCAAGCAAACAAAACCCTAAACAGCCCCAACCCACACAGTTCCAGGGTTGAAATCTCCAGTTTTCAGTGTTCACTCTGAGGTGGAAAGATACGGAAAGGTGTCAGAAGACAGTTTTTTACTACATCAGTGATTGAGGCTTGGGCAGAGCTGCTCCATTGCCAAGGGTGGCCAGACTTGTGTAGAGGTTTGCTTTGCCCTCATGGGAACAGAAAAACCTTGCAGAGTTGTTAGAGCAAAATGTCCTAAGAATAGGGGTAGAAGAGCATGTACAGTGCATCAGGTGACTAACCTTCATAATAATAGTCCATTAGTTACCTTTTGGGAGTTTGAGATTTTTCTAATTTTTTTTTGTTTGTTTTGTTGTATATGATTTTAATAATGGAATAAATTTTATTTAGGTGTCGGACTCCTCCAGGACGCCTTTGCTACAAGGTGTGATTATGGCCTTCTTTTAATGCAACTTTATTAATCATCTTACAGTTTCTTTTTTCTTCTTTCTCCCCCTTCTGCTTCCTCTTTTCAGTCTTTTTTGCATCTACCTCTTAATTTTGTATGAGTTACTCAATAGAAGAGGGTGGAACTGAAAACAAGACACAAATCTGTATTCACACTTAAGTCTTTTGGGTTTTTTATTTTTTTAAAGGAGTGCAGGAAAACATAACATTAAGTAGCAATGAAGCTGTGATTCCTAAGCCTGAAGGCAGGTTTTGTATGCTTCTTTACTCTCTAAGTTCCTAAACCCTAGGACTGTCTTCAAATATTCACAGTTGGTGTTAGTTCCTCTTCTGTTACCTATTTGGCAGTCCTTCACCTGATTTTTCTGTGTCACTGCATAGATGTGAAAACCTGCTTAGTGCTAAACAACAATTTTGTCGTTTTCTGCTACAATGCTGAGCATTATAAATTTGCCTTTAGTAATCCTGTGTGCAGCCCTTCTGTCCTTCACCCTGTCCTGTCTGCACTGCTTGCACTGGGCTGGGGAGCAGGGGCTGGGACTGGCTCTTGTGGCCTCATAGCCACACCACGTCTGGACTGCAGCGAGGTTTGACCTTTCTTGGCAGCAGCTCATGACTGCTAACACTGATGCCATTTATTTTTGCTGTCCACACGGCTTGCAGAGAGCAGTGCAAGCTTTCAAATTTCAGCTTCTCATGGAATTTAAGCATTTAAATATAATCTTGAATTATAGTTCCTGGAGTTACACATGTATTTATAAAGCATAGGGTGTCTGCTTTGAAGACAATTTGGGATGGTGAATTCTGCCTGACTGTGTCTTAAATCCTCAAATAAAAAGTATTTTTCTCATTAGTTCCTTTCTTCTGAGAAAGAGTACTTCAACAATTTAAGTGTCATTAAAAAGCCTTAATAATAAAGAAATTAGATATCAACCAAAGATATTAGGAAGTGGGAGGGGTTGAGTGCAAATTAAAAGCAGATGGCCAGACTATTTTTATAACTTAGAATTCTTCTGTCCTGCTGTGCATGCTCAAGTTCTTGGATAGGTTTGTTAGAATCACTTTTTTAGTTTCTGCTTTATAGGTATGACAAATACTCGACTCCCCAAGATAGCTCTGAGGTCCCATAATTCATATGAGGTAATTTCTGTTTCTGCATAATGATGCAGTCTTAAATTCTAGTTATGTTCTGTGTGGATTTTTTATGGTGTAGTCTTGAGCTGTAATGAGTTGCTGCACAGAAAACATTTTAACTATTCACTGAAGTGCAGATATTTCTGGGAAGAGTAATGTACTTACTTTCCTGCCCCCTAACTGGCAGTATTGCTGCTGTGAAGTGTAAAATAAAGGTTCATCTAGGTTTCTGGATTTCTTATACTCCTCATGGATGCTTTTATGATAAACTAATTTCATACTTATTATTTTCCAGTTATTGACTTAATTTTAGGATACTATTTTTTGTATCACTGCAATCTATGAAATCATTTTAGCAAAAATCTAGTGTGCTAATGCATTTTTAAGTCTTCTGCATGGAGTAGAAGATGCAACTTTTTGGAGTTTGTCAGTTTTGAAGTGTTTAGCACTTATCTCTCTGAAGTCATAAATCAACAGATTTGTCACTGGCATGTTACACAGCATGCACCTGCTATTTACTAAGTTTTATAATCACATTTTTAGATACTTGCAAGTTCATCATAACTGGGAGTTGTTAAGAAATCCTTGAATGCAACATTATTGCCATGAATCTTGCAAGCAACCCTGTGCACAGGAACTGTGTGCTCTTACAGGGAGAGATTTGTACTGCCATTTCTGGCTTGGCTCTGTGGAAGTATTTTTTGGGGGGATGAGTTTGCTTGTTTTAGTTTTTAATAGTTCACCATGTTAGTAGATAGGTTAAACAGAAATGTTTTAGTTACGAAGCTGTCTTAATACCTCCTCCTTAAAAACTGTCAAAAATTCAGATGTGAGAGCAAGGCTTCTAAGTCTCTTCCACTTCAGAACAGTTCATGAGCTTTCTGCAATGTACAGTCAGATTGCTTTGCCTTGTTCCTAGCTTAAAACAACAACTTTGTCCAGGATTGTAGCAAAGTGCCTTCATCTTGCAGCTGGTTATCATAAAGATTCCTGCAGCTTCTGCTGAGGCTTTGAGGAACGAGTTGTCCTGAGAGAATCCACAGTGGTGAGAGATGTGTGTGGACAAAGGTGCTTAAATGCCATCTCATACTTTTAGAGGCATCTGTTGTCCTCAGTTTTAAGTTGTGGGCTGTCCTTCTGTGTGGAGGAAAGATTAAAAATAGGCTGGTATGGCTTTTTAGCCTTGAAACATTTATACAAACACCCACCAACACCCTTAGAATTTTACAAGGCATTTAGTTTTAAAGTTAACTTCAAAATCTGATTATTAAGTGGAGACTTTAAAATCTAAATGCAGGTGCTATTTCCAGCATTTGTACAAAAAAGGTACATTTTTTTGCTGCTTAGTGTTGTAGGATTACCAGAAGAATCTTTGACTGTGGAATACACTGAATTATTGCAGATACTTTTAACTCTTGTTCTAGAAGCATCTTGACAGTTTAGTAGGAAAAGGCAGTACAAAAATGCTTAGCAAAATCACTTTTTCTATGCCAGGTCTTAGATGATCCTCCCTAGATTGAAGGAAGATACTTGGCATGACTTGATGTAATATGGTACTTTGGGGGGAGGTTTTTCTTGTTTTATCCTGGAAGTGAATACTTTAATCCTCATTCAAAGGGATGGTTTGAGTTCTGTAATTTAGGGAGTGTTTTGCTTTGGGTGACTTTTGATGTGGATTTTTGAGGAAAATTCTGGATATCCAGAAATAAATGCAAGATTGTCATTAGCACGAGAGCTGGGTATTGACTGCTGGACTGAGCGTGTGCTGCTGACCTTGCTCAGTCCTTAAGTCTGTTGGCAAGACTGGTGCCTGCCTTAGTTCTTACTGTCATGATTCTGGCATGTGAAGGGAGGGTTGTGAAAGACCTTTTCTGGTCTTAGTCAGATTGATATTGTGGTTACTGGGCTTTCCTAAACTTTACCCAAATCCCACTGATTTGTTTTTGGAACTGTCATCTGGGTTTACTGCACAGCATGCTGGTGTGGCTGGACTGTGAAACAGCTTGTTTAAGCAAAAGTGCTTTTGATAAAGTATGTTTGTGTACTTTCAGTGAAACAATTCTGGTGGCATAAAGGGCAAAGAGCTGGGTCATAGCTAGAGAAGAAAAGTTAATGGAACAAGTCTTTTTACCCTGTACATAGAATTGTACCACACTAAAGTGTGTACAACCCAGCAGCCTCAGAGCCTGGCTTTGTCCTGGCAAGGATTCTGAGCAGGTGCTAGTAAGACAAGAAAATAATTGTGTGGAAATCTGCCCAGCTTAGATCAGAGCCCACACAGTGAGCAGCTGTTGCACAGAAAGACAAGCAAGATATGCCACTATGGAAGAACATAAGTAGGGTTTTCTACCTTTTGATGCTTAGAACGTTATCTCTTATCCTAATAATCCTGCCACTCTGGGCATACGAGCTCCTTGGCACATTTTGTTTTTTCAGCATTAGTTGTACTATTTCTGTGTCTTCTACCTCTGGCTGTCAGCTACCCAAACTGTCCAGTTCTTGGCCTCTTGTTAATTATGCTCAATTCTGAAGCCCTCAAACTGATGGTCTTAGTTTGTTACACTAACAAATGTGTTTATTACCTCTGTAATTGATTCAATGCCTTGTCCCAGGGGGAAAACCAGAGCCTTCACTGCCTCCAGCAATACAACAGTGGATAGGGAAACAGGCTGCTTTTTAGTCAGGACAACTACAAATTTGTCTTGAGTTATTCAGGCAATCGAATCAGTTACATCAATGCCAAGTATAATCAATCTATATAATAATCTGGTTTGGATTCTCTCCTGATGCTTTACAGTTCCATTTCCTTTATCCTTTCTGAAATAAAAGGAAAATTTACAAAGTAATGTGACCACTACAGCCACTACAGTTAGTTTTGACTAACTGTAATATAGGTAGCATTTACAATCATGAAAAGAGAAAGTTAGTCTTTCCTGGTCAAGCTATTGCTTGCTACCTGTAAATGTCAGGTAAGATACTAGAGTCTATTTCCAGTTTTGCAAACCATATCTTTGAGAAATTTGCTTAACCCCAATTGTTTTTTATTCTCTGTGATTAATAATTGAGATACTTCTGACTCATAAGTTTATTTTCTTGTAGAGGGGTCAGGTCCTTGGTTGGAGAATCATTTTGTAGTGGAAAGCATTGGCTAACAGAGCTTTGATTATTTGGCTTAAATACTTTTCTGATCTATAGAGGTCCTCCTAAATGTATGCTGCTAAAATACACTCTAACACATGTTTAATTATATTTCTCTTAGCTAACAAATACTTTAGATCAATGGGGTAAAGCAGTATTTCTTTATGAAGAGCCATCTCTTTTTTTTTTTTTTTTTTTTTTTTCCTTTTTAGATGATGGAACACCTGGATTACACAGGAAATGAAGAAAGCACAGCAACAGCCACTGAACAGCCTGGAGGACAATAATATGTGGGATCCTGATTTAAAATAGCATTTGAATTTTTGACAGATGAATTACAGTAAATTTGGTGAAATTTTACTATAGATTGTTTCCCACTCTGTGTAAAAGGGTTTTTTATTCCTGCATCTATATTTTTATGGAGAATACTGTTAATAACATAAAAGTAATCACAATGGAGTCGCATTTTTACAGCCAAACAATAGCTAGTAAAACCGTGCCTTATTTCGATTTAAATAAAAGGATATTTTCTATGCAATTTTCCAACTGTGTTTCTATACAGTATATTTTTGTAAAAGTTGCTTGCCCATATCAGCTTAAGTGAAATGTTCTTGTAAAGTTTTGATTAAGATTAGTCAGGTTTCTTTGAAAAAAAAATAAAGTACCCTTCATAGAATCTTTTTCCAGATTTTGAATGCAAAGTTGGATAGTAATGTAACTATAGCAACTGAAGAATGAAACTATAGTTCCATTACTACAAGCAATTCAATAAACAGTATGTATGTTGATGTACATTGTGTCCCATAAAATAAATAACAGGGGAAATTAAGTGTGGGGTTGTGAACTCTTCCTCCCCACTCCCCTCATGGTATCACTGGCTTATGCCTTAATTGTGACAATTGTTAAGCTTCGTTGCAAGTCTTTGGATTATACATGTTTCCAAACATATAAAAATAATAAAAGAGGGGAGGTACTTACACATGGTCCTGAAAACTTCTGTGCTCCTGGAATAGTTGACAGACAAGATGGTGTGAAAGGCAAGAGGTTTTTTGCTCAGTAAGTGCTGTTTTAAGGGATGGGATAAAATATTAACACCGGCCTGGTTCTCTCACCTGTTGAGAGTAGGTGTGTATTTGTGGTCTTCATTTGGCCGTGGATCAGTTCAGAGGGACAGGGAAAGACAGGATTTTTTTTTTTTGTACTTTTTTATTAAGTATTTTTGAAAATTCTTTGCAATTGATAGACAAAACAGGTTTGAATAGTGCTAGTAGTACCTGTGTTAGCTAAGACAAATGCATGTGTTTAACTTGTTTAATCTTAATTTGTTTTTGCTTTTAAAGACTTGGGAAAAGGATGAGTAGTTTAAGTCATTAGTTTGCATTTAGAAGAGTTGGAGTTTGACACCTGTTCTTTTTTCAGGAAACTGCAAATTGAGGGGGATTAGGCATAGAAAATCTGTATAGCTGTAATGCTAACACTTGACACCAAAGAAAACTGGAGAAGGCAACAAGGGGAGACCACTGAGTTCACGTAGTGCTAATGTCAGGTAGTTGTTAAAACATTTTTCCTATTCTTTAAATGAATGTCATTCCTATAGCAAGTACAAGTTCAAGAACCCTGGAGAAAACAACTGAGTAAGCACATGCTGGGCAGTGGCAATGGAGGCTTTCCTGCAGTGCCTCCTGCAAGTGCCTCCTTTGTTTGAAAGTCACCTTTAGACATTTTTAGTCAGTTTGGGGCATGGCAGCTCAGGAAAATTTACCTTGATTAAATCTAGTTTAGCTAAATTTACTTTGGAAGTATGTTAATTAAGACAATTGAAAATCTGTATTGGCAGTTAACAAAGGCTTACTGCAAATTTACCTAATTTATATCAAGTTTAAACTTTTGTTTGCAAGAGTCAGGAGCAGACAGCCTGGCTATCAGTTGTTGCCATTCACAGAGATTGAGTGTGGTGCCAGTTGATACGGGTAAGATAACTCACCTTGTTTGCAGCTTCCCTAAGAAAACAGAAATTACAAGCAGTTTTTGTATGTTAATAGTTCCCCCCCTTGACTTGAGCTTGAACTGACAGCCTCAGAATACAGTGGTCATCTTCTGTCTTATTTAACTGGCATTTCATGATAAATTACAGCATACCTCACTGTTTTAATAGCAGACTGAAAGTGTGTATTCTGACGTGTTATGCTCTTTGACAAACCCAGTATCTGCCAAAGTTCAGTGGTTTTGGAGAAGTTTCTGAAAATTCCTGAAGCAGATAAAGAAGTCATAACTCATTCAAAGTCATGTACAATTGAAAGCCCTCAGAAGCTTCACAAACCCATGTAAGATGACTTCTTTGTCTCTTTGAAATCTTCCACATGGAGGATTTATTAAATTTTCAGCTGTAAGTGATAACAGAATTAGTATAAATAAAGACCTTTGGCAACATAAGTGTATTCAGCAGCTGGCTGTGGAAGCTCTTGTCTTGTTCTGTGCCTAATAATGCTCCATGCCTGATCATGCCTGAGGTTTCACACACATGCTGCCGTTTAGTGGGATGTAAACTAACTCTTTTTCTTTCAAATGCTTAGGTGCTTTGTTTACAAAAATTATGAATGGAGTTTAAAATTTTATATAAATAGTAGGTTAGTATTGACTACTGAAATGAGGTTTTGTAAGTTCAATAGAACTGATTGCAACACTTCTAGGAATTTTAAATGTTCTTAATATTAAATTTGGTTGAGCTAAACACTGTTAAAAGCCTTGTTAGTCATACTTTAATAGAAAAATCTTACTACCTTTTCATTGTATGTTTACTGACAACAGCCCCCTTCCTTATGACTCTTAAGTTATCACCTTAAAAATGTTATTAATAAATGTTACTTGGAAAAAAATAGTTGAGTAATTGCTTTGTTCTAACTCATCCTTTTCCTACTGTGAATGTTCATGGCAAAACAATTAATACTTCATAATACCAAGTAAATTAAAAATCCATAATGCACCCCCAGTTTTTTTCTCGAAGTATCAAAGTTAGGATTCTGCTTTTAAGTACCTGTGTGATGGATCTGGTACATTGCTTTTCTCTATTTTTTTCCCTTGGGATGAAGAGGGAGGAAGTGAAGTGAATTGAGCTACATCAGTTTTCCTGGTGTGACTCAGTAAATGCTTGTTGTACAGCTGTTAGTGCTGAGGCTCGGTGGAAGTACACCTGAGAAACAGTGAGCTGGAAACTTCACAGCTGCAAACTTCTCGATGGAAACAAGGTTCTTGCAGTCAGCCAGGAAACAGTGCTGCAGAGGCATCATCATTCAGCTGGAGGTGCTTAGCCATGAGGGCAAGAAACAGCTAACCTCAGAACTGAAACCCAGGCTGGGTTGGAAGTGTTGGCAAGGAAAAAGAAAAAATCACTATACCTGATTGCACTTGATGTGTGATCCCTGAGACATCCCTACAGTCCTGTGATACGGTGTTTTGTATGTAACATGTTTTTAGGTATTTTAAGTCTCTCTTGCCTGTACACTGAAGGTTCCAGTTTGAGTCATAGTATTTGAGTGCTTAACAGGGGGAAACCCTCCAAAATGTCTTTGAATTTACTTGTTTTAAAAAGTAGAAGTTGAGAAGAACAGACACAGCTGTAGTGAGCAAACTTGTTTTTCACTGTCTGTTCCCCATGCATTCCATTATTAAGGCTGCTCCATTTGACACACTGACTAAACTGTACATCTCAAAATAGCAAGTAGAAGAGGCAATTTCTTTTAAGGAAGGGGATGCTTGATAGTTTAGAGAAGTCCAATCTTTACAATACAATTCCATTTAGACACAAAAATAAGCTTTTCCCTGTGAGTGTGGAAATAGTATGGAACTCCAAGAATGGAGACTGACAAAATAAAAGTGGCCACAGGCCTGGCAGTCTGCTCTGAGCAGGAGGAGTGGAACTAGGCAACCTACAGAGGAGCATTCCACCTCTACTGCTCAGGTTATGAAGGTGTTTTTTTTTTTGTTTTTGTTTTGTTTGTTTGTTTGTTTGTTGGGTTTTTGGTTGGTTGGTTTGGGGGGGTTTGGGGTTTTTTGTTTTGATTTGGTTTGGGGTTTTTTGCTTGTTTTCCAGCTTCAATGATATGCATTTTTTTTTAATTCGTGGAAAAACTCAAATTTTATCACCACAACATGAATTTGATTTTTTTCATTTGGAATAATTTACTTATACTAAACAGTCAGATTGAATTATATTTTAAAGTTGTCTTTGGATTTCGAATGCTTTCAGAAGCTAAAGCACTGTTTTGTTTTCAGGTAGCCCAAACAGCACATTTTCTGGGTGAATGCTTTATCTCTACAGTTTTTGAGGAAAGAAGGGAACTCAGACTGTTATCCTTTTTGTCAGTGGTGAGCAATCAAAGTTCAAGGTTTTGTGTTCTTGAGAGAGGTTGATGGTGGAAGCTCAGGTATCTCTGGAATTCCTCTTATTGATAAAGAATGTGCAAGATCCTGTTTCCCTGAATACTGAGGACATCAAATAGCTGAGAATAGGTTTTTTGCTTGCAGCTCAAAGACCTTTTAACCAAGAAGGTGCTTAGATCAAAGAGCTTTCAGCTTTTTGTTAGGGGTATGCTCATGAGTATTCTGCTGTCTGGTTTCTGTTCTCTCTCCTTGCTCATGAACATAGGACCTCCTTTCTTTCCTCCTCTTTTCTGTTTGGAGCAGTACCAGCATGATTTGAAGTGTCTTTGCACGTTACTTGGACAATAATATGTTCCGGTATGGAGACCATTAACGAGGAGGTTTAATCTTTTGGGCTCTATGAAAACAAACACAGCCATCGTGACCAGCAGCTCAAGCCACCGGTAACAGGAGTTTAAAACAAGCTGATCCTCAGCATCTCCTTGTCTGTGTTATGGTCCCACTGACTTTCTGAGGTTGCATTAATGGTGGTGTAACTGCCAGGCTTAGATCTGGAAACAAAAAGAGTAAGGGCTTTTGCAGTTTCATCAGAGGCTGAAATGTGCTCATGCTGGTTCTCCCCATATTTTGCAGAAAAGCTGCCAGAATATATGAACTTGGGTAAGGTACACACTTTGGAATACAAGGAAATTCGACAGGATTGGTACGTTTAAAAGTTCAACAACAGTTCCGTTAATTTAATTTCCACCTTTGTTGTGATGTGACCCTTTCAAAGCTACAAGAAAAGTGGTCTCCTTTTAATTAAGTATTTCTTTCTAAAAGTAATGAAAACTTATGCTGGAGAATTGATCCATCCTCATGGATTTAAAGCAACTGACTACAGAAAGTTAGCAAACAGATATTTATCTAGTAGATGAGTATTTCTGTGGTTGCTGATTTCAAAAGTAATTTTACATTATTGTAACAATGGAACCAAGAGCAAATGCATGCCCCACTAGTACCTCCTTCTCTAAGAAATGGAAGAGCAAGCTTCTGCAGGACAAAGTGACATTTTTGTCATGGTCACTATCACATAAGAATTTCAAATTGTACAATTAAGACCTGTCCCCTATAGAGTCACCTATAATTTTATGTTTTGATTATGAGTTACCTAATCACTGGATTTTTAAAAATTGGAAACCATCAAGAAGCAGAGCTCTGTGAACTTTCTTGGGTTGGTAAAATTCAGGTACCTTCAGCTCCATCACTTTCCCTGCTGGTTCAAGCAGCACAGTCCTGGAAGGAGATGTTGCACCTCTGTTTCTTGCACCTGGATCATCTCTGTGCAAAGGCCACCTCACTGCCTGACCATCTGCTCAGATGCCAGCACATGAAAACACAAGAATTTGTGGGCTCGAAGATTGCAGCAAAACCAATTTTCACAGGGAAGCTTTAGAAATTCTAAAAAGTAAATGGCAGGAGAAAGTTCAGAAGGAACGAAACTGAGATAAAGTAATTTTAGTTATATTTTTAAAGGCAGGCACTGATAAAATCTTGCAAAGGGTCACCATTATGTTATAAATGCACCCATACAATTCCTGGCAGCTAGTGATTTTACACATCTAAATAGAGATGTGTGGAGGCACACCCTTGGCAGTTTTGTGCAAGACTTGCCTATGTTGGTTAAGCTCTCAAACTATTTTCTGAGCAGGAAGTAACATATCATATTCCCAAATACAGGATATGCTTACATTGTACTTTAGATGATGGGTTGGGTAATGTATCTCTTTTTGTGCACTCAGAGAGCATGTAAAAGAATATTCTGAATTGCATGTGCTCAATTACCTCATTAGCTTGCTATCCCTTCCTATTTCTATGGAATATCTTCAATGCAGATTTTAAAACTGGAAAACCCACACTCTGTTGCCTAATTTGGACGTGACAAGTCCTAGCACAAAGTTGAACTGGTGTTACTGGTTTTGCACTCTGAGCCTGGTGTGTTTGGTCATCGGGCCCATCAGAAAGCCACCCTCCAGTCCTTTCCAAGTGTTAGTGGGGATTTGCCATTTCCAGCAAAGCACCGAACCACAGAAAAAAACTGAGAAGCCTCCCATGCCATTCCCTGCAGCTGTGTTGCAAGGTCAGTGGTTGACTTTACCTCATGCTCTGGCCATTAGTTAACACCAAAATGCAGTTGTTAGAGAGAAGCTGAACTGCACTGGTGGCCTTCAGGCGATAGCAGATCTGCTCTCTTATCTCCAAAGCCATTCTGCCTCCATCTTCCCTCCCTGGGGCTGTGTGGCACACTGAGATGCCAATGTTATTTCATCGATTTTAAGACCTGAGCAGTTTCGTTACTTGAATTTAAAGACATCCATTGTCTGTGAGATTGGAGTCTAAATCAGTCACATAATTTGTTTAATGACTGTTAAATATGCAAAATTAATCTTTTGTACCTTATTCTTCTCCTGGTACATCTTGAATTTACTTTGGATTTTATGACCTATTTCTGTATGCTTGTTTCTTTTGAGGGAATCCATCTCAGCTGTTAAAGCTAACACATTGCTTAGCCTAACTACTTTTTACCTTTAAGAAACCTAAATGTAATGCAAAAAGACTACTAAAACTTTGGGACCTCTTCAGAAGATACACTCTGGGGTGTATCACAAACCAACAAAGTAACCAAAATTACTAAACAATTAAAAAAACTGTGAAGTTACACATTTTCTTAGTTTTATTTCCACTAGTTTCAATGGCAAGAAGCCTCCTCCTAGCTGTTTCTACTTCATCCCATCCCAAAGCAGTGTATTTTGAATTGCTGCCAACTTATGCAATTGTAACGTTATTTAGATTATAGGTAGATTACAGGAAAGGTATTAGACAGATGTTGTCACAAAAAATCAGCAACATCAGCACTAGAAAATCTTCCACAAATAATGGAGGGGACTTAGAGATCCCATTAGCCTGTGTTATTGTATGTTTTTTGCCTTACCTGACAAATTTTAATCTTCCATGTGGAAAAAAAAGCTATCTTCAGTTTTTAGGAGTAGCAGTCCAAATGTAAACTGCTGAGTTGCCACTACAGCTGTAGCTGGAGAAATTATTTACCTGGGTAAATCAGAAAAGGACAAACTTGTAGCCAAAGGAAAAAAGTAAGGCATTTGGGAGAATTCACCCATTTCAAAAATATGAAAGGTAAACAAATGATAACTCTTTTCTGACACAGATTCCTTCACTATGGGACAAAAAAAAAGTTTTCTACTCAGAATCTGTTTGGCTTTGAGTGGGACATTAACTAGATCTCTTTATCAGTTAGCATTTGCAACTTATTTAACCACTTGAACTCTAGAACTTATTTTGAGCAACTGCAGAATAACAGTACATATCTATTAAAACTTTTTATAGTGCCAAATGAACAAAGCCAAAACCAGGTCACTTTCATTTAATGGTAACTCATTTTCATCAAGAGGAACGCTGTGGGTTTTTTTCTATGCATGAGTCAGTGTTTCATCCATGTGAGGGTGAGCAATCAAACAGCAGCATCTTGGCTACAGGATATTGCAATATTGAGATAAGAGCTTCCTAAGAAAGCTTTCTTATCCTTTAACACTTATATCGAGTTCGATTTACAGTTGGTTTAATGGGATGCAAGACCTATTGGAGTTGACATCACAAACTTTACTAATTCTAGTGATGATTGCATAATAAACTAAACGTGTCAAGGACAGACTGATAGCTTGATTTGAGATAGAAAAATGAGATACGGGAACCACATAACAAAAGGAGTTTTGTTTAAACCCGTTCTATTTAATCTGAGATAGCAGAAGCTTGCTTCAGGTTAAAGGTCCTTAAATACTGTAAGGTATAAAATAATGCTTCATTGTTTCCTTGTTATTCCCAGCTGACAGCTGTTGATTTGGAAGGAGATAGCAGAGGAATTTTGAGTTGACTTTGGGTTTGAATGAAACGTTAACACTTAGCATGACAAATAGCAAATACTTATCCTACTGTGCACTGATTTACAAGATTTAACATCTGAATGTACAAGAATTCACCTTTTGGATGAGTAATTCTGCTAGTTTAGGGTCAAATCATGCCATGTTTTGTACAGCTGATCAGCTGATCAAGGTAGTAAGAGGATATAAGGTGACTTCCTTAGGCCATGTGCCATCACTACCAGGTCACAGGGATGTATTTCACTGTGGTGCTGTGTCCTGCCTCCACAACACTGAAGGCTCTTGCTCCCCCAGACAGCACGAGGCAGAGAGGATGTTGATGACTCATTTTCCTTTCGTTTTCATCCCAAGCTGTTCCTGAAACAATGTGCTCTTTCCAACTAAGCTTATCATAGCTGAACTTTCAAACAGTTTGACGTTGATCTCTACAGTTTTGCAGGATCAACAGGAAAAAAAAGGCATGGAAATTCCAAACGTTACACAAGTTCTCCTAAACTAATAGCTTGTACCAGAGAATATTCATGCCCAGGCTGGCCTTCAGCTACTTCTTCCTAATTTCCTTGCTTCTTGTAGCTCTTGGATTTGCAAATATGTAATTTAGAGGCCAACAAGATAATCATGAGAATCAAGTCAGTATAGCCCAAATATTGCTGTGAGATAAGGTGAAGGATCTAGTCATAGAAGAACTGACTCATTAACTTAATGTGGCATATGAGCTTTAGATCAATTAATTAGAAAGGGAAGAAGAGGGAGGAAGAAAGAATGAGGTAATTTTTCAGAAAAGCTTTATGGTGTCAACCCTAAAGAATTAAAAAATCCCCCATTTTCTCTACTTTGGAAGATTCCTGAACCATTTCCCAAAAAATTCTACTGGGCTTCCTCTGCTCCTTCTGTTCCCGCTCCCTAAGCCAAGAAAGAGCACATGGGAATCTGGGCAGGAACAAGTAGTGGCAGATCAGCAGGCTTGGGACCTCTACACACAAAGAGAGTGAATCGAGTCTCTTTGTTGTGTGATCTTGTACTCAGAATTCATTAGTTTTTCCTGGAAAAGCCTAATTTTCCCTTTCTATGGAAATTGAGTCTTAAGAGCCTAATTTTCATATCTATGTAAGATAGCATGAATTCTTCTGAAGTTATCCTAAAACAAGCATTAGGAGATCCCTGCAGCTGAGGAACTCCCTGCAACACCCTAATGCTTCAGTTGCTGGGTCTTCCCAAATTTGCATCAATTGTCCGCAGCAAAGGTGTTCTGATGCCAGAATTTACAACTGCACTTGCCCTGCTAAATGGCTGTTAATGCAAGAACATTTTGTTTCTTGTTATCTACAGTTCTGTTAAAAAAAAAAACAAAAAACCAACCCCAAAAAAACCAGGAAAAAAAAAGGCAGCAAAAGTGGTTGCTGCAAGCTAATGCTTGGTTTGATTTCTGATCATTGGAGTGGACTGTTACCCTGTCATGCACAAGCCCGGGGGTTCAGGTGTTCGCACATGTCAACTCAACCCAACATTAATGCTGGCATTTTGCTGCAAGGGGAGACACATTACTCACAACAGCTTACAAATGATCAGCCCTGACAATGAAAAATCAAAGGTTTTTAATTACTTTGAATGTTTGGATTTAGTTTATATATAATTGCTGCTCTTGTACAGCCATGCTATTTTTAAAAGAGATGAGCGATTCTTCTAGAATTTTTTTATTATTATTTAAGGAATTAAATTTTAGCTAAACCCAATCTCTCCTTCTTCCCTTACAAATGCTTACAAATGCTCTCTAGCACAGAGGTTGTTGCAAAAGCTATATAATGACATATATCATGGAAATTATTGTATAAGGCTTTTCATTTGTGGTACTGATTCTCCAAGTTTGCAGATTGCATACAGGGACAAAACACGTCAAGGTTCCTCCCCTTGATGCCTTAAGTTTTAGTTCCTAAAACCAGGGCAGTTCCTAATCTAAACTGGAAACTGAGTTGACTGAGGTGGAAGAAATGCATCCTCCTTGATCCCTCCAAAACGGAATTTCTTTCAGTTTGGTTTAGTCCTGTTCGAAGATGCTTCCGACGCGGTGCTAATGGCGGCACTACCATGTGCGAGCAGGGCTGGCAAGAAAAGCGTGAACTAATCTGAACTAGCGCTGCTTCCTGTCCTGTAAGGAACAAGGAGTAACAAGGAGTAAGGCCGGGTCCCTCTCCGGGGGCAGGAGCCGGCTCTGATGTGCCCGGGCTGAGGTTCCCCCTCGCTGCCGGGCCGTGCCCCCGGGGACGCCGAGCAGCCCCAAGTGAAGCCGCTGCCTTTGCCGAGGTGCGGGGCCCCTCTCTGAACCGCGCCCTCCCAGGCAGGCGGGTTTCTCTCCTGGGGAGCTCCATTTTTAACATCTCCGCCTTCACCTCACCAGCAGCACAGGGCAGCACGGCCGCCTGCCCGCAGGCACTGGAGCCTTCTCAGGGTAGCTCGCGACCCGCTCGGGGATCGCCGCTCGTGTGAGATACCCAGGGACCCTTCACGTCCACGGCCGGCCCGCCCCGAGGGCAGCCGGGCGGGCAGCACCGCCCCAACAGCCCCCTCCTCCCACCGGGGGCGGTGCGCGCTGACGCGGCAGCGCCGCGGCTCCTCCGCCGGCCGAGTCGCACAATTATGAGAGAGAGGCGCCGGGCCGAGACCGCTGCCAGCCCTGGGTCCCGGTGCGGCGCCGAACCAGCG
>VWYP01019660.1:1377610-1458829 GCA_013400435.1 Pycnonotus jocosus
GTGCCCGGGGCAGCCGCCGGTGCCGCGCACCCTCCGCGCCCCGAGCAGCGCCGGTCCCGCGGCCGAGGCACCGCGGCGCTTAGGAACGCGAGCTCCCCGTTAGTGCTGCCTCCGTCCGTCATGGTGGCTTGGTCTGAAACCAGAATTCGCATGGTGTGGTTCTCCGGGCTGCAGCAGTGCTTCCCTTCTGATCTTTACACCTATTTGATTTTTGCACTTTCAATATGTTGTGCATGAGGAGAATATATACACTTAAAGATGTGTGAGTGTCTGCAAAGAAAACACAGTTTCAAATACAGTTCTGTATTCTGGCTGTTAAGCGGTTCTTCATCCCTATAAGTTTATTCCTTAATATTTAAGGAATTTAGAGTCACTTATCGCATCAGGTGCTTTCTAATGTTGAAAATGTAAGTGTGAAGTCTAAATATATGTATTTCTACAGTCTGCTTGAACTTCTAATAAGATGCTTTGTTTCATTTTAAATAAAGGTGTTTTATTTCACGGTGTTTTCTTAAAAACCATGGGGATTCGTGCTCATGAATCTTCCATTTCTGAGTGTATCTATGAACTCTGTGGAAATGTGGGCTGTGGTTTTCTAGAAACTGCAAATCCAGCACTCCTCTAGGAAGAAGCTCAAAATGCAGCCTTCCATTCTGATTTAAAGGAGTGCTTGGCATCTGCCCCTTGCGTGGTACTTGCTCTTCTCAGCTGAAGTGATTTGGTGTTGGGTTTAGTTTTGAGGAGTGGTTTTTTTTTTTTTTTTTGTTTTGTTTTGTTTTGTTTTGTTTTGTTTTTTGTTTATTTCATTTTTTTAGTTTAGCTCTGGTGGGTTTTTTTGGTGTTGACATACCCTAGAGATTTACAGATTGGTTTTAATTGTCATAGTTCTTTAAATTTGAGACTCAGCAGCCTTTCTGGCAATGTAGTGTGTTTGCAGTGTTTTATATTTGCTGTGTGTTTACCAAATGTTTTGAAACCTCTGTTAAACAGGTGTTTTGGTTGAGTTGAATGTAGGACATTTTATGCAAGCTCATTTTGCTAAAAATTTCCCTACTGCTCCATGACTATTTAGCAACTTTGAATAATTGCTGGACGGTGTCCAACATTAAATCAGGAATTATTCTAAGGAATGAGTTGTTCAATGTGGCAATTCCGGCTGTTCAGTCTTTTTTTTCATATGTGTCTGTGTGGGTGAGATAAGTGTCTGCTAGATCATCCTTCATACCTTCTGCTATGGGGCCATTCTTGACTTTGCTATTTCAAGGCGGGAGGGAGAAACCTTTGTGCGTGTGGAGCTGTTTAGGCTGAGTTTGGACTGTTTGTACCTTAGTTTCCTGATGTTGTACTTTGATACTCTTTTTGCTTGCTGGAGCTCAGCAGTGGAAAGGTAATGTTCACTTGCCATACAAAGGCACCTTGAAACATCACCTTACATTTGACAGTTATCTCACACTTTCAAAGATACTGTATCAGATCATCTATCTCCCCATGTGGATTGTCTTGGAGAGAGTTACTCCATTGTGTTTTAAACTTTCATTTATTTTTTTGTCCCTTGAGGCTCTGCCTAACTAGTCCTGCTGCATTACCATTTTGTCTTACCACATCAGCCCAGCTCTTCTGCTCTGCTGGTGATAGACTGCAGCATCCAAAGTCCTCTCTTTTTCTCATAGTTATCTTTGCCACTTGCTGTGCTTCCCTTTCCTGGAAACCTTTGACCAACACCCACGTTTTTCAAGCTTCTCTGTCATGGCCCATTCATGAGGTACACTTGTGTTAACCGTTCAATCCTCGTGGACAGTCATGACAGGTGAGCGTTTTCTAAACAATGTTGTTCTGAACTTCAATATCTGACTCTGACACAATAGAGTTTGGCTATACTGGTTTGCACTTTGACACCAGTAATGTTGCAGATAAATCGCTAAGAGGACTTGTCAGAAATCGTGTGTGAAGAGAGATGAGTGATAGAATTTTGCAGGCTTGAAAGACTTGAGAATGGATTTCTATATTGTAAAGCTTTGAAATACCAAGACAATATAAAATTATACTTCTGCTTTAAAAATATTTAACCTGAAAAACACGCCTTTGTCTTTTTTGGGGGGCTGATTTATTTCTTTTGGGATTCCAAATTTCTTACAGTAGAGTCTACATTGGCTGTGATATTTACATGCCCTGTTTATTTCCTGAAACAAGCAACATTAGTTCTGTTTATTTTCCCCACTTTTTAAAGGACAGACTGATTGTAAAATCAATGAGTATGTTTTTCAGAATTGAAGTTTTGTTTTGAGGTGATGTTTCTTGTGTCTCTGAGTAATTCTGTCTTGGTGCATTTTACCTTCAGTGGATGAAATTCCAGCAGCTGACTTTTCATCAGATAAGTTACTGAATAATCTCATTCTCTATGTGTATTTGGATAAGATACTTATATAACTATTAAAGCTAATCACTGTCACTTTTTACCTCTGATACTGACAAATAGTTGTGGCCCCTCACAAGTGAGTTTATGTGCTTCATTGGTTCTATAAAAAATAGTCCACTTGACCTGTGGTAGAGCTTGAACTTTTGTTGCACGCTTTCTTTGTATTCTCTGGCCGGAAGCCCTCTTTTTCCTCTATTGTAGTCTCTGCAGTCTTGTTAATGTATTTTTTAAAATTTAATCCCTTTGCTTTTGCTCACATAATGAGAGCGTAGAGGTGATGGTATCATATATCGTGATACAGCCAGTACTGGAAGTGATCTACCTAATCCTTGGTCTCTGTTATTTTTATTATGGGAAGCTTGGATTTTCTTATGCTAAAATTATAGGTGTTTTTGTGTTTTAAGTAATAGAAAACTAACCTAACAAAAGAACAGAAAAAGTGAACCTTCAAACCTTAGTGTTGGCCAGCTTTGCTCCCCATCCTGGCTCAGCCCAGGATTAGCTGGGTATCCCTGCTGCTGTGCAGGGAGGAGAGGGAGGATGTGCAGGAGGTGACTTGTCTTTTTAGTAGCAACCACTCATTAAGCAGCCGACCAGTTACATCTTAACTGGGTGGGACCACAGCCCTGAGCAGCAGTGGGGGTTCCAAGAGCAGTCTCCATCACAGCTGTTCACTGTTGGAAGAAACGTTCATTTTCTTGAAGAGTGGTGAGGTTTTTTCAGCCTTTACGCCTGTATTTTGCTTAGTGTGTAGAATGTGAGCCCCTTTCTTTAACTGCACTGTTCTGTGCTGGACCCACAGAACAACCTGAGTTTGTTTTTCTCCCCAGCCATTCTAATTTTTGCACAGAAGTGACCATGCAGGTTGTCTAATTGCTGTTAGGTGAGCAGAGGACAGTTCTTATTCCTATGTTCTTTCTAAGAAGGAAAGGCCAGTGAACTTTTGATGGGGTAATGAAATATAAAAATACAAGAGAGAAACTGTGTATGGCTTTTTTTCCTTCCCAAAAATTGGGTGAAAAGTGTCCTGAACATATGGGGAATACAGGGAGTAAAATAACTGTATTGCTAATAGTGGTGCTGGTAGTTCTGAAAAGCTGCTTTATGAAAGGACAGAATATTAAACTGTGGCAAGTGGTTTGATAGCATATGGTATAAGGATGTTGCAGGATTATTCTGAAAGATAAATGTGGTTGATTGCCAAGGAGAACTTAAAGTGTGGTATCAAACTGACAGCACATTAAAGCTTGGTTTACAAGTTATGCATTTTTTGCCCTTTAACTAAAGCCAAGTTCAGATGCTATTGAAATGGTAGGCTTGGATTGAACCTTAATGATGGGAATTTCTGTGTTTCTTAAAAAAAATTCTCAAGAGTTGCATCACAGTTACAGTTTATTTCATCTTTATATTATTAACAGCAGTATAAGATTTTTTCCTGAAAATTTGTACAGACTCATTCTAACATGAGCTGGTTCATGCATTTTGTTGTCACATTTTCTAAAATGTTTGGACTCTTCGTGTGTATTGCAAATGTGCGTTTGCTGAGTTAATGTATGTCAACCCATCTTTGTTTCATTTGTTCTCAGCTCAGGGAGGATGGAATAAGGTTTGTGTGATAACATATCTGTTGATTTTTTACAGCTGCAAAATCAGAATTTTAGAGGCTTAATTTCATTAATCAAGTTAGTCCTCTGCTGCATGTAATTGGACAGCTGATGTTTTTAGATCATCCAACTTCAGAAACAGCTATTGTAAATGCTCTGTGAAGCTTTAATGTGACTTTGTCTTCAGCCTGTCTGTGGAGAGCACTAATTTACATCATACACAGTCCAACATCAAGTGCTTATTTTGTTTAAATGCACATCATGTGTTTTGCAACCAACATGCACCAGGCCAATACACAGTTTCTATGAGTGTAGTTGTGTGTTATAGTTTGTGAAAATTATGCACATGTGAGTCTTACCAATGTCTAGACCTACTGATACTAATTTAATAGTAAGAGTTTGAGGCCTCTTTTTGATTTGGAGAGCATTGAACCTCTTTTTCGAGATCTGTAGCAGTCTGGTCAAGCTTTTTGTTTCTTTGTCATGGTTCCCAAAGCCTGGTCTGGATGACTCCCAGTGCTTTGGATTCTGCCTTTAATGGTTTACTGCTAAACTGAGCAGATATAAAGAAAAAAAGGAAAAAAGTTGTATTTTTTAGAATTGGCATATTACATTAAGTTCTGGTTTGCTGATTTTAATTTTTTGGTTTGATTTTTTTACTGACAATCTTTTGGGTGATTAATGAAGTATAGTTTTGCTGTGTTATACTAAATCATTCTTGCTTGAGAATACTTTCTCAGTTACAACTCTAAATGGGCTTGATCTAGGTGTTCAGCCTTTCAGCATAACTCTATAATCCTCAAAGCCTGGGAAAGTGTCTGTTACAGCTCAGTCAGTGGTAGCACGATGGTTTTTGTAATTGAATCCCAGCTTTTGTTCCATGCTTTGTTCACACTTACCTCTACCTGACATGGTACTTATTTTCTTTACCTTATCTACTTGATTCTTGTCACCTCTGCTAAGAATTTTCACTTTATAGTCCCCTGACTAATGCTGGGTCAAATTTTGCAAAATGTCCCTGGCTGATGGTTCTTTTCCAAACGTCTGCTATTTTTTTTTTTTTTTTAATGCTGCAGTTTTTGTGAGATGTGCACTTAAAAAACTTGGCTCTAAAAGTTTAAATTTAATAAATAAACAAACCTACATTTATGCCTTCCGCAAATGAATTTCCAGTTGCTTTGTTAGGAAAACTTTATTTCACAATCACTTATTGCATAAAAATTTCTAGAGTTGGGGCTCTCCTAGAGATAGTATTATTCAGCAGCCCAGTCCTTCCCACTCTTACTCATTTTATTTAATGTATTTTCTGACTGACCTGGAGTGTTCGAGATGTGTAGCAGGGTAGTAACCTCAGGTTAAGGGTTGTTGTTCAAGCCCTTTGCTGGCTGTTCCCACATGTGCCAAAGCTCTTCTTGAAAGTGTGTTGTAATCCAGTCAAAACTCCTCTAAACCCTGTCTGTCTCCTTTCCACCTGTCCCTTTGTGCTTCCTTGTGTGCTCAGTCACTGGGGATCTAAATTGAATAAACTTTCAGTTGAATCCCCTTTTTTTGGTGGATTATTTTGTTGGTCATTTCCCTGAACCAGCTTCCATGTGACTACATAAATGCTGGTGCTGGTATGAGATAGGTTTGGATCATGTGCAGAGGCTTAGGAAAATGGGATTATGGCACCCAGATTTGACAGGAGCTATGAAGCTGGATTGGAAGCTTGCTCTAGGGTGCCTGAGATTTGGGTTGTACTATTGCATTAGGGACTGTTCAGTTCCTCAGTGCATCACCCATGGCACATGGGTGTTTTCTGTGCACAGGCATGGATGGAGCTGTGCAACACAAGTCAGGTTCCACGGCCTCTTCAAAGTATAAACCAAACTGCTTTGTAGCCTTGTCTAATTGTACTGCAAGCACATGGTGGCTGTTCTTGAATACTCCTGTATCTAAATTCTTGTTCACAGAGGATGTTTTCCTTGACCTGCTTTTCTGAATATGTGCTAATAGATTCAAGATCACTTGTTTTTTACCAGATGTGCTGTGTTCCAGTCTCTCTGAACTGAACTGCACCAAGATGAGTTTGATCTCTCCCATCAGGTTATTTCTGTTGGCAAATGATTCCCTGCTGGTAACTTGTCTCATGTAACACAATATTGCTGGATTTTTGTGTTTTTAGCATGAGGCACATTTGCTTTTCAATGCTGTTCCCATTCTTGTTTAACTTTCTCAGGAAGCTGAACCTGTTTCTTTGAATTAGAAGAAACCAAAGCTGCATTCTCCTAATGTATCTGCCAGGGCTCAGCACGGCAGCCATGTGGATGGGTTCAAAGACAGTCATGCTGCTGTACAGCATTGTTAAAATTGCTTGTGGATTGGCTTTGTGTTGTGAGTGTAATGCACTATTCTAATTTGTGGCTAGAGCCAGTCTGAAGAAGCTGTTTCCTTTCAAAGCCTGTCCCTGGTGCTGCTGCAGGTCATGCAAGTCTTTAGGCAAAACTTCAGTCACCTGGATAGCTTAAATTATGCATGTGCTTAAGTGACACATGATTAGAGCCTAAAAATACCAGTTGTGTAATTACAGAACTGTTAATCAACTTTCTCTTCAATTATAAAAATCAGTTAATCTACACGAGAGTAGGTGCAGTTAATGATGTTTTAAATGTCAAAGTCTTACCAGTTTCTCCTGTGTTCCCTGGCTGCATTATTGTCTGTAGTTTGCAGAATCCTGTTAAACAGTAAGTTTAATAAAACTTCAGCTGAAATCATTAGAAGAGTACGTGGCTGAAGGTGATCTTCTGGACAAAGAGTTTAAAAGAGATTAATCTTGAAGGAACTCCTGCTAGTGGTAGTAACTTTGCACTAGGAAAGGATAATAAATCACTGATTAGCTGACAGATATCCTGGAGAACTGTCTAGGAAGCAGCATTATCTGGTGTGGCAATGTCTCTGGCTGCAGAACTGGTTGGAAGAGGCTCTGTCCTCCTGATTTCACAGGCTCTTCTTTACTGACCCCGTTTCTGCTGCTGAAGGTGTTCCTGTTTTTGCTGCTGGCTGGCCCTGGGGACAGCCCTGTGAGCCCTCCCCTGGCCTCAGCCGGGGCACTCAGCACAGATGTGGAGGTTGGGATGGACTTTTACCTCCTAAACTGGCATCAACTGGCTTTGCAGCCAGAGGCATTGAAAACCAGAAATAGCCACTTAAATAACCTTTGCCCTTCTAATTTGTGCAACTTCAGAAATGCTCTTGATGAGGATTTATGCCTTTGTCTCATTAAGCAATTGGTCTGTCTTAGTCTTGTAAAAGAATTATGCAAAAAAAAAAGTTTTAAATTTTCAGGTGTAGAAAACCTACCACTTGTGTGCACACAGTTTTCAATCTTGCTGCTCCATGTGCAACTGTGGGTCTCTTCTCCATTAAATTCTCTGTAATTGTTTCAAATGCTTTAGTGAAACAATGTGGCCTTTTTATGTTGCTTATATAGGGAAAGAGGGCAGAAACCACTCCTCACCCTTGTCCTGGTTTGAGCTGCCAGCTTGTGTTACAGGTGAACATTCTGCGGTGCTGAAGGCTGCTAACAAACGAGTCATTGTGTGAATGTATCCTCTGGTTGTGCTCGATGTTTCCTGGCCCAGGAGAGAATTTTTGGTTCTGGTATAATCACAGTACTCTGCTGGACAGGGTGATGCAGTAAACTTAGGGCTGCGCTTTCTTCCTGGGGTAGAAAATGTGCAAGACAGAAGCTTTCCTGCCTTCAGAAAAATCCCATTTTCAGGTTGTAGAAGGGTGTTTTCTGGTCACAGGGAATCTGCAGAATACAGGTAGGCTTTGTAGAGAGGGGGAGGATTATTCACAAGAGCTAATTAGGCAGTGAGTCCCCAGGCTTGCTCAGTGGAGACCAGGGGGGATTCAGAGCAGCTCTTTTCTCTCTGCAAAGAGGATGTAGAAAAATTAGCACAACTGAGGTAAGGGCAGTAATTTTGACTGTCCTCTTGGGTGTCATTACTGGGTTTTGGGGGTTTTTCTGACAAATACAAAGATCTTGCATGTAGGACAAGAAAAATCTTTAGTAATTAATGTATTAGGAGTTGAATGTTAATTATACCATGAATTAGAATGAGTTTCCAATGCCAGATGAGAATGGTGTTCTTAAACAGAGGGTATCTGCCCCTCCAAAATGTGACTTTAGACAACATATTCTTGCTTCATTGACAGCTTTCTGAGAAATGAAGAAATACAGTCTTAACTTCCTTTCCTTCCTGCATGTTCTTAAAAAAAAATCTTTTTGTGTGATAGATCTGTAGCCTTTCTCAGGGTGCCTAGAGCCTGTGTGCTTTTGGGGATTTTTTTGATGTACCTTGGCAATATACTTAGATCAGCTCAGCTCTTCTGCCAACCCAGTATCTTTCTGCTACCAAAGGGGATGTCCTACTTCCCTTGTTCCCACCCTCATCATGGCCATGTGATTCTTTCTTGTGCCTAAGTTTTCTGTCCAGTTTTCATCTGCATCTGTTCATTTTGACATTAAAGCTACCTGCCTCTTTTTTTTTCTTTTTTTTTTTTTTTCTGGTTTAGGGAGCTCAGTCAATTCCCCAAAGGGCAAGTGCACAACTGCAGGTGGGAGAGAAAGAGCAGGAGAATGGGTGGGAGGGCAGAGTAGGAACTTCATCAGCTTGTCTTCTCTGACTGCACCCTCACTTTATAATTTGAAGAATTGCATCTGTAAAAGCAAATATTTCTCTTGTGTTTCTTGGCTTTGCCAGGACCTCCACCTCCTTTCTAGTGTCTTTTGTTTCTCTGAAATTACTGTCTTCACTCTTCTCCCAGCAGGCCAGGAAGGAGCCTGTCCCAGGTATTAGTTCAGTACAGCTTAGACAGGCCATTGTGCCACATACCACTCAGCATTGGTGAGTTTTACTGGAATTTAGTATGCTGGAAGAATTTACCATAAATAGAAAACATTTTCCATGTGAAGTCGTGTTGTGGTCTCTCAATATCATTTAATTAGTTATTTCCCCTACCCTGGGGAAAAAAAAATCAAAAACCCCAACAAACCAAACAAAAAAAAAAAGGAGAGGATACTTTATTTCTAAAAATAATATATTTAGTTTCTGAGTAATTATTTAGACTTGTGGTATTTAACGTAGAAGCGCCTCTGAAAGCATCAAGCTCAAATAACCCTCAAAAACAGGGTGGAAATTTTTAAAAGTGCCTAAATAAGCACTGTGTATTATTGCAGACAGTAATTAGCCGCTTTCACATTAGCTTAACAAATCTGGTTAAGTTTCTTCTTTGCACTTTTCTAGAGCAGAAAACAGAAACTACTTGAATAATTTTGGTGGGAACTTTATCTTCTGATAAGAGCTGAGGTACGTGGATGTCTCTCGAATGCTGTCAGGGTTCTTGTGCCCCGAGGTGCGGCTGCAGTCAGCCTGCACTGAGCAGCTGCGGGCTGGGCTGGCTGTGAGAGGAGAGCTGCTGCTTTGTCTTGACAGGCACTGGAAGTGTAACTGAATCCAGTAGCTCTTTGTTATGAGCTGTATTTAAAAATGTTTATGTCTTTGTAATTTGACAGTAAGTGAACTATAGCAAATTCTTGTTTTCGTTTGCTTTTATGGCAGCTCGTCCTACCTTTTCCAGCCTGATCTAATCTCCCAAGAAGTCTGATCACTCTAAAGAGTTGACCAAAACATTTACTTCCCCTACTGTGCCTAACAAATACTGACACACTGATGTGTGTACAGGCAGGGGGAGCCCAAAATTCCAGATCTGTTTCAGGTTGATCTTTGGTTGTGTGTTTGCAGATGGGCCTCTTTCCTAGTTTCAGTAGTTATGATTATAACAATAAAGTTGTTTTCCTAATTACTGTGTCTAAAACATAAGTTCTGTGAAATTTTATCGTCCTTAGCAGTGGTCTGGTGCTGTCTCCCATTTCATGTGCCCACTACTATGTTATGTTGCTCTTCCTTCTCACTCGTGCTATTCAGAGAAGTATTATTGATCTGCCATAATTAATGTTGGCATAGGCTTCCTTTTTTAATAATGTGTATTCAAAGAGTTGTCTGCGGCCAGCTATGTCAAAAATTCCTTAGTGATAACAAGTTTCCATTGCTCTAGTGAGTTAATAATAGCCTACTTAAGTCAGGAGGCACCAGAATCTTTGCTGTGATAATAGAGAAATGTCTTTCTTTGTACAACATGAAAAATAAGTCAGATCTGTAAAGTGAACAGGCTAAGAAAGTGGTAGAGCAGGACAAACAGCATCCACCCTTCCAGTTTGCTTTTGTAGTTGTAATGTGCTTCAGCACATACTGAATTAATCAGATATTTGTGCACTTCATGAACTAGAAAGGGAGGACTTTCCTTAAATCTGCAGCTCAAATATCGCTGAAGTACATCCTTTGCACGAGGTGAGGGGGTTTGCAGCCTGTAAAGCTGTCTAGGAACAGTGGCTGCCAGAACTGAGGTTTCTCATCAGGGAACAAAGCAGAAGCAAATTGAGGGCAGGATTAATTATTTGGCTGGTCACACAAGCCCTTTCCCATTGCTTTATTTCCAGAGATGGCCACCACTGCCTCCTTTTTTGCATGTGTGACTTGTATTCCCTGTATGAATGGGGAAGGGGCTGGAGGTTGCTTGAGGAGGACAGTGACCGCATCCAGGCTATGGGAGTTGCTTTACTGCTGAAACCATGCTCCAAGCCTCATTCCTTCCAAAAATAAATCCAGTGTTTATAGGATTGTCTGTTGGTACACCCTCTGTGGCACGTGCAAGGTAAGCCCAGCACTTGCCAGAGATGCGAGGTATGAACCAAACGAATGCTTTGATGTAGAGTAGATGTGGTGAGGCAGGAAGCACAGGGACAGCAGCACAGTGTGTCCCATCCGTCCCTGCGGAAAGGACCGGGGAGAGGCACCAGCCTCCAGACCCACAGAAATGTTTTGAGCGACTGAAAAAGACTTGGCATCATTCTGTGTGTGTTGGTGAGTAGGAATGCTGACTCTACCTTCCTGCTGCTCCTATTTCAGAGAGTGTGTAGGCTTGCAATCTGCATCTGGTAAGGTCAGAACGATCGCAGGCTGCAGCTAAATCTCTGGTGCTGCGAGGGGTGAGGAGGATGCAGACTGCACCATTGTATCACTGTGGAAAAGGAAGGGAAAGGAGGCTGGATATTTGAAAATATAAGGGATTTGAGGTTGGTTTATATGGGTCATTCAACATAATTAAGAGTAGATTTTAAGTGAGGAACCCTATCAGAAAGAAGCAGGTGCTGTATGACAGGCTTGCAGACATTCCTGTGTACTTGTACATTATTTCTTTTGTTTGGCTTTTGTTTTGTTTTAATCTAATTTGAGCAAAGTGAATATTAAAGAGTGAAAATGTCAGCTGAAAAGCTGTAGCTGTATTTCTTGTAGTTACAACCATACACTTTCTCTATTCTTTTCTTTCATCCATGGCGTTAAGTTTTAGGGAGTAAAGAATTATTTTCATCTCCTTTGAAGACTTGGTGGTTTGTTGCTTCTAGGTCATAACTTCAAGTATATGTTTTGAAATACTTTATGGATTGCATCAAAATGTGATTTGTCTGTGAACTCAGAGGAAGCAATTAATAGATTCTTTAGCAGGGCTAAAAATTTTTAGCTTGGTATTTCATTAGTTGGGAAGACTGCAAATGTAAACTATTTAGAAATCAATTTACTTCAGCTCACAGCAGTGAAACTGGTTTACTTCCTGCCGTATTTTCTTTTTCCTAACAAAATTCCAAATTCTGTCAATGAAAGTTGTTGGGAAATAAAAATTAAAATTTCTCTTTGCTTCCCCTCAGCTTTTCTGAAGGTGTGTTCAGGAGCAGCTTGCCATCTGCTGAGCTGACAGTGTCAGGGAGTCTCTGGTTTTGGCAAGTTTAATTACTGTATCTGGTATAATTGGGCACTTAACCCTGAAGGTGTTTATTGTTATATCAGCTGAGAAAAAGCCAGTCTGAAATTACACCAGTGGGTGATTGTCATCTGAAATCAATTGATGGTCCATAGTGACCTGAGCTATCTCATACTGTAGAATCAATTGCAAAATATTTTCTAGATGTATATTAATATATATTTTGTGCCTTGTGTAAATGTTGTATGCATTTTCAGATTTTAATACTTAATGAAAGAGTAATTTTATGGCTGGTCTAACTGCAGAACAGCACAAACCTTAACCTATTAAGCAAATAAATCTATTTATTTTAAGATATGCTGCATTTACTCGGAATTTTCCTCTGAAAGACCTATATTGCAGTTAGAAGGTAACTTTCCCAACGATATGGGTAAAGTGGATGGAGTTTGAAGGTAATAAAAACATACCAAAAATGTAGGTCTGTGGATTTTACTCTAGTGCATCAGGGTTAAAAGTCACCACTTCATAGTGCTAAATTCTGTTTGTGAATTTAGAGTATTCTTAATTAAATGAATCTGTAGGAAAAAATCCGTAAACAACTGAATTATGTGCATTGTAGTTGTACAGTGAAATAATTCTCTCAAAACCAGTTTGTTCTCCAAATAGGAGGTTGGAATAATTTTCATCAAGTTTGAAGGAGCTGTAAAAATCCCTTTTGACAAATCCTGATTACCTTTTGCATCCAAAACTGCACGTGGATTCAGGGAGTTCTGTGGTGGCTTCATTACGTCAGAGAAGAACTTGATGAAACAATAGCTACTCTGTTAAGAGACCTGGATTGCTGTGAAATCTGTTCAGAGCAAATCTCCTGAACTGTTTAATAAAAAATAGGATTGTTGAAGGTTTGTTTTCAGCACTAAGGGAGCCATTGAGATGCAGATTCTTATCTTTGCTCTCTGGCTCACTTGAGATCTGCTTCCCATGTGCAGAATTCACAGAAGGCTTTCTCTGACTGCCCTCTTTCCTTGCTTGCTTCAACATTTTTTATTTAATGTAAACCCAGTAATTTTTTTTTGCTGTCAAACAATCTATTTTCAGGACTGTAGCACTATTTTCACTAGAAAAGTTTTTCAATCCACAAAACTGGAGCTGTTTGCTTTCTTAGGAGTCCAGTGAAGCCTGGTGAGCTGTTCTGTTCAGAACAGGATCTTCAGCATAGCAGAGACACCTTTCGTGCATGATGGGTCTGTCTGTCTGAGCTGGTCACATTCTGTGACAAGAGATGCCTCAATGCATTTGGGGAAAAAAAAAAAAGAACCAACTAGTTCTTGTAGATGAAGCTGGTAGTTGTTTTAGACTAACAAGTAATCCTGATGCAGCAGGTAAAATATCCTTGCAAAAATTTTCATTTGTAGTGGATTAAACAACAGTTAAGATTAAAGCACAGTCCTTGTCATTTGGAGTGACATTCTTCACAGGGATACATTAAAGCACTGCATAAATATCTTCTGGCATTGGGATAATGCCTGAGCCTCTGTCTTTCGAGTATTGCACATATCTGTGCTTTCTATGGAAGTAGTACAAAAAATTGAGGTTGGCTGATATTGTAGATACTGATTCAGGAACAAGTTGTGCAGGTGCTCTGTGTGTGTATTGCATTCTCTGGACAGACAGCACTGTTACTCTGTGTCAAAGAGTCTTAAATATAGTTCATAATACTAGCTAGCTAAATGCTTTATTTTCTCCCCCCTTTTTAAAAAAGAAAACAAAAAACCCCAAACTAAAATTATAGAAGTATGCAACTTTAAATTGAAGGGAAAGCTGGTAAATTAAATGTCTGGGGTTTGACGGAGCCAAGAGTTTAAAACAAATTGCAGCAAATATATGGCATTAAACATTCTAACTTTTTCTTCTTTTTCTTTCCATCTGCTTATTTGCTTAGTTAGCTGAAGTTTTGAAGAGTTTTCTCAAATGATAAATGTTTCCTTGAGGAACTGAGGTGTCCTCTGCTGTATTTTTAGTACAAAATTTTGAGTATTTTCTTTGGTAGATAGACATAACTGTCTTTCAGCTAGCTTTCCACCCCATACACAATGGCTTAGTTACTCGGCTCATCCTGGGGTGCACATTTTCAATATCATTCAGTTGATGTGTCCTAAAAACAAGTCCAGGTGCTTTACCTGGAGTGTGGTTCTTACTGCCTTAAAGATTTGAAGTGCCTACTAGAAATCTTTTCAGTGAGCTATTGATGTAGAGGAAGCTCTATAGTGTTACTAAAACATAATTGAAACTTTTCATTTGGTGCATTTTATATATGGCTCCTCTTCCCACAAGAAGCTTTGTGAATTCCAAACTACTTGGTATGCATTAACCTAATTGGATATTGTATTTATCTCGGTTGTTTGGCTTTATTCAGTGTATCTGGCATAAAAGCAATAGGATAGAGGTTTGTCTGGAATTTCTGCCTTTCAGCTATAGCTACAGGAGCCCAGTGCATGGCTAGGGTTGGTTGTCTGGGCAGGATCACAGGTCAGTCCCATGGTGTAGCACGTGTTTGGATAATGGAGCGGGTTTCTCAGATAAGAGATCCTCTGGTAAGTCACGAAGAGTGTGTGTGCTATCTGTAGTTATATAAGAAGCAGTAACTTCAGGTTGAAACATTGTCAGTGGGCAATTCCTTGAACAGACAAGCTAAAGGACATTCTTAGTACAGTGTGTCTCTTAGAAATGTTTTGAAATTTATCTTGTTGGCTTTAAGTGACCTAGACAGATAGGACTCACTCCTCTGTGGCAGTGCTAGCATGGCTGTTCCTGCTGCACATAGTTTCCACTGTGTCTTCTTGTTTTCAGGCTTGCTGAAACTTTCCTGTATTTTCTTCTGTCCAGATGGAAAACAAACGTTTTGGGAAATTTGAGGCAGTGGAGAAATATGGAGTCTATATTCATTTTTAAATAAAGGACAAATAAAATTGGTGGATCTTTTCCTTGAGAAGGTATTGTATTGAACTGCCATATGGTGTAAGCGGAGATCTGAAAGATGAAATATGAGACGGTGTAGAAAGTGATATGATTTCTAAATTTGAAGCTCAGTCTGTGCAATCAGTAACTGAAATCCCCATTAAAAGCCCTCCACAAAGGTCACAGTTTGGCAAATTATTTGTTGATTCAGGTCAGTTTACTGATTCAGTGGGGAGCTTTATTGAAAAATTGTCAGGAGGACTGCTGGGTTGGTATGCACTGTTTTAGGCTCTAGGGCAATATTGTTGGGAAAAGTTAAATTTTGGTTTTGTAACAAATATTGTTACAGTATTGTAACTTATGATCTTACAACAGTATACAGTATCAGAAAAGAGTAGAAAAAAATAAACTGGGATCCCTTTGTGCATGAAGAAGTTCAGAATTGCCAGCTACAAATATTATTTATACCTGCCATATTTGTATTACTTTAAAATCATGCAAGTAATTTTGAGATCTTGCCAAGCAGGCAGGCTTACTTTCTATAGAGAAAATAATTCAGACCAAGCTTGTTGAATAAACTTTGAAAATTTCACAATAGCTTGGATAAGGCTTTGCCATATTGCTATGCATCAATTGCTAGAACTTAATTGTCTTCTTATTTTAATAAGTTGAATGAGAGGCTCTTAAAAATGTGAGCCAAAGAGGGGAGAGTGGTAGGTGGATGTTTATTTCTGAGACCTGATCTCATACTGTACTTTGGTGATTTTTTTTTTTTTAATTTTATTTTTGCACCTGGTATATACAAAACCTGAAATTATAGTTTGTGGTAAAAATTTCATTCTACAAAGAGACTTGCTGAAGTTATCCAGTGTGCATTTCAGTAAAGATAACATATAAATCTTGAGCAGGTACACTTAAATAATATCTGTTATTGGAGCTTTGGAGTGCTAATGCAGTTGCTGAATCAAACATAGCTAATATTAAAATGGCTATGGTGAAACTTCCACCTGGTATAAAAGGCCATGGGATTATCTTAGTATCTAGATACTTCCAGGAGTCAGAAATAATTAGGCACATTCTCTTGAGTTTGTACTTTAGCAGGTACTTGTGTAAGTTTTATTTCAAATAGCAGTTAGAATTATTTCAGCATTGGTGAAACTGTTGGGAGAGGACATATTTATTTAAAATAGTGTGAAGTATTTCTTTTAATCATGATCCCAGAGTGATTATATCTCTTCTAGATGGTTGAATCAAATCTGTGTGCTTTCTGCTTCTTGATGTTCTTTCAGAAGTACTGAAAGACACAGTGAACTTTGCTCAGAAATCAGTACAACCAGAATGAGGTGTCTGTGAAACTTACAGCTTGAAGTCTGTGCAAAAGCCTTGTGGGCCTCTTTGGGATGAAGAGTTAGTAGTTACTGTAGTACCTCTTCCAAAAGTTGAGAATTTTTATGTGTATAGACAAGATCCTGCCAGCATTGTCTGCTGAGAGGTCTTAATGTGGTGAAATTTTCGTAGACTCACCTGAAGAGAAGAGTGCTGGTAGTTCTGGAATAATTTAAATAGTATTAAAATTTTTCTTGTAAGTCTTAAAATTTGTTTAGCTTGAGAGATTGAGAATGCACAGGAAAAAATATGGGAAGCTAGTTTTGTTTCCCCACAAAATGCAATTTTGAAAGGAAAGTAAATAGTTGAAAAGTAGATCTCTATATGTTGACGCTACTTGTGCTTTTTGCTGAAAGGCTCTTGACCCATGTTACCCATAACCATGGTGTAAAGTGCATCTTCTAAAAATACACTGGGAAAACAGAGCACTTGGAGCACAGGAGCTGCCTGTTACTGGAAACAGAGTTTGGGGGATGGGGTTGTGGATCCTGTTCAGATGATGAAAAAGCTTTAATAGGAATAGGCAATTTTTCTTAAACAGTCTGATAACTTGCATATTGATTTTTGCCTTCTGACTTGATCTCCTATTTTAACTTAATCTTTAGCTGATGAGGAGGAAGTGTTTCTTAGCGGTAACTGCTGCAACTAATTTATACTTAACAGTGTCCTCGTATCATCTTTCCTTCTCTGGTCATCACAGGAACATTATGTAATAATAATTCTTATTTACATGGAAGACAATACTTCCTACATTTTTAATGTGATTTTTACCCATTTATGGGAAGTGTCTTTCATTCAGTTCTCTTCTCAGTTTTTTTTTGTTTGTTTGTGTGTTTTGTTTGTTTGGGGTTTCTTTGGTTTTTTTGTGGGTTGGTTTGTTTGTTTTTTTGTTGAGGGTGTTGTTTTTTTTTTCTTTCCCCTCTCAAAAGAAAACAAGACTCTAGAATTAGCAAATTTAGTATAAAATCTTCTGCAATAAGGATTAATTAGCATACAGGCATGCTTCTAGACAGAGTCTAATTTTACCAAAAAGTTCGAAATATGTTTTAATAACGTTACAGAGCTTCTTCTACATGAATAACTGTCTTGGGGTGACTGATAGGTGTAGTGGTGCTGTGCTGAAAATATTTGCACTGCTGAAGAATTGAGAGAAATCCTCACTGAGTGGTTAAAACTATATTCTTTAAGAGAAAAATTGATGAATGGTTAGTTGTTTAATTTTGGTGGTTTTTTTTCTTCTTGTTTTGAGGAAGTGTTTATTATGAAAAGTGGTGTTGCACACTGTGAGCCAGTGTTCCCTGTCCCCAGCTTTGATCACCACTTAATAATAAAACAATGTTGCATGGAGCAATTGACGCAATTGGTTGTGGTTTATATTCTTTGGATTTTAACATCTAGTGTGTTATGCCTGTGATCTCTTGCTTCAAGGTGTGGTTTTAGCCAACTGGCTGAAACATCTAAGTATTAAATTACTCTTCTGTATCTTTTTATATTCTGGAAGATCTCCAGAGTTAAGCTTAAACTACTGCAGTGTTAAAGTAATGCTCAGTTTTAAGAAATTAAATACAAAAATTCCCATGTAAACAGTGTTTATGGGGGTTTTTTGGGGGTACATATTTATTTACATATTAAAGTTTTTGCTATTTGAATGTTAGCTTTTAAAAAATTACTTCTGATTTTAAATGATTTGTATATAAATTACATAATGATTCTGGTTATCTCAACTTTTGGAGACATGTATGAGATGCTTTTATAAAGTCATACGTGGCTCTGTTAATTTTTTAGAGAGCAAACCTCTTGTATTTTAACTCCTGTTTCCTAAAAAAAGAATTTTTCATTGCAAAGGTGTGTGATTTGTATTTTATAATATTGTTAATTTTTTTATTTTTCAGTCCCAGAAATCCTGGATAGAAAATACTTTCACGAAGAGGGAGTGTGTGTATATTATACCGAGTTCAAAAGACCCCCACAGGTAAATGAGAAATTATGCAAAAACTCGTTACTGCTCTTTAATATTAAAGAAGTCAATATTCTCATGAGTGTTGGACTTTTTTTTTTTTTAATGAAATATTGTCTTGTGTTTGTGCTTTTGTGACTGGACATTGTAGCTCTATGAATTGGATTTTCTTTTTCTGAAAGTACTTTGGCATTGAAGAAATCTCCAAAAAATGTTCCCCTGTTCCCTTTGCTGCTTCTTACCTCTCCTCCTACTGAGGTCTGTGATGTGTTTACAGTGAGGGGAGTGTGAAAAATTTCTGAAGTCAGAAAGTCTCATAGAGATTATCCTCTACTGGAATTTTAAAAACATCATTGTAAGTGTAGGGTGAAGTGTGAAAATCAACCTGACAGTGTAGGCAAAAGGGGTGAAGTATTCATAGAAGAATAAAGAAAACCAAGAATTGGGACGGAGAAAAAAATTCAAAAAAGAAACGCTGAAGAAATACTTGCTTCTAGGGAAAACAGATAAATGAGAACTGTTCAGATTTCATGTGATGTGTAATAATTTTTCATCCTTAAGTTCTTGAAGGAAAGCTAGGCTGAAAAATGGGGAAATATGTTTCTAGAGGGGAGGCTGAGGCCAAGAATATTTTGCATATCTCACATGCTGTTTTTACCTGATCTTAAATTAGAGGTGTGAAATCCAGCAAGTTAGTGATAACTTTAGTGTATATCTAGCTGACTTTCACCAAGTGTTACAGGTATAATTTAAGAGTTCCTGAGTTTGAGGTGTATAGGCATGACATTTGTGTCACGGATAAAATAAAGTCAAATTGAAAATAGATTTAAAATTGCTGTTTTTAAGGCAGTTTTGCCTCTCCATAATGTTTACTAGTGTAATTACAGATTTCAGATTATGGTGCTTTTTTTTAAATCTTCATATATGTGAGAGCAGCTGAGAAACCTTTTCTTCTGAGGTTGAGAAAACTTCTATTTCACTCTTTTCCTTAAAAAAATTGTATCTTAGATATATTTTTAAGTCTCAAAAGAGACGTATAAATCTCTTGTTATACTGGGGCAGGTTGCTATTTTTCATTTAAGTGCTTTGTTTTTAAACAGAAAAAAAACTAAACGCTGTAGAATTTTCAAATTATTGTAAATAATTCACCACATTCCTTGAAATCATGTGACATGAGAAGCTTTTAGAATTCATAGCCACAATTGCAGCACATGGAAAACTTGTAAATGCAAACAAAGTAATTAGGAAGCTGTTAAAATTTCCAGAGCATTTAACAAGGAACAGAATGGTCTTCAACACTTGCCCTTTCAGTTTAACCTATTTGGAGCTTACGGTGGATTTTACAACTTTCCCACCACATTTTGTCCTTCAGTTTCTGAGAATGGCCTGTGGTTGTTGGTGAATTGCTCACTGTTGTGTGTGAATTATGTGAGAAGTTTAGTCATATTTTAAATATTTCTTACAGATGCCTTCCAGGATGTCAGATTTGTCAGCAACTTGTCAGGTAAAAAGTCTTTGTAGTTACAATATTTATGAATATTTTCTTATTAAATAAGTGCTTTCATGATAGGGTTCTCAAAAGTTTTGATATATTATGAGTGACAACTCAGTGAAAGGCTAGATATATACAATAAATATTACTAATGCTTAAAGAACTGTCTGCAATAAGTAGGTCACGGATTTATAAATGTTATATAAATTACTTGGCTTCAAAGAAGCAATTTCTCCTGGCCTCCAGCGTGCTACCTTAGAGCTTCTGTATTTTGCATAATAATATATATTGTAATTGACTCTTGCTGTAAGTATGTCAACAAGGCTCGCTCTGAAAAGGAGGTTTATCTAATGTCTAGAATCTTTGCTTTCTAAATCTGTTCCATTCCTGTTATCAATAAAGGAAGTTCTTTTGCCTTGCAATGGTAATATTTACCCAAGCATTCTTGGTGTCTGGCTGGGTGCAGGTGCTGCTGTGGCCGCTTGGTCAGACAACATGCTTGTTTCACTGCCAGCCTGGCCATGAAATACTCCGATGTGAAGCTGGGTGAGAACTACAATCAGGAAATAGAAGAATGGTCAGTGGAAAAACACACAGAACAGACCTCTACTGATGCTTATGGTGTCATCAACTTTCAAGGTGGCTCTCATTCTTACAGGGCTAAGGCATGTATGATGTTTTGTTGTTTCTTTTTTTTTTCTTACTCTAACCATGTTGGTGCTGAATGCTTCATTTAACTTCTGAAATTGGAGCCTGAAAATATTAACACCTTTATTGTGGCAAACCAGTGCCCTTTTCTATTCTAGCATTTTTGTTGTGATTTGAATTCTTTCTAGTTTCTATTTGTAAAAGATTTTTAGTTGTGGCAGAATTTTTTTAAAGCTTATGCAGTTACAGGCTACAGAGAGTTCTTGTACAGTGTGACTCCTATGGTCAAACCAAAGTGCTTGAGAGGGGGAGCTGTGTTCTTTATGCAGCTGGCAGAAGCCCCAAGGACTGTCCAGTGCTCCAGGTCAGATCATCCCTGTCAGAGAAGGGCCCTTGGCACAGTTCTTTCATGTTCTTAATAGCAGTGTGTGGCTTCCTTTGTACTTAGTGTAGCTTAAAATTGCTGTGAACCCTTTTCCAGGAACACAGAAACGCCAGGCTGCCCACTCATTTTTGCTTCCTTCTGCAGAGTGCAAGTGGGGTTGCTCAAACCATTTAAATGGAGTAGTGTTGTTTTGTTATTTAGAACTTTATTCAGGAAGGGTTCAGTTTCTGCCTGCTGTCCTCTCCTCTGTTCAATAGCTCATACTGAAGATGTGGCAGCATTGCAGCTGATCAGCCATCTAGTTAATCTTATGCTGTTAAACATAAGAATGTTAAAAAGCTGTCAGTTTTTAAATTTGCTGTTGAAAAATCTACATAGGTTTCCTTCCCACCAGGAACAGGGAAGGAAAACCAAGCAATTGTGAAGCTCTGCAGGGGACACAAAAGCCTCTCCCAGCAGATGGCAGAGGTTTTACAGATACTTCTGAATTTCTAATTCAGAGATCATCCAGTGCTTTCATAGAGTCATTTTCTAGGTCACTGTGCCAGTAGGATGGAATACCATGACCTTTCTGTTGTTGTTTCCTTTCCAAAACTTGCTTTCAAAACTGTCTCATCTGGACTATAGAGGATATAAGGCAAGCTTGTTAATTTATTGCATCTGCTGTGTTTTGAGCAAGTGAATTACAATTGTCATAGCCAGGAGTAGGATAATATATCCTGAAATACATTCTGGTTCCTCTTTTTACACATTTGAACCTTTTAACTCTGTTCTTGTGCCTGCAGTATGTGCGGTTGTCATATGACACTAAGCCTGAAGCTATTCTGCAACTTATGCTTAAAGAATGGCAGATGGAGTTGCCAAAGCTTGTTATATCTGTCCATGGGGGCATGCAGAAATTTGAACTTCACCCACGCATCAAACAGTTGCTTGGCAAAGGTCTTATCAAAGCTGCAGTAACCACAGGAGCCTGGATTATAACTGGAGGAGTGAACACAGGTAAGGAGTTAGCAAAGAATGGGCACAATTAACTGAATTGCAGTTTTGTAAGACCCAAAAGATTTAATGTATGGATGCATTGCTTAATCCTAAAACAAAGTAAATTTGCATGGGTTTGGTCAAATGAAATTAAAATAATAATACATTTTGAACATGTGTATTTCAAAGTGGGCTACTGTTTTGTCTTGAAAAGAGAACATATAGAGGGGTTGGGTTTTGGGCTTTGTTTTGTTTGTTTGGTTGTTTTCCAGGTTTTGTTTTTGAAACAAGGAAGAGCTTAATGTGATTAACAAGAAGTGCAGTAATGTGCTGGAATCTCATTAGTTCCTGCTAGGCTAATACTTGTTTTGTTGAATGACTTTGTTTCTTCCTAGTAGATGTAGCAAGGTGCCTTTTCTGTGGTAGTGTGTCAGTAAGTTTCCATATCCTTAAATAAAACATTTAAAGATCCAGTTACCTAAATAAATGTATTTTTAGTAAGATGTGGCATTCAATGCGCTGGAATCTTTTTATGCACTAACAGGTGTTGCAAAACATGTTGGTGATGCTCTAAGAGAACACGCTTCCAGATCATCTCGAAAGATTTGCACTATTGGGATTGCTCCGTGGGGAGTGATTGAAAACAGAAACGACCTTGTTGGAAGAGATGTAAGGATGAATTACCTAACTGAAATAATGATTTACCTCATTTACTTTTGACACATCTGCTCAAGCATGTTTTTCCCTTGCTTTGCATCATTGGAATACTTGCTTTACTATGAGGATACACTGACATCTGTGACTTATGCAACATTGTTACTGTAAACAAGTTGCAAAATGCAAATGTGCTACAAGGAGCAGCTTGTTCTTAAACGCAATCCTTTCTTCCTCCAATATTATTGAATCAAATAACAAAAATGCTAAAGTATTACAGAGAATTTGCATTTGGAGAGGATAATAAGGTGAAGAATTTTGATGTGGAGTCTTGACTGCTACTGTTTGTTTGCCAGAGAAGTCACAAATTTTCCCCAAAGACATCTTTTCAAAGGATTTTTTCTCTGTTACCGTTCAGAACAGCATCCTTTAGCAATACAATTATCTGCTTCCCTGCACAAAGTTCAGAGCTGCAGTTGTTGGTGTATCTTCATCCAAGGCATGCTTATATGTGTCAGTGCTTTATGTTGAGCCACCAGTTCTTGTGTCTAGTTAAGATTCGCAGAAACAAGTGTGAATCTGTGCAAGTAAAGACATTGTTGTGTGCTTACACTTAGGTGGTTGCTCCATATCAGACCTTGTTAAATCCATTAAGTAAACTAAACGTCCTAAATAACCTCCATTCCCATTTCATTCTGGTGGATGATGGAACAGTTGGAAAGTATGGAGCAGAAGTTAAACTGCGAAGAGAACTGGAAAAAACTATTAATTTGCAACGGATCCATGCAAGTAAGTAATTCTGGTGCCTGAGGGCTGTTACTATGGCTTAATGAAAAATGTGTTTGCACCAAATATCTGAATGACAAACTAAAAAAGTTAAAACTTTTGTTTATACTTCAAGTTTAAAATTGCAAATCTCAGCAGCTGCTCTGGACCCTAGTTACTGCTGGTAGATTTGTGATTTCTTGGGAACACAGAGGAATCCTTTTTGAATAAAGTTGTCAATTTACATTGTAAAAAAAAATGTAAGTCACTTCAGGTCTTGGTGTGTTGTCAGACCTTACTGGTGTGATTAATTAATGGTTTTGACACTGATCACTTGCAGTTTCACAGTCTGCAGTTTGGTGTTTTCTGAATTGTGGAGCAACACATGTATTTTGACCCTTACAGGAATGTCTTTGCAACATTTCCCATCAGTAGAGGGTTCCTATGTACCTATGCTCAAACTGTGTATGTGTTGTCACATTTGAAAGCTATTGGGAGAAGTTAAAAGATGAGTTCCATAAAGAAAAATTATTCAGTTTTTTGCATTAGTTCATGAATGTTTCTATGAGGAATCTCTTCTGTTTTGTATAAAATTTTGTATCCTTTTGTATTGACCAGCTTGGCAGTGCTTATGACCCAGCCTAGAACACAGTGCTTAAACTGTGCATTACCAACAGTTAATGTCTGGCAGGCAGCATTTTAATGTTGATTCAAGAGAAAGGGCAAACCTGGTTTAGTAAATGCATAGGACTGGCCTTGGCATTCACTGTACACTTACAGCATTGTCTGGGTTTTATTATTTGTTTGCTGTTTTCCAGGAATTGGCCAAGGTGTGCCTGTGGTGGCACTTGTGTTTGAAGGTGGCCCCAATGTCATCCTCACAGTTCTAGACTTCCTCCAGGAGAGCCCTCCAGTGCCCGTGGTGGTGTGTGAAGGAACTGGCAGAGCTGCAGACATCCTGGCCTATGTTCACAAGCAAACAGAGGAGGGGGGGTAAGTGCCAGCAGGGCCAGGCTGTCACATAACCAATGAATGGGTCAGGGTGGGAGGGACCACAGTGGGTCAGCCCAAAGCACACAGCACAGGATGGTGTCCAGACAGTTCCTGTAACATGCAGATAAATGACAAGATGGCATCTGAGTATGTCTGTCATCCACAGATGAGTTCTGAGACCATTTCTTCATGAAGCTGTACAACAGCTTTTTCTGTTTAGTGCAGAAAGCACTTGCCTGTTTTGAGTGTAGCTTCAAATAATGAAAGAGATGTGTTTGGGCTCATAATAATTGGTGATTTCTAGTTAGTTGTCAGGCTCACATAAATCCTTAAACACACTTGGGTCATTGCTGCAGGGGCTGCCCCAGAACCTGAGAGGCAGGGATCTAATGTAGCTGTAAACCAAACAGCTTTGTCCAGGGTAAGGTCACAAATGGGTCTCACTCAGAGGAGTGACTGCTTATTATTTTGTGTCAAAATCTTTTGCTTGAGAATATCTCAGAGCTCAATATGGGAAGGAAAGGGAGAGAGAGTTGAGTTACTTTTAGGAGGCAGTGGTATAGTGTAGTTCTTTCTAAAGGTTACTCAAGGTTTTGCCACAGTAACAGTAATAAGCTTATAGATAGCAGGCCTTTGAATGGACATGTTGAAATTAATTAAATGCATTGTTGTTCTTACTGTTCATCTAAAACAATTGTTCTCCCGCTTGTTTGTTTCAATCTCAGGAATGTTCCTGAGGGTGCTGAGCCTGAAATCATTTCAACCATCAAAAAGACGTTTAACTTTGGTCAAAGTGAAGCCGTTCATTTGTTTCAGACACTGCTGGAATGCATGAAAAAAAAAGAACTTGTAAGTAAATCTTGCCATAAAATTTTCTGTGCAAGGTGCGTGCATTTGTGGATATATGATAGGATTTTTATTTCTCTTTTTTTGGATCTTTTAGTTATGCCTGCTAATAAAGGTATACTATGCTTAAAGCAAAACCACTTTACAGAGGTTATGTATAGCCTGAGTTCAGGGACTGGTGTCTCATTTGAACATCACATTGTGCTGTTCTGAGATATAAAATTGCCTTATTCAGCTAACCACATTTGCTGTCAGGTTAATCTCATAATCTGTAATGAACTGGAGAGGTAAACAGGATACTGTGTTAGAGATGGCAGTAAATTGTAATGATATGAGGAAAAGAAGTTCAAATTAATTGAAGTTTCCTACTTAGGAAAACAACACTAAATGTTTAAATTGAGCAGAGACAGGCGTCAAGTTGAATTGAAGGTATCTTTTATGTCAGGAATTGAAAAAGATGTAAAAGATTGAAGCAAATCATCTTTGCCTGAAAATAACTTTCAAATATGTTTTCCCTATTTTGCCATTTTGGACAGATTACCGTTTTTCATATTGGGTCAGATGAACATCAAGACATTGATGTTGCAATACTTACAGCATTGTTAAAAGGTGAGACTTAAATTTTTGAGACCATTTGAAACCTCCAGCTATTATTGATTAGTGTTTATGTGATGAATGATTTATAAAATACCAATAGGAGTCATAAAGTTTTAAACAAATAAGTATCTTTGTTCTCATTGTATAATAGTATAACATGACATAAATGATGACATATACAGCATAATTTTGTGGTGGATTTGTTGATTTGGCCTTTTTAGGAAGCAAGAGTGTTTATTATCTTGTATTGTAATTAATTTTAAATTTTCTTCATTGTGTTTGCTTCTTAAGGCACGAATGCATCTGCGTTTGACCAGCTTGTTCTTACACTTGCATGGGACAGAGTTGACATAGCCAAAAATCACGTTTTTGTTTATGGGCAACAATGGCTGGTATGTAATGGTCTGGATTAAGCAGAATGATAATTCCTAATAGAGAGAAGCACAATTTACTGTAAAGGATGAATCCTATAGAGAGAGACTTTGGAATGCTGACACATTTATTTTGAGACAATAATTTGGGTGTACTGCGTAGCCTTAAAGCTGTTTTGCTATAATGTATTTGAAAATGGTCCAGAAATTTTACAAATGTGGTAACTGTTCTGAATAACTAGCAGAGAAAATACATTACAAAAGGTGGAAGCTGAATTCATGTTAATCAGATGCTCTTTCTTCATTACAGTTGCATGGCCCTAGTAAGTTCTTAAGAAGCATCCAGTAAAATGCTCTGTTGGCAGCACTGCAGTGTCTTTTGAGGGAGAGACAAAATGTCTGGTTTTTATAGTTTGAAAATGAGTTTAAGAACTACCTGGTGGTTCTTGCCTTTTCTCCCTATTACTGTAAAAATAAAACATGAGCTTATTGACTGTGCAGTCAGAAGAACATACTGTGTAAGGCTTATTGATTGCCATGATGGCTCTGACATCTTTGAAGCAAATTTGTGCTTTAGATATTTAATGTCTTTTTTTTGTTTCATCCAATATCAGCCTATGAGAGCACCTCAATTATGTTGAACCAAATGTCTCCTTAGTCTCACTATATCAGGAGGCAATACCTATGGAACAGTTCAAGTCTTCAGGGTATCCTCCCATCCTGTAATCGTGTGCATTTCAGGGGATATTTGGAACCAAGGGTGACATATTTATAGACATGTAAGGTTTTTCCAGCCCTATAAATGAAGGAGGTTGGCATAATATCTAAGTTCACCTTTTTACTGGCACTCTCTAGGCTCTTCCTTTTTGCTTATTTGTTGTAGGTTGGCTCCCTGGAACAGGCTATGCTGGATGCCCTTGTGATGGACAGAGTTGCATTTGTGAAACTTCTGATTGAAAATGGTGTTAGCATGCACAAATTTCTTACAATTCCCAGGCTGGAAGAACTTTATAACACAGTAAGTAAATGATTGCATTTTAAGCTGCTTTTAGAGCAGTTTTTTAGTTGCTCAGCCTGTTGTGTCCTGGCTCATGTGCAGCAGTCTGGAGGTTTGGGGTGTTGGTAGGGAAGGCTCCTGTGCACAAGGTTGGAATGGGGAAGTGGCTGCTGTTGGCTGCTGTGCACGGCCCCAGCAGCACCAGAATTGTCTGTCAGCAGGGTGTTCATCTGGGTTTGATGCAGGGGATAGACACTGAAGGGAAAATTGCAGCTCTGTTGTGGACTCTCAAAGTGTGCAAACCTCAGTGGGGGTGAGAATGAGAGAAAGTCACGTGGGTGAAACCTGTGCCCGGGATCTGAGATCTGTAGGGCTTCATAGGATGGATTCTGTCTGTAGCAGTTAACATCATAGTTCTAGAAAGAGTTTAATTTGTCAACCTGCATAGTTATAATTATTACTTAGAAAAATTTTGTTGCTGTAGGTGTTGATCTAAGAATTCCAAGGTAATTTTGATAACAGTACCCAAAGACAGAACAAAGAACCTTCCACCAAAGATTAGCTGATGTGAGTAGTACACAAATATGGCTTAGGTTTGTGTTAATAGTCTTGCTATGTGCTTTTGACAAAAAAGAAAAAAGAAGTAATTCTTTAGCTAATGAAGCTCTGTAAAGAAGCCTCATTGAGAAGTTTATTTATTACATTTATTTATATTTTATTATATTTTTATATTTTAAATTAGTTTTTAAAATTAACCTCTTATGGTGTTGCTGTTGCATGCTAATTTCTCATTCCAAATGTTCCTTCTCTTTTGTCACAAAGAAACAAGGCCCAACAAACCCAACACTCTTTCATCTTGTTCGGGATGTCAAACAGGTATGCTGTCCTTGTAAAAATCTGTCAAACTAGCAGTTATTTTTTGTTAATTTCTTGTATGTGACTATCAATTTGATCTGCAATTTATTAATTGAATTTCAAGTATTAATCTACCTCTGCAGACATTTTGTTGTATGCTTGGTGGCCTGTTGCCTAAGAGATGTTAAACCCAAATAGTGTTGTCTTTCATATTTCTTTTGATTATTTTCCTTCTTGGGGGGATTGAAAGCTGATGCTCCCAGTATGGAGAAATTTTGACTGTTAAAACAATAGACAAAAACCACCCAGTGCCTTCCTCACCATGGAATGAGTATCTATTCTGTTAGGGGAGTTCATGTAGAAAAGAAGGTGTAACCTGGACTTTCTTTAAAAATAATAAATGTTGAGTCATGTAGATGCTTTTTGGGTTTTGTGTTGTAGGGGATTTTTTTATCATGAAAGTCTTTTTTTTTAATAAAAATATTGTTTAAAGCTGTGATAAAATGTGTAGAAACACTCTTAAGCAAGTTTAATAATATACCTTGAAAAAGCTAAAATACCTTTTGTGTTCCTAGGGAAATCTTCCTCCAGGGTATAAAATCAACCTGATTGATGTGGGGCTGGTTATTGAATATCTGATGGGAGGAACCTACAGATGCACCTATACGAGGAAGCGCTTCAGAGCCATATACAACAGTCTCAGCGGGAACAATCGGGTACGTGCACTTGGGTACAGCCCGTTTGTCCTAACGTGAAAAAACCCAAACCTTTGTGTTCTGTAGAATGATTGAATGGTTTGTTCTTTTTGTTAGTGGACTGGTTCTTTTCAATGCAGTAGTAAGGGCTATGAGGGCAGCTGAGAACTGTCTTGGGATTGTGAGGGCAAACAACAGGTTTTGTTCTCCTCAACTTTATTCTAGCATATCCTAATTCCTTCTCTGATTCCCTCTTTTCCTACTCATTGGGCAGAATGGACATTACACATGCAGATTCACCAGGGCTTGGGATGGAGATATTTTAGCTTCTTGTGAAAGCTACACTAACCAACAAGTGTAACTGCCCATCAAGCAACTTTTTAAAAATAATGAAAACAAACAAGAACCCATGTTAAATATGCAGTGAGAATTCAGGTTGTGCTGTTGTACGAGTTCATCTGTATTTCAGTAACCAAACTCCTCCTCCTTGTTGCAGAGATCTGGGCGAAATCCTTCAAGTACTACTCCTCAGATGTGTAAAAGCCATGAGTCTTTTGGTAACAGGGCAGACAAGAAAGAAAAAATGCGCCATAATCATTTCATCAAAACAGCACAGCCGTACAAACCAAAGGTAGGGGTTGTGAGGGGAACACAGTGGGGTTTACTTCAAGTAGCTAAGGGTGGAGAGCCTGCTGGAAATCCAAGTGCCACTGGAGTGTGAGTAGCAGCAATTGCGTTGACTTTGGTACAGCTGGAATTTCAACCTTGCTTTTGTACTTGTTTCTAAACTGCAGCTTTTTACAGGATTCTGTAAAGGGTGTTTCTATATAGTCTTGTGGATAGGCTTTGATATATTAGAGACCAAAAAGCTTATCTTTGACAGAGTTTTAATGAGGGTGGGATTCACACGGCTTAATAGATGGAGCAAGATTTGGCCATGTGTTACTACTACAAGCAGTTCCCATGAGTTTTTTTATTTGTATGTAGGTATACTAGTTATGGCTTTTCTTTGATCTGTAATTCAAATTAATTCAGTCTCACAGTTATTAAAATGAATTGTACTCAACTGAAGTTTTTGAACAAAAGTTCCATCTGCTTTTCAAGTCTTCAAAAATTTTCTTTTCTCTTTTTATAATTATTTAAAATTTGGAATTGGATCACTCAGCATTTTATTTCTAGTTACATCGTGACCAAGTATAGCCTCTTAAAATGTGACTTTGTGGTTTTATTTTAAAGATCGACACTGGTGCAGAAGAGGGAAAAAAGAAAAGAACCAAAGATGAAATAGTTGACATAGATGACCCTGAAACGAGGCGTTTTGCTTATCCTCTGAACGAGCTGTTGCTGTGGGCAGTGCTGATGAAGAGGCAGAAGATGGCTCTTTTCTTCTGGCAGCACGGCGAGGAGTCCATGGCCAAGGCTTTGGTGGCTTGCAAGGTCTATCGGTCCATGGCCTATGAGGCGAAACAAAGTGACCTTGTTGATGATACTTCGGAAGAACTGAAGCAGTATTCCAAGTAAATGACATTCCTATTGTTCAAAATATTGTCTTGACATCCACAATAAAAGTAGCGGGCTACTTATGAACAAAGCACAAATTGTTCTGGTAGCGCACTTGAAAACAATTATGTTTTGCGAAAAGGTTTAAGTGGAACTCTAGTGGAAGCTTTGTATTGAATATTGCTCTTTCTTGAAGGCTTTTAAAAGTCTTGACTTATAGTCAAATAAAAGGAGACTTAATGTGCCATTCTCTTTCATGTAATTTCTGTGAATGTTTTAATAACTGTTTTAGCATGCGTGTGTTTTTAACAGAAGTCACAGATTGATGTATTGTCGTTACAAATTACAGTGTATCTGTACAGAAGGGACAAATAATAGTCCCTTCAAGTTGTGCAAGCTGGGAATTTGTGCAAGAAAATTCACACTAAACTCAAGGTCATTTCTGTTTTCTTCATTTTAGTGAGTTTGGTCAGCTGGCAGTTGAGCTGTTAGAGCAGTCATTCCGACAGGATGAAACTATGGCAATGAAATTGCTGACGTATGAACTTAAAAACTGGAGCAACTCCACTTGTCTGAAGCTGGCAGTGTCCTCGAGGCTCCGTCCATTTGTAGCACACACCTGCACACAGATGTTGTTATCGGATATGTGGATGGGAAGGCTGAACATGAGGAAGAACTCATGGTACAAAGTAAGCACTGTTGCAGTTTATTCATGTAAAAAGGGTCAATGGAGTTTATGTTTAAAGGGAAGGAAAGTGTGTGATTAAATGCTGTTAGGGTAAAGCTTTCACAGCTATAGCTTTTATTAATAAATCCTGTAAACCAGTCTCCTATAACATAATCAAAACTGGAATGTTTGTTGTAAACGCTTCTTTTGACACTCTATTATCTTTTCAAATAAGGTACAGAAATATAGAAGGCAAAAACCAGGCAAGTAGCCTTTAATCAGAGGCTTAAAGAGATCACGTGAATACTAATCCACTACTAAAAGCATAGTAGTAACAACCCTTAACAGATGGAAAACCTGTCGTAAGACTGTAGTTTCATGCATTTTAGCTTTTTACAGGGAGCACATAAGACTTGATGTAAAAAAGCTTTGTGAATATCCTATTTTGGAGGAACTGAGAAAAAGCAGGGCACAGAACGAAACAAGGGTAGGCAAATTGGGGACAGGTTTTCCAGTGGTGTCCTTTGTGTGATATAGATCATTTATGATCTAGACAGAGATAATTGATGTAGATCAATTGAACCAAAAGGGGAGTTGCATATTTCTTTGAGAAATTAGGTACCAAAACCTAATTGTTGCTATAAATATAATGAAATACAGCTTTCCTACAAAATATCTACAAGCATCATTTAACTTGTGACCTACTAAAATCTTCTTTGATAACTGATTAACTGTTTTCTTGCTTGCTTTGTAACAGGCTAATGACAGTAAATAGCTTTCACTTACTCTCTTCATCTATACCTTAGCTCATTTTTTTATCATCAATTGAGAAAAAAACCCAAGCAAAACATACACCACTTCCTTCTCCCCCACAGACCACAACCTTGTATATGGTTGTAAAATACACTTTAACAGTACACTGTTCCAAAGTTTCTGGGAGTGGATTAAATAACAGAGTGTGAACAGAATATCTTCAGGCTTGGAGTACAATCTTTCTAGTAGCTTTGAATTTTGGAATTTCTTGGTTTTTCCCATTTCCTATCTTTTCAAGTCAAGAAACACTCTGTATATGTGATCCTAAGCTCTTAAATGTATATACAAGTAATAACAAGTAATTATTTTCTATGTTTTTCCCTTCAATAGCAAGCAAGTGAAATTTAGATAATGTGTTTTCAGAGGCTATTTTGTGTGTTGGTGTATTCTGATGCTTTAATGTAGTTGTGAACTATTTACACTTCATCTTTTCCAGGTGATACTGAGTATTCTACTCCCTCCTGCTATACTGCTGTTGGAATACAAGACCAAGGCTGAAATGTCACATATTCCTCAGTCTCAAGATGCACATCAAATGGCAATGGATGACAGTGAGAACAACTTCCAGACTGCTGCAGATGAAATACCTATGGTAATGTGGGGCAGAGTGAGGTATTAAAAAAGATATTCCTCACTTTTTTAAGTCAAAGAAGTGAAATTTTGTGCCAGAAAGCATGTATTTTTGTGTGGCAAGTTAATAGTTCTTTTCTTTTAGGAGGTTTTTAAAGAAGTGAGGATCTTGGACAGTACTTTTGAAAAACATGACATGGAGACTCCAGCAAAACCTAAAAGGCTCCCAATTACACAGAAGTTTTATGCATTTTATCATGCACCAATTGTAAAGTTTTGGTTTAATACGGTGAGTTTTTTTTTTCCTGTGTAGTGTGTATTTTATTTGGAAATGTAGCACAGATTTTTGGGTTATTTTCCCAACATGTAGCTCTGATAAAATCAATGTTAAGCACTTCCCAAAAAGCAGACAGAAAACCCCTTACCTTGTTGAGCTGGAAATGAGAAATACTTGATTTTATAAAACTGCATAAGCACATGCTGTGCCCTGTGGTTTGGTATTTTTTTATTCTGTTCTGAGTAATTATTTTCATTGATTGCTAGCAGCAGTTCTATAAACATGTATTAGCCTCAAGTGCATGCATAGCTTTGTTTCAATCACTGTAATAGAAATGCTAGAATTTGTACTAAAGGAAAATAGTTGTACTAAGAATGAAGCTTTGGCTAACAATAAATAGCTTATTACAGCTATTTTTCCTTTTCTAAGACAAAAATGTTTGTACCCCCTTCTAAATAATAACTTGTCTGTTTAAAGGGGTAAATATGGTCCTGTAATTGTACTTGACACTTTGATTGTAAACCACATCAAAAGATTCCATGTACATCTATAAAGATCCTTCAGTAATTATATGAATATGTTTTATTTGTATTTTAGTTGGCATACTTAGGATTCCTCATGCTCTACACATTTGTGGTTCTTGTGAAAATGGAAGAATTACCATCTGTTCAGGAGTGGATTGTTATTGCTTACATTTTCACATCAGCAATTGAGAAAATTCGTGAGGTATGCCTGTAACAATCTGGGATTTTAGCCTTTTTTTGTCAGTTAAAACAGTATGTTTTAAACTATTAGTATGTTTTAAACTATTATTCTGTGAACAAGCAGCATGTCAACAAGCATGAAGAAACTTCAAGCATCTGAGTACATGATGTAATACCTTTATCTTAAAGCTTGGTATAGTCTGCTAGATGGATGCCTTGTAAAGCAAGGTGGGTAAAATGTGTATTTATTTGTCAGGCAGGCTCTACTACTGTGCTATGACCAAGATATCAAAACAAAAAAAAAAAGCTTTAGTGACACAGGAGAGCCATCATAACTACCATGTTCCTGGTCAACAAGAGACTTTACAAAACTTATGTAATAATTTTTAAATAGGAGAGTTGAAGTTAGTCCTTTAACCTGGTACCTCAGGCTCAACTGAAGGCAGGTGGGGTTAATTTCTGTCACAGTAACTGCCTCAAAAGAGATAAAAACATCACCAAAGCCCGTTAATTCAAAAATTCCTTAATAAACTGTTTAGACAGAGCAAAACTTTCCTTTCCTTGTTGTGAAGCTGACACAGTTAAACACTGGTTTTGATTGCTCAGCATTTAAGAGTTACCCATTTGAATAGCTATTATATTTTTGCAAGTATAAAAGTGTTAGTGATTCACATATTTTACTATTGGTCCCTGTGCCATAAATATGAGCTGTCCTGACCTTCATCTCTTTTACAGATTTTTATGTCAGAGGCTGGGAAGATTAATCAGAAGATCAAAGTGTGGTTCAGTGATTACTTCAATATCAGTGACACAGTTGCCATTGTCACTTTCTTCATTGGGTTTGCGTTAAGATTTGGAGCCAAGGGGAATTTTGGAGAAAACACTTACAGAGAAAATTACGTCTTTGTTGCTGGAAGAATAACATACTGTCTCAATATAATTTTTTGGTATGTGCGATTACTGGATTTTCTAGCTGTAAATCAACAGGCTGGCCCTTATGTTATGATGATTGGGAAAATGGTAAGTACTATGTTTGTTACTGATTTTTTTTTTTTCCCAACTGCATCCATTTACAGCTTCTCTAGTTTTATTTAGTTAGAACTTTCTTCTCTTGCTGGAACAGGATAACAACTTGGTGTGTATAATTAGCTAGCTGGAATATAACCTAAAGGGTTTCAAAAGAAGCACTGATGAGAAGGCTTCCCTTTTGGAGCTATCCCTGTTACATAAATGTAAAAAAAGGGGGAAATTTTCCTTCTCTGGCCTGTTTTGTTCTCAGATGTCAGAGACCTAAATAAATATGATGAATCCTTTTTCTTGATTCAGCTTCCTATTCAGGTCTGAAATTTATAGCCTTTTTGTTCTTTAGGTCAAAATTTTTAACTTTAGTGTCCTAAGCACCTTTGTGGTTTTGTGCCATGGAAAACTGGGAATAGATTGTGCTTCTTGTCATCTCACACAAAAAATATTAAAATTGTTTCAGCTTAAAATCAAAAAACCTAGCTCTACTCTCAGTAGCTATTCTAAATGTTAAAAACCATTTTAAGGCTTGAAAGCAGTATATATGTATGTGGAAGGGGCTTTTGTGTTTCTTCGCTCTATAAAATGGTTCTTACAGAATGGAACCCGTTCATTCCTTTAAAGCAAGGGCATCAGGTTGCACATTTCTCACTTTGGTTTCTTGCAAGAGGCATAGGTTCTGTGTTCCTGCCCTTGGAAAACCACCTCTGGTTTTTGTGCAGCTATTGAGTACCTTTAGGAGGGAATGTTTCTCTTTGTCAGCTGCTCTTTGTGTACCCAATAGTATTCAAGTGGAAAGGGAAATATACTCAGTTGCCTTTGGCCAAGGGTACTAAATACATTATAAGAAAGGACAGGAAAAAACTCAGTAGTTTTGGGATTTTTTAACAGGGCTTGTTATTTAATGAAATTTTTTGAGTGAAGTATTTGTGTCCTGGACTCTTTTCCTTATACAATACATAGAATTTCTCAAGTGTACACTGTCACTGTAGAAGTTTTTATAGTTGTGAGATCATATTTATGACCTTGTGGATTAACTGACTTTTTTGTGTTAATAGGTGGCCAACATGTTTTACATTGTGGTGATTATGGCACTTGTACTGCTTAGTTTTGGTGTTCCCAGGAAGGCAATACTGTACCCTGATGAGGCACCCTCTTGGACTCTTGCCAGAGATATTGTGTTTCATCCATACTGGATGATTTTTGGTGAAGTCTATGCCTATGAAATTGATGGTAAGATACTGCAATTATGAAGCAAGTAAAGAGAAAACTTACTGCGATAAGATCATCTCAAAATCTTATGAAAGTCCCAGTACTGTTGGCATTGATTCCATTCATTGGAATATCTCCCTTTTGTGGGTTGCATCTGTATAACTGTGACCTGGTCTTTCATTTTCTTTTCTAAAACTTGATTGGCTTAGAATGAAAACTACATAATTACAATTCCTCTCAAGGCTATTGCTAGCAAGATTTTGGAATTCTGCCCCACACATGTCATGACAAAATTTTGGCTGTGGTGGTGTACTATGCTTTTTTAAAAAAGCTAGTAATATTGATTACAGCATAGTATCAGCCAGAAACCTTGTCTCTGGTATTTTTCTACCATGTTCCTAAATGCATGGAGACATTTTGAACTGCAGAACCCCTGCATGATAGGTGGTTGTTGCAAACTGTGACTTTTTCTTTTTTAGGTTTTTTTCTTTTTTTTTTTTTGTATCTATACCTGCTGGGAATTCTAAAATATGTACATGTCTTCTTTGTATCTTTTCCTCCCAACACAGTATGTGCAAATAATTCTGATGAAAAAGTTGCTCATCTCTGTGGCCCAGGAACATGGTTGACGCCGTTTCTTCAAGCTGTCTACCTCTTTGTACAGTACATCATCATGGTTAATCTCCTGATTGCATTTTTCAAGTAAGAATATAGATAATAATTAATTTTTGCTAGTAATTGGACAAGTGTCATTCTCATTGCACTAAGATGACAATAACTGATGCCAGATCAAAGCAGTCCCATTTCCTGGAAGTCTTTTCAGGTTATAAGGCTGGTCTTTGTCTCTTCCTCACTGCAAGCCCATGGCTGAGTTAGTGAAGTGTGTGATGTGACTGGTTCATGTCACATCTGAGAGATCAGGCGAATCAGAAGTTCAAGGAAACTTGAAGGCATTTTGTAACTTCTCTTTGTCAGAAAAGAAACAAAATTGTTTCTTTGTCTTTACTGACTGTTGTTCCTAAATTCATTTAATGTTCTCCAGTTGATTGGGTTCAGTTGTAGTAAGTTGTCTTTCATAGTTCTCTGCAAGTGTTTGATTTATGGGCATAAGCAGCTCATAAACACTGAAGAAGGCAGACTGCAGAATTAACATAGTATATTATAAAATTCTGGGTTTAGTTAGAAATAATGAAATTTTTTATTCAGCAGACTTGAAATTTGATCTCAGTGTAACTTATTTCTGAGTAAAGATACTGAGATATTATCTAATAGGAGTCTTTAGCCCTGTCCTTGCTCTGGGTCATGATGTTCTCTTGAATGTGTTTCCAACTTCCACAAAAATAATTTGCAGCAGAAAACATGTTTATGCTTTTGTCTCTTAACTGGCTTCAGAATTCAAGATTGTTATCAAAGTGTTAAAAAACCAAACAATCCAAACACCAACAACTCCCCACCACCCCAAAAACCACCTTGATGTGTTAATACTGTTCTATTCCCTTTCAGCAACGTGTATTTACAAGTCAAGGCAATTTCAAACATTGTGTGGAAGTATCAGCGCTATCATTTCATTATGGCCTACCATGAAAAACCGGTTCTGCCTCCACCACTGATCATTCTTAGCCACATGGCTTCCCTGTTCTGCTGTATATGTAAAAGAAGAAAGACAGACAAGACTTCAGATGGGCCAAGTATGAACAGTTATCCATAGAATTGCAGTAATGTTTTTGATATGGTTAAAGCAAACTGTCAGAAAAGCTCCATGTTCTTGGTTATAATGTGTATTGTGAAGAAAGTCAAAGTGGGTCTTAATTTTAGGTGTTTTCAATATTGATAATTCTTTTGGAAATCACTGTGCTTTTCTCAAGAGTTTAATGTCAGCCCCTAAAAATCTCCAGTAAAACTAACCTATCACACAAACAGATTAGATTTTTTGTCTTTGCTAATGGAGATTTTTTTTCTTTCTGTAAAACTTCTTTGAAAATTAAAAAAAAAAAATTAAATCCGGCTAAGGAATCGAGCTTCTGCCTCAAAGATAAAGAGATTAAAGGATAGAAGTGTAAGGAATGATAATATTGTGCACGTATCCTCTCAGAATTACTATTTTCATTTTATTTTATTGTCAGTCTTTGAGCTTGAACTTTTTCTTGCAATGAGAGAGGAAGGGTCTTGGGTGGCCCAATGGTAGAGGGTGTTTTTTCTGTTTTGTTTTTATCATGGTGTTTTATTGTTAACATCCTTTGTAGAGTTGTGACTATTAGTTTTCAGCTGTACGACTTCACTACATATGTCATCCTAACTGCTGATCTCCCTTTAGAACTCTTCCTGACAGAAGAAGATCAGAAGAAACTTCATGATTTTGAAGAGCTGTGTGTTGAGATGTATTTCAATGAAAAGGATGATAAATTTCATTCTGGAAGCGAGGAGAGGATTCGAGTCACATTTGAACGGTAGAATATTTACAAGTAAAATTTCTGAATAGAGAATTAGAACTTTTACAGGTTTTTTTAATGTACTTAAAAGGGGGAGAAATGCAGCTCAAGAACATAAAGTGTTTATGCAAATTTTATATGGTATCTTTCCATTGCTATGCAGAAACTGATAATGTGATTGATGCTTCTTGATCTATAGAAGCACTCAGTGAACTGAGGCAATCATATTTGGTTTCCCGTGATGTTTTAAGAAACTGATAGATTTCAGAAAGTGCTGTAGGCCCTCTATTGATAGCTATTTTAATTCTGTGATCCAGAAGTATGTACAAATGTGTTACAAAACAGTCCAATGCTGTCATATTATTGTGACATTTCAGAGTTGCTTTTCTCCCTGATTAAATGGACAGAAAGGGTTATAATCATGTTTCTTTTGCATATTGAGAAAAATACATTTCATATCTACTTCATAATTTGATTTTTCTTAGGGTGGAACAAATGTGCATTCAGATAAAGGAAGTTGGTGATCGTGTCAACTACATTAAAAGGTCATTACAGTCTTTAGATTCACAGATTGGCCACCTCCAGGATCTGTCTGCTCTAACTGTGGATACTCTGAAAACACTGACTGCGCAGAAAGCCTCAGAAGCCAGCAAGGTTCATAATGAAATCACCCGGGAACTGAGCATTTCAAAACATTTGGCACAAAATCTCATTGAGGATGGCTCTCTCAGATCATCTGTGTGGAAAAAGCACAGCATTGGAAATGTCTTTGGTTCTCTTCCACAAGGAGGCCTTGAGAGCAATAATGCTTTACTCTGTAACATTTCTATCCGTGATGACAAAGAAGTCCAACATAAGACAATTGGTCAGGAGTTGGCTCTGGTTCCCCGAAGAGAAGAAAAAAACTTCCAAGAGGCAGGTTCCTCAGGCAGTGCCTTATTTTCAAATGCTGTTTCCCCTCCAGAACTTCGCCAACGAATACAGGCTGCAGAGATCTCAAAGTCCACTAGTAAAAGTAAAAAATTAGGCAACTCATCCAACAGCATGCCACATGTAACATCCCCAGCAACAAAGTTTTTTGTTAGCACTCCATCTCGACCCAGTTGTAAAAGTCAGCTGGATTCTTCAGCAAAGCATGAAGAGACTGTTTTCTCTAAGGCTACAGAAGGAGATAATAATGTAGAATTTGGTGCATTTGTGGGTAAGTATAACAAAATAGATTCTGAATGTCCTGAAGTCATTATTAGCTGCTCTTATCCTCTTGCTTCTGGCTCTGCTTGCCTTGCTTTCACCCAACCTTGTGTTGAAAATGGAGGATACGTTAATTGTGGTTTTATTCATGATGAGAATGACACTAATGATAACTACAGCTGCAGAGTTGACAAATGTGCTTACCAATCCCCTGTCAAGTTAGCGAAGAACAAGCCCCAAACGAAGTTCTGTTTGTCAACGGGCGACTTGATCTCAACAGTCAACTGTGGCGGCTCACAAGGAAAATTGAATATTAAAGATGGACTTTCCAAAAGTCAGCATGTCCATGCAATGGAACTGCAAACCCGAGATTTATGTTCTAACATCCTTATGGGACTACTTCATAAACTGTGGACCAAATCTAAGCCACAAGGTTTGACTTATCAAGAATTGTATGGTATTTTGGGTGTATTCCGGTTGCAGGTGACTTTATTCTACCGTTTTGCTCTGCTTTTTTTGCATTTAACATCTCTAATTTCCCTATGTTGCTTGAATATGTTTTTTTAACTGAAATTATAATTTCTCCATAATTCTGTCACATAGACAATATTTTTCTGAAAAACATTATTCAGTTTAGCGTAGCGGTTTTGGGCAATTAGCAGCTGTACAACTTGGTACGGGCACTGTAGACAAACCTTTGTGACTCATTATAAAGCTCCTACCTTGTGATTGCATAAATCAAAAATATTGTCTATTTCTTGACGTAATTACAGAACACTACTCAGGCTGATGGAGTCCTGGACAAATATCTTTGTGGTATCTGTGTCAAGCTGAGGGTTCCTCCTATACTATATTTCTAAACTCTGTTACAGCTGGGATCTTCCACTGTTGCCTAGGCTATCCTATGTTGGGGCTGTCATTTTGGAAGCTTCCTAAGTCCTTTAATTCAATACAACATTTTGCTTCCCCTTGAGTTCTGCTTAACAGTAAAAAGGGGGATGGTTTTAGTAAGTTACCTACATATTTGAATGGTAAAACAGTGGCAGATTCGTTGCAAAACACAGGTGTGGGTTTACTAACTGATCCCTGTAAAGTAGATAATGCTTTAAGTATGCTTAGTGTTTAGTAGAAGATTGTAATCTGGAGTTGTCAGGTTGCCTGCTGTAGTTGTTTAGGGATGTCTCATGGCTTTCCAGAGATTTGCTGAGGTTGTGTAAATTTAAATCTCTAGACAAGAGTTTATTCTACTGCTGTGAAACTTGGATTTTCAAGAAGTTACCTACATTAGCTATTTGTAACTCATAGTTGTAAAAAGAAAGCAAGGCTAAACAGAAATTATGGACAGTGTTTGTACAACTCTTATCTAATCTTTAAATGTACTTCACCACTAATAACTTTGAATACTAACTATACTTATTTACTGGAGCCAGATTTTTTTGTATATAGCCCTCTGACATCTCTAGCATTTAGAACATACCCTTCATTCTTACTGTCCTCAATTTACAACTCTTGTAATAGCATGCAGGCGTCAATTGTGAAGCCACGTAGATTTTCATTCATTATAAACCCACATGCTTGGAAAAATTCTGAACAGTATTTATTGCAACTGGGAGGATGAAGGGTATATTGTAAAAGCTACCTCCAGGAAACTGTCTACTTTCCCTTCATTTGTCAAGCATACATGAAAGTACTATAATCCAAGCCTTGCTCCTTTCCTCTGAGGAGCATATGCATGAGTAAAATTAAAAATATTAGCTTTACTTTTTGAATTGTGATGCTCCACAACTCAATGCAGGAAAGGCAATAGTTTGCTACTGTTACACTGATCTTTACTTTAGTGTGTTTGTAATGTCTTTCCTAGTGCAAACAGGCACACAGACCTTAGATGGTTTCAAACCCTTTGCTGTGGTGATGCAGACTATTGGCATGGTCAGAACATTGGAGGTTGCCTTTGATTTTGAATATTCTTTTTGAATTCACTGTGTCAAAGGTCACAGAGACAGCATGGACCTACAGCGGTTCAAAGAGGCAGCCAGCAAAATGAAGGAAAGAAGTGCTGATATTGAGGTAAGCATGAAAGGCTTTGTCAAATATGTCAATGGGGATAATTTTCTTTTAAACTGTAAAGTCACAGTGTGTTTGAAAAAAGTCTTAGACCAAATATAATCAAAAAACTTACATATTCCTTGCCGACTGCACTTTGCATCTGTTTCACGATTAAAAAAATCCAGTGAAGGCTCATATAACCTTAACTGCCATCAAGTACTGTTGCTTCATAATAGGATACTAATAATAAACAAGCTCTGAGGTTGTGAGCTAAGATGACTATGACTGTGAATTGAGATTAAAATTAAGCATCCCATAATTAGTGTTTAACTAAATGTTTTACACTCATAAATTTCAAGATCAGCCTTTCAGAAGACTAGGGTGATTTACATTATAATTTATGGAGCAAGATGACAGTGTATATAATTTTCAGAAGTGACAAAAATTGTTCATTATCCTTCCAAGAAGAAAAAGCTTTTAAATAAACTCATCATAAACAAAAATTAATAATTTCCATTTCCTTAAAGAATAATAAAAATTACTAAAATGGAAAAGTGATTAATCATAAACCTGCCTTCCAAGTACTATAGTGTGAGTGTGTATATATGTGTGTGTATATATATATGTAGATGAAAACTAGTTTTTGCCATGTAACTGTTGAATTGGTACATACAAATTACTATTTGCAATCGTCATGCATTCAGGAGAGAATATGCCTAAGAATTGCATTATGACCATTTGCAAAGCTTCTGGTCTGCTGAGTTGCTTCTTCTGAACCTTTGGATGAATATAATGTGTGACCAAAAAGCTTTTTGTGTATGTTTTTGGCACAGATCATTTGGTGTTATTGTTAACAATTTACTTCGTTTCTTTGATAGGAGCAACAGGAAGACTTCAAAAAAGCTATATTGGAGGGTATAGAGACAACCAGACTTCAAGTAAGTAAAGAAAGTTTCCATTTATTAGGGACATTATTTTGAGCAGATACTTACAGTATTCTTTCCAGTAAAGACATGAGACTCTGTTCTTATCTCATTATCTGTAGACTGGATGTCTCCTTGACATAGGTCTAAATAGTTCTAGTGTTTAAGGATGTAAAGAAACAGTTTTTATGCACACAGCCACACATCTGATACACGTTTTGGACACGTGCACACACAGAGGCCTGTTTATGTGTGGGGTGCATTCTGTAAGAGGGAAGGGTGAAAAAGGGTGGTGACAACTTCCGCACTGCTGTAATTTTAGGAGTCAAAAGCAGGGCACAACAAACTTTATTCAGGTAACCACTCAAGTTAATAGATGAGTAAGACCCATGCCACTCTACACAAAGTCCTTGTTTGTGATGAAACTACCTTTCTCCTTTTTTTGCAAAAGATACTTTGTTGTCAAAAGCTGACCACCTCAGTACTTATTCTAAGAGTGTGTAATTGCTGTGAAAGGGTATGTCCAGGAGGAAGTTGCATTCATAACCCATAGGTTTTCAAGTGGCAGGAGTTTACTATATTTTGTTGCTATTTTAAGTGGGTGCAAATTGAGCTGTAGTTTCTGCCAGAGTCACATTCTTACATAAGAATTGATAGCTGACAAAGGCAAGAAACATGAGCTGAATATGGTGCTTGTAGTGATCCAGCCTAATGGAGGTTTCTGTAGTTGTATCCTATTGTAGCATTCACAAAGAACTCTTTTGGTGTGGGTCAGGAGTCTTAATGTGTGCTTGAAAATGTTACAGCTGGTGGCTACTGTGAGAAGAGCATTTTAGCTGAATTAATGCACTCAAATTGTGCATTTCTGTGCAGTGAGGTATTTGAAGTACATCCAGAAATTTTGGAGAATCCTGGCCAGTCCTGAAAAGAAAAACTTGGGCAGATTATGTTCCAAGAGTAGTAGTTGAAAGCAGTAATGCTAATGATGACTGATGGTAAATGTAATTTTTTTTGGTTTTTGGTAGGGTCTTCAAACTGACAGTGGTCTACGACAATCCAGTTCTTGTGGGTTCACTGACCCTCTGACAGCCCACTCAGAGCAGTGTAAGTCTGGTCTTTGTTCAGGTCCCCTAATGTTCTCTCTAACTTGCCTTGCTAATGGGTATCCTAAGAAGATGCAAAGGAAACACAAATGGTTCAGTCATCTTGAAATATTTTCACATTTTATAGTGAAATCTTCTGCTTCTTGTGTTTCTTCTAGTTATGCCAGCTCAGTTGTGTTACCTTTTATTTGCCACAGACAGCCAGAGTTGTAAAAAGTGAAGTGATCTAGTTAGGACTGCAAACTTCTTTTAAAGTTGTGGGTCAGGCTTGTTTCATGAGAGCTGTGTTAAGCTATTTGTTCATTGTTAGGAAACAGGTGACAGTGACAGCTGCCATTCTTTGTCCAGTTACAAATCTCCTTTGTTTGTAGTGTACAGCAAGAGCAGGAGAGCATCGAGTGAAGACTCTCAGCCAGTCGACTCTAAAGCAGCCTTACTGACGGTTTGTATCAGCCTTTTGTGACATTCTTGGGCAGAACTACAAGCTGAACAAATAAAGGAGGAGAAACAGATAAAGACTAATACTGATTTGCTTGTTCTAGGAGGCAACAGGAGACCTGTTCTCACTAAGGGAAGAAGTTGTGTATGTTCTCACTATGAAAATCTGTGCTGTTTTCTGTTTGTAGAAAAAAAATCAATTCTTTTCTTTTAAGGAAAAGAATTCTGTATATAATCCATAAACAGTAGTGAATATAGAGCCTTATTTATTCTTTTAATTGTAGTTACCATTTCTCAGTTGTATTTGGGTCTCTCCATTCAACCGCAGTTCAGTACAGCCTGGTTTATTTCCAATAAACAGGCTCTACTCCAAGAGCTTAAAACACATTACCACTCCAACTGAATATACTGTGCTTTCCTTACAAAACTGAAGCCCTCTTTGTTTTTCCTCTCCTTTGTTTTAAAGGATTGGCTACAAGGCAGGCCTTCAAATAGCAATCAAATGTAAGTAAGCTTTCTACTAATGGAACAATTTTATCACTCTGTATTGATCTGTTTTTCTTTTTGGTTGTCTTTGGCTATAGTGGTATTTAGTTGCATTTAATGAGGAAGAAAAACCCACAAAGACTGAAATTTGTTTCTTCTAATAAATAACCAAATGTATTCACTGGAATCATAGACTTGTCTTAGAATGGTTTGGGTTGAAAGGTTCTCCCAGCCTGTCACTGGAGCAGAGGGGCTCCAGCCCTCAGGGTAATTTTGTGGCCTCCTCTGGGCTTTCTCCAACAGGTCCTTCTTGCCTCGGGGGCCCCAGAGATGGGCACAATGCTCCAGCTGGGCTCCCTCACAGCAGAGCAGAGGGGCAGAATTGCCCCCCTCAACCTGCTGGTCACTCTTTTTGGGATGCAGCCCAGGACTGGGGTGGGTCAGGTTGAGGTCTCATCATGCTTTAACAGGTTCTGTTTAGATTAATGGTGTCACATGTTGGAGGGCAAAACATGAAAATGATTGTGTTGACACATAGTGAGCAGATCACTTCCTGGTAAAGGTCTTTACCCAACCTTCCAAACTGTAATCACCTCTGAAATTATGCAGACATTGCTCTCGTTAACAATTACCCCCTGAGTTAACTGTTAAAGCCATTACCTTCTTTATCTGATAACAGAAGGGTAAGCTGTTGTGAACAAGTTTTAATTAAAGCACCTCTGTGGGAACGAGCTCTTGTGATGCAAACTTTACATAATGTGCATGACTTGTAGGTATTTAAAGTGTAGCTCTAAAAACATGAGATTACTTAACAGCTTTCCATTACTATTTTGTAATTAAGAAACCTGTGCTGCCCTTGAAAAATAGGATAACAGGATAAAAGTGGTACTGTGAGGTTGACAAGGTGACCTGGGATGATGTGTCAAAATCAGGGAGAACAGAGTAACTTTGGAAGATGACTGTTGTTTTTGTGGCATTTCACAGGCCATCGGAAGAAGATGCATTGAATGGTAAGTTTTCTTTCTGCTCTAAAGGTGAGAGATTTTATATATAGCCAACTGCTTGGGTCTTGTATGGGAATGTATGATGGTAATTTGGAATTTATTGGACACACAATACTGTGATATTTTTTAATGGCCTAGCATTAAGCACTACAATTTTATTGTTTTCACCTGAGGTACTAAAGACTTAAGTGCAATATTTAATTTTCTTCACAGGAGATCCTTTTCAAACTCTAGTTACTTGGCAGTTGATCTTTGTGTGTGGTATTTTAGTACATAAATAAGTAGCAAGAGTATCTCTTTTTTTCTTCTTATTTTCCTTAATATCTTTTCAGGCATTGCTTCTCCTTTCAAGCCTATCATGGATATCAATTACTATTACTCAGGTCAGTCCCTCTTAGGAACTAATGTTTGTATATTTATTGACATTTATCAAGATCCTTAAACTTCAACAAATGCTGTAATTTTCCTCTAGCTGTAGAAAGAAATAACCTGATGAGATTATCGCAGAGCATTCCATTCACTCCTGTGCCTCCAAGAGGTAAGAATTGTATTTCTTGTTGCTGGTTCCCTGTGGTCTTTTGGGGAAGAAAGGCAAACCTTATGGATTTCTAATTTGGTTTGATCCTTCTCATATAGAAGGATCAAGGCAAAGTTCACAGTTTCTCACAGCAAGTGTGAAACTGAAGTCTTACTGAACTCAAAGAAATCTAGTCTGTCTTAGAAGGCTCAGAAATATGTGTGAGTATGACACCTTTTCTAGGGCAACTCACTTGATTACGAAATGTAGATTTAATTATAGTTGTCCTCAGAAATGGTGTTACAGTGATGGTAGTATTGTACTAACAGTTTTATAACAGACTATTCTGGAAGGATTCCTTTAAGTTGTCTTCACTTGTTTAAAGTGTAAACAAACATTTATTCAGTGTTCTTAGTGCTGTTTGAACAGTGTCATTAATAGGTCTAAGTAGGAGGACAAATTTTGCCACTCTGAAAAAAAAGCTGCAGAGGGGTTGTCCCACTAGGCAGTTTAAATTTTTTGTGAATTCAAGATGTTTGTAATGACTTAATATTGCATCTTGTTTTTGAGAAATGGTGGGGTTTCAGTGCTTTTAATTTTAAATTTGGAAAATTCAGTTCAGTGATTGCTTTTTGTGCTGCACTGCAGGTGAACCAGTCACTGTGTACCGCCTTGAAGAAAGTTCTCCCAGTATCCTGAACAACAGCATGTCCTCCTGGTCACAGCTGGGGCTCTGTGCTAAAATTGAATTCTTAAGCAAAGAGGAGATGGGAGGAGGTTTGCGTCGAGCTCTCAAAGTTGTATGCACGTGGTCAGAATATGATATCCTGAAATCAGGACATCTTTATATCATCAAATCTTTTCTTCCTGAAGTTGTGAATACTTGGTCAAGCATTTATAAGGAGGACACCGTGTTGCACTTGTGCTTGAGAGTAAGTTCTATCTTTGTCAATTAATAAACGTGCATAGGCATTATATGTCAAACAGGAATCATTTTCCCACCTGTAAACTAGTATATACTTACTAGAATAAGAAAAAAAAGTTAATCTAGGATTCTCTGTGAGCCAAAGGGTTTAAAAACTCTGCTCCAGAATGGCTTATTTATTCAAAGAGCTCAAATTCTTAAAATACAGATATAATTTAAAAAGCAAATAATCTGTTAGCCTGTCCTGGGGGAATAGACACTGTTCCCACTGCCTGCTGGCTCTCTGCTGTTTCCTGTTCTGTAATGCAGCTAATGAGATGTGGGTTTGACTCACAGGAAATTCAGCAGCAGAGAGCAGCACAGAAGCTCACCTTTGCATTCAACCAGATGAAGCCGAAATCCATCCCATACTCTCCAAGGTGAGTGTATTTAAACTTTTGGCTTTTGGCTCAGGGGAATGCCTGCAGGGTTGTTAACAAATGCATCAAATATATTAAGATACTCATCTGTGGATATGCCTTGGAATATTGCTGTGAATGTGGCAAGCAGAATTGTCCTTGGCAGTATTTTCTTCTGATATTTTCGGCACTGATTCTAATCTAGTGTCGTCATCTAAATGGCTTTGTGTAATAGTTTAAAAGTATTTAAACTCTTAGTAAATCAAATAAAAATCTAACAGTGATGATAGATATTTATTTTGGACCTATATTCATTGAGTGTACTTTTTACTAGGTTCTTGGAAGTTTTCCTGTTATATTGCCACTCTGCTGGCCAGTGGTTTGCAGTTGAAGAGTGCATGACTGGAGAGTTTAGAAAATACAATAACAATAATGGTGATGAAATAATCCCAACTAACATGTTGGAGGAGGTTATGCTGGCTTTCAGCCACTGGACATATGAGTATACAAGAGGAGAACTGTTGGTATTAGATCTGCAAGGTAATGCCCTGACTTTGAAACTTGCACTGGGGCCAGGGTGTACTGTGGGTTTTTCTTTTCATAGCATTTTGTTAAGAATTTGTATGTTTCTAATGAACAAGCATTATTTAGTGCTTCTTCTTCTAGTTAGTTTGGATCTGTGATTTTTCTTATTTAATCATATAATGATACAGATAATGATCTTAGAGGTCCTTTCCTTAAATCCAACTTTACCCAGCACTGCCAAATCCAGCACACACCGTGTGCCCAGGGGCCACCCCTAAACAGCTTTTAAATCCCTGCAGGGATGGTGACTGCACCACTTCCCTGAGCAGCTCTTCCAGTGCTTGGAACAGCTTGTCAGTGAATATACTTTACCTCATATCCAACCTAAATCTCCCCTAGTGCAACTTCAGTTTTTATTCTTGGAGAAGCTGAGAAGTCATAGCTAAGGATTCCAAGGCTTTTTAACATTAATATATTTATGTAATCAGAAGATTTAACTTTTTCTTCATGTGCTGTCTGAAGGTGTTGGTGAAAATTTGACAGATCCCTCTGTGATAAAAGCTGGGGAAAAAAGGTAAGGATAAAGAAAGACTTCAAGTATTATAAAATTTTCAGTGGAAAGAGGACAGGTGCAAGGGATGTTTATGTGCACTTTGTTTCTAAGGTCATACGATATGGTGTTCGGTCCGGCCAATCTGGGAGAGGATGCAATAAAAAACTTCAGAGCAAAGCACCACTGTAATTCCTGCTGCAGGAAACTGAAACTTCCTGGTAAGAGCTGCAGTTCCCTCCTTCTGAGACACTTATGTCATGAGATGTTGTATGACACATAATGAAATCATCAAGGCATGCTGTGAAAGTGGAACAAGTAATGAACAGCAGTTTTGTATTTTGACTTTAGGCTTCTGATTGCACCTATGATGAAAACATCCCTTTTTTGACAGTGCATATCTTGGAATTCCTCTTTATAAGTGCATTTGCATATCCAATTCTTTGCTAGACATTTATGCCCCATTGATTCTACTAGCTCAAGAAATAGTAATGATTATGACTTTGCTCTCTTTGTACAGATCTGAAGAGGAATGATTACACACCTGACAAGATGATATTTCCTCAGGACGATGCCCCTGAATTGACAATTCAGCCTGGAAGCTGCACCAAAGATTCCGATCCAGCCAATTCTATTCGTCTGATGCTCTGATGATGTGACCAACTCAGTGGCTTCGTTCAAACTTCGTGGAACCTCACAAAGTTGTCACTTACCTTTCCCTCACTATAATGAAAAGACTAGTCAAAAGAAGGATTACTGTCTTATAAGTGGAATTTTGGCTGGTCCATAATCTAAGGATTTTATGACTTGAGATAACCATCTACAGAGCAGAGTGGCAGCTGATCATTCTAAAGGTGGAATAATGACAAGTATTTAAGATGTGTTTTTAAAGGGGCTTTTAAAGCAGAAAGTTTTATTTTTTATTTTATTTTGGTGTAGTGGAGGATTTTCTTCCTGTAGTCATGTGGTGGGAAATATGCCTTCCACCAAAAGGATTTTGGTATTTGATGTTTTAAGGTAAAGCATTTGTCTTTTTGGCATTTGTCTTACTGTCAATGAGCAAAACCAGGAGAAAGCACCTACCTCTGTAATGCCAGAGTATTCTTCAGAGTGTTTTCGGAAGTGTTCCACTAATATTTTCTCACCAGGTGTCTTTTAATCTGACCTTTTGAAGAGGACAGAGCTAAATGAGGTGTATATAAGATGCCAATAGACTGAAGTTGAAGGTAGGAACTTGATGTGTTCCAAAAGAGAGAGAGTCTCCTGAATCAGGATTCTTTCAGCTTCATAACTGTAAAACTGGGCTTGGTTGTTTTTGTTTTGTGAAATAGAGCCTGAATTGTGCATAATGAAATTTCTTGTTTTACACATTTCAATTTTATCAAGTCACTGTCAAATAGTAACAAAGCCATGATAGACTGGTATAATCATATTTAATAGAAGAATTAGTTTGTGCTGGTCCAAATAAGTTGCCTTGTAAGAACACAAGTTGGAAGTGCTTTCCCTTGTACGTACATAGTGACTGCTTCAGAAGTTCTGCCTTCCAAAGATCTCCTAAAACCAGTATATTGAAACCGAATGTACACATACCTTGTAAATGTATTTAAAATTGTGTAGAAGACATCTTCAATGTTATGTTATTTGTGGTACTTACTCAAGAGAGACTAGGGTTGGATTAGCATTGTGTAAAGCACGGGAGATTGCAATGCACCTTCATGCCAATAAAATGTAATTTAACTGTCCCAAATATTGTTGAGCATTCAGCAAGAAAAGAACCTGTTGTCCAACTGAAGTTTCATGCTGCGATTTTTTTTTTTTGTTACATAGGTACTAATTTGTAATTTTTAATTAAAAGGGCAGTATATAGCTCTATAAATTTTTTATTCAGTAGTGTATCTTATAGATACAGACCTAAGGCACGAACACAATAGTTGTTTAAATGGTGTTTTATGTTTGATGGGGAAAGGTAAAATGTTATAAGGATATAATACTGTATACATTTTGTATATCATTAAATCTTTAAAGAATCTAAAATAAATTTATTCTTGTTTACAGACTTTTGCTCTCTGTCTCAGTCTGAAAGGTTATTTTGGTGGATTTAAGTAACTCTTCTTGCAGAAAAGTAGAATTTCCCATGCTGGATCAAAGCAGTTGTTTGCCTTTGAGGTATAACAACTTTGGCCAACACCAGAAATTAGGGAGGTAAAAAAGTGAAAACTGTTATAGTTGTCGAACACATGTGAGGGGATTAATGAGGAAATGAGTCAAAAATGCCTGACTGCATCACCTCCTGTTGCTGGGAGGGAATGGGCAGATATGTGAGATGTACTTGCACCTTTCTAATGCCAAGTAACAGCAGCACTGAATCTGTAAGTGTGCCTGCCTCTGCAAATTGAGAGCGATTTCTAGAGGAGTCTCAGGTGTTTTAAAAATGTGACCAAATTTCAGTGTATGAAAGAAGAAAAACATTTTGAGAAAATTGTAAGTAAAAGCTGGGAAACTTCCTGTTTCTTGACAAATATTTAACTACGCACAGTTGTTTTTTAGCCATGTCTTCAGTAGTTCTGCTTCTGACTCATTTCTTAGCAAAATAAACAGATGTGACCACCTTGTGATGGGTGTGAGTGATCATGGAGAGTGCTCCTTCTGCTCAGTCTTGCAGTGACTCAGGCCTGAAGTGCTTTCAAGACCAAAACGGAAAAATATGGTTGGGAAACGCCTGTAAGACTTGGAGTGGTTACCACTGTTCGTATTTCTGTACATCTGCCTGGCATGGGCAGTAGCTTACTCTGTGTGACTTATAGCTTGAATTACATGAGAAGTGTTTGTCTAAACTGAGGGGGGAGAAATGTGTAGCTTTCAGAGGTGATCTACCTCATACTTGCAGAAACAAAATCATAAATGTCAAGTACCCTTTAGGGAAGAAATTGGAAAAGTGTGGTGGCAAAGGGAAAAAACAAGTTGGTTTGAAAAAGCAACCCGACTGTTTGGACAGTGCCACATCCTGCTCATGTTGGGCGGTAGGAACATAAGAACTATTCCATGAAATTCAAATTGTTTGAGAACATCAAGTGTCACTCCTTTGCTTAAACCTCATCAGTCTTGAAATGCTCTATAAGTAGGGAACAGTTGTGGTCCTTTAGCTTTTGAATTTCCTTTAGATTACCAAAAATTAGGAAAATTATGAAACTGGAACTTCTGCTAACTATCCAAGAGCTTAAGTATTGGCATATCTTCTTAGAGCCTAGCTTTTAAATACAGGAATATAATTCAAACCCTCTCTAATTATTTTTAAGTGAAAATCTGAAATGTTTCAGTGAATTTCCTACTAGGAGGGTATTTAAAAGAGTATTTCTCATATAGGGAAATTATTAAACTGCATAATTTAGATTTTTAATTAAGGCACCAAAGTCATTGTTGACTGCTTTTTTGCAGCATTTAGGTGGTGGAACATTTCAGAGAAAACCAATCCCAAATGCATCGTGGCAAAATACACAGCTCATGGGGAGCTGGTTTTTTAGCTGCTGCTCAGCAGCCGTGTGATTTGGAAAAGGAGTTTGGTTTTTAAGCCTTGTGACAGTGATTTCCTACACTTTAATTCTTTGTTAATACACTTAATGCCATACCTCTTAACACTGCAGGAGTTTGGAGAGGGAAAAAGACTGCAGCTGGAGACTTGGTAGTAACAGTTCTTATTAAATGTTCCTAAAAGACCGGTTGGGAAAAAAATAGGATCTTTTAACATGTAACAAAGCCTCTGAAAAAACTTCTGATGGTTTAATCTTTCTTTTCACAATTAACACTTTTCCTTGCAATAATCCACTTTGTGGTGAGAGTTAACGGGAAGTAGGTAGCAGCACCCCTGTGGATTTGTGTATCGTGTTACATTAAAATAGTGAGTCAAAGTCTTGATTCAGATTCCTAAACATATGCAGTTCTATTTACAAAACTAAATCAGATTTTGAGGGGTCAGTAGCAGTGACAGCTGTTCCAGGAGTGCCAGAGACATCCTTTGCTTGAACTTTAACAAGTAAGATCATTGGGAGGTTTTTAAAATCACTTCATGGACCTCTTCTGTGGATACTTGTTACTTCCCAAGTTGCCTGTTAAAAATAGGGGAAAACTGCTTCTCTTCAGTGGCATATGGAATTTAGAGATGAACTGCATTAACATAGCTAATTAAAAGCCATCTGCCATACCTTTTCTTTTTCCCCTTCAGGAAAATCTTCAGAACATCAAGAAACAAATCCATTATGATGTTTTGAGGTAGCTCCCCATCCTTTTATGATCAACACTCTCAGTCATCACTACCCTTCCAGCAGAGCATGGCAGTAATAAATCCTCACAAAAGCATGAGCAAACATGGATAAAGGTGTTGGGCCAAAGCTCCCTGCTCAGTGGAAGGGGTGGCTGCCCCTCTCCTCCCAAGGTTTTCTGTTGTGGCTGGCACATGGAAGGAGATGGAGGCAGGTCTGGCCAGGTGTTCCCTGCCCAATGTAACCAGGTGACATCACAAGGGGTGGGGGCAGGAGTAGCTGGGCTGACAGGCTGGAACAGGGGACAGAACACGCAGGGCACTGCTCATCTTTGCTCTATGGAGATTGCTGCGGGTTTAGAATTCTCTGTCCTGCCCCAGAGTAGAACATCAGTCTCTAAAAAAGAGCAGCAACATTGGTGAGCACATAGGGGTGGTGTAAAGTCTGTGTTCAGCCTCTCAACTGCCTGATTGAGGATGGGGACAGTTTGCTCCAGGACAGCCTCGTGCAGCTCGAAAATAAACCTAAAATTTTCCTAACATTAATTAAGTAACATTTTCTAGCAAAAATCTAAAGAACAACCTGTTTATAGTAGCATCTGGACTGCAACCTATGATTTTAGAAAATAGGTGAGTACTGTATCCCCTAGGAAATGAAATATTATGTAATATGCACTGTCCTAATAAGCATTTTGTCCTAAAGATGGCTATTCACAAATGTAGTTTGTAGTTGCAGTTTTTGAGTAACTGTATGGAGTAAAAGACTGAATGGAATTTTAGGAATAACTCTAAAACCTTCAGTGTTTAAATAATACCTCATAATATGATGTATCTTACCATATTGGAAAGAGCTTAGTGGGGGAGACAAAGTCTCCACCACTATAAACATGGTAAAAATAAATATGAATGTAATTTATAAAGAACAAACCATAGCATTTTAGATTTCCAGTGCTGTGGATTTTTCTCGCAGTCAGTGGAAGGATGGCATGGAAATGGAAGTATTCCCCCAAGGAAGAGCTGGAGGATATGAGCAGCCTGCAGCCAGGGCTCACGGGGCTGCAGAACCTGGAGAACACGTGCTACATGAACGCGGTGCTGCAGTGCCTCTGCAGCCTGACCCCCCTCGTGCAGTATTTCCTCTCGGGAAGGTGGAACACAGCCCTGCACGAGTGAGTTGGTTTGTTCATAGTACTCAGACCTTTCTGCTTGGCACTGTTTTCCTTCCAAAGGATACATGTTGCCATGGGAATGTCCAAGGCACCTGCCAGCTCCCCCCAGGCAGTTCCAGTCAGACTGGCCACCAGCTGGTTTCCTTCTCCTTTGAGAGCCCAGCTTGTTTCCTTGCTGGGTCCTTCAGCATGATCCTTTTCTTGCCATATTGATGATAATACCCATTACTGTTGTCACGATGATTCCTACAACTTCCTGGGATCTGCAGAGTCCCTCAAGCCAAGTGACAGCTGCCAGAGCTGAACTGCACCTGCATCTGTTTTCTGAGTTTCTGTATTGTGCTCCCATTTGAAGGCAGACACTATTCTTTCATACATCACCTGAAACTCTCCTTTTTTCCAAGGGGGATTGGTGAGTCTGCGACTGCCTTTGGCTGTTTGATGTCCGACATGTGGCTGGGAGAGTTTGACTATGTTTCCCCTGAGGCTTTTCATTCCATCTTTGAGAAGCGGTACCCAGCTTTTAGCAGGAGGACTCAGCAGGATGCACAGGAGTTCCTCATCTGTGTGCTGGATGACCTCCACGAGGCTTTCAAGGAGGTAAGAGCCCAGCTGGGGTCTTTTGGGAACTACAGCTGTTTCCTTTGCATGTCATGACTCAGCATTCCCTATAATAATTGCCTGTTGTCCTCCTCTGAACTCCATGATGGGGCCACTAATAAATAACTTTCCTTTTCTACCTTTATTTCATACCCATGTACACACAATTATTAATTTGCTTCTTGTCTAATGCTCCATCAAATTGCAGCCCCAATCTGAATGACAATGCTGGTGTAGCTTTACTGTCCTTAACCTCTCCCTCTCCTTGCTCCCTCCACGCTTAATGTTCTTCCACTTTCTCATCTGCCTGAAAACTTCACATCTGCCATGCCCCCATGTCTTTCTCTCCTCCAGAGCCACTGATAAAGAGCTTTTCAAGCAATTAATGCTATCAAATGACTTGTATTTTCATTACTTTTCTCCCAGAAAAGGAATCAATCTTACTCTGCATGTACGAACCATCAAGTAAAATAACAGCATTTTAAAGCCAAGTTCTGTGGCAAGACTAACAAATGATCAACCCAGGCAGTGGGCAGCACCTGTTAAAACCCAGTGAAGGCACTTCTCAAACAATTGCTTACTTACATTTTGTCACTTTTTTTCCTTCTGTGTAGCCAAGCCAAGAAAGACAGAGCCCTGCTGCAGGACCAAGCACAAGGAGTGGCACATCTATTATAACAGAGTTATTTGAGGGACAGCTCAGTTATGCTATCAGGTGTCTGACATGCAGAGCCCTCAGTGACAGACCCGAGAGTTTCACCGTCCTCTCCCTGCCCATCCCTTCCACCAGAGTGTGCTCTCTGCAGGTACAACAGCCAACACATTCCTGCTGGTTTCTGCTTCATGGGGGAGTAGAGGCTTAGACTAACAGGGGCTATTGGAAAGATGCAAGGGTTTGGTTACTTTGGTCTCTTGGGAACTAATGGAGAGTCTTGGATCTGGTCCCTAGAGAAGTGGGGTCTCTTTACTGGTCTCAGAACCATGGGGGCTGGTAAGGTTACAGGAACAATGCTCACGAGTTGTCAGGAGATGAGGGACATTAAGATCATTCAATAGCAGCCATGAAGGTTTCTTCCAGTCAATCATCCAGATATTTCCCACCTTGGTGGGGCGAATAGAAACCAGAGTTGGCTGCTTTGTCTTGCAAATTTGTGCTGCATCACATTTCAGTAAGGAGGAGCAAATCCATCTCTTGTGTTGCTTGACATCTTCAGGGGTGGAGGGAGATCTGTTCAATCAAGTGATGTTTTTTTTTCCTTTGACAGGACTGCCTGGAATGCTTTTTTCAGCCAGATGTGCTGACTCGGAACAACCAAATCCACTGCTACTGGTGTGGAGGCAACCGAGATGCAACAGTAAAGGCCTCCATAACCAAGGCACCGGAGATCATTATTTTTCATCTAAAGAGGTATAGTCTAAGTGGGGTAGGACATTGCCAGTTCCTGGGTAATGTGAGACACGAGGGACACTCACTTATGTTTGCCTGAAAGGAAACAAATCACTGCAAATTAAGTGGGCTTAGTACTTTTGATACCTGAAAGCTAAAAGGACGCTTACAGAAATATAGCTGTCAAACATGCAAGTTACATTCTTGAATTCTCATGCATGGTGTTCTGCCTGTGTACTGCAGCCCACCAAATTTCTCCCTATACTTGGGATCTGCTCTCCAGAGGGAAGAAAAACTCCACCAAGCAGTGACTGACTACAGCTCAGCCCAGTGCTCATTCAGTCCCTGTATGATCCCTGTGAATCAGTTCCTGTGGCGACAGAGAGCTTGTGGCTTGGGTTCCAAGAGCAGGACTGACAGTGTTTTGCTTGCTGCTACTGCAGTTGAGACACTCTGGTTTTGTTTATCCCTTTACTAAATCAGGCCTAAACAGAGTGGTGAATCAGCAGAGGAATACCTGGGTTAACAGACTTCACTAGCCACACACAGCCAGATGCTGAATTTATTCTAAAGATTTTTTTTCTTAACTTTCCACCTATGAAGAAAACTACTCTGGGATGATTTGGCTTCCCAGAACTATGTTATCTTAAGTTCTCATTTAATCTTCCATTCAGCATCTGCTTTTCTCAACATTCTCAAAGGACATATGGTCCCCAGCTGCAACTCTTGGCCACACTGCAAATGTTTAAAACTGCAGTGATGTACTCAAAGTTACAGAGGGAAGAGGGATGGAGTCTGGCATGAGAGAAGAGCTGACATTGGCATTGCAGTCCAGTCCAAAATGTTTAGGAGGCAGAGAGAGTGATGCAAAGATATGACTTCAGGCTTTGGCTGAAGGATCAGAAAGCAAGAGCTTTGTTTTTCTTGCTGGACATCTCATGTGGGTTTAATGCATCTTCTGTCTTTTACTGCAGGAGAAGTTTTCTTTAAAAAAAACCCCAACTCTTCAGTTAACTGCAATCTACAACATTATTAGTCAGTTGTTGGTTTTCCCTCCTCCTAAGAAAGTCAATTAAGCAATGAAGTTGAGGATCATTTAAAATCATTCAAAATTTCATTTCAGGTTTGCCTGGCAGGACAAGCACAGAAGGAAACTCTCAACCACTGTCTGCTACCCGTTCAGTGATCTGGATCTCTCTCCCTACATCTCCACATCGTGTTGCAACAATACAGAGTACAGCTTGTGTGCTGTAGTGGTAAGCTTTGCCCTTCCTGCTTTTATTGGGAGTGCCCTGCCTCATGGAGCAGATGAAACCTGTGTCGGTTTATTTCACGTATAATGATGTATAATTTCATGTGTGTTTTGTTGCATGCTTTTTTTTACCTGCCACAGACATAATCCAGTAACAGTAACTAAAGGACAAAGGTATCATTTCTCCTTCTTCCCCAACATCCCAGATTTAAAAGAATGCACTCTTGGCACATAATTCCTCCTCAGCATAAACTCACAGGCTGATCCTGTATGAATCCTATTTTTAAATAAGGACATGGCTCACAACAAATGGGGCCCTCTTACAGTGACCTGTATCAGGGCTAATAGTTGAGTTGCAAATGTAATTGCAAAATAAATAGTCATGATCATCATTCATTTACTCTGTTTGAAAGGATTTATTTGAATCAACATTCCCTGCCCTAGGCCAAAAGGGGCTAGAACCCTCTGTCCCATCTTTTCCAAGTGCATACATAAAACAATTGCCAGTTCCTAGCTTTGCCTGTGAGCAGACAGAACAGGACTGTGGTTTCAACAGACTGTGTTGTTTGTTACAGAACCACGCTGGAGATCTGGATTATGGCCACTACACGGCCTTCTGCAAGCACTCAGTCACCAAACACTGGTACAGCTTTGATGATGCCCAGGTCACCCAGATCCCAGATTCTGCAGTGCAGGCTGACACAGCTTACCTCCTCTTCTACATCTCCCAAGGCTACTGAGACCATGTTAGTCCTTGAAAGTCAACACTGAGTAGGGCAGCACCTAGAATTCACCAGCAGCATTAGCCAACTCCTGTTTCATCAATAAACTAGAGCATGTGCACTACTGATCAGCTGCTGTGGTCTTTCAGGAAGTGATTCCTAGAAAGGACAGTTACAGCCTGTAAGCCATGAAGGAACGTGCATCCGCTCCATGGGCACAAGGGCCGAGGGTTTTTTCCATGACAACCTTCTTGCACCCCTCAAAAGAACAAGGATGCTGAGCACACAGATGCACTTGCCTGGAAATTCTTGTTTTTCTGCTGGTAAAGGTAGGTTATTCTAAGCTGCCTTTCAGGAACTAACAGCAGGATACCAAAACAAAAGCACACAACCTGACCAGACTGTGTGCTACAGAAGGGAGGATGGAGTGACCATTAATATATAAGAATGAAAAAGGCATTGTTCTACTGATGCTAGTTTTGTTCCTCCAGCACTTCAAACTTGTTTGCAGCTTGTAAGCTTCTGGAAAACAATCAATATTGGTCTTAATTCCTTCAGCAAGACAGACACAGACAGGTAAAGGCTCAGAATGTAAGACTTTTGAATACCAGCCCAATCAGAAATGGAAAACTAACTCCAATCCAGAGCAGGGAAGTACATAAGATGCAACTAAAAGAAGTTCTTAAACTAATCAGCTCTATGCAAAACAGTATGGATTTTTTATCTGGAGAATCTTTTAACTGTGTGAATATGATTCAGACTGTTATTATGTACAATCTTGATCATTACATAACAAGCTGAGAATGAAAAACAAAACCCAAACATACATTTAACAGGATATATTTTTAAATAATTTCTTCATTTAGGTTTTTAATGCATGTGTACATGAAAATTTATATTAAAAAATTAAAAAGGAAACTCTTGTTTGTTTAGAATAACTCTGAAGTGCACAAATATTGACAAAAGCTAACAGAAAAAAGAATACAGCTCTGCTTTTTTATTAAGTAGTGTTGCAATTACTTAGAGCTGGCAAATAAATGCAATCCTCTGAGTTTTAGAGATTCTCACAAAAAGGACAACATTTTATTATATACATAGTTCTGATGTGCAAGTATGCAATCAATATGTACACTTACATTCCTAACTGTTTACATCGTTCTAGAGTATTCACAGTAGAATCAAGCTTAAGGTTAGAAATGTGAAAAGGCCATTAACAGTGAAAGAAAAAAATAAACCAAGATATGCCTTGGGATTTTAAGACATTTTAAACTACTTGTTAATAGATTTCAGATGACTAAGCTAGAATTTAATTTTGGAGCAGACTAAAAATATAGTTATTTTTTAAATAAACAGTAATGCAAGTATGCTTGTAAATGGTTTCACAGATGGCAGCATGACCACAAGCGTTACCCACCGGTCTCTGACTGATTGTTAAGCACTGCCCTGGGCCCTGCCCTGCTGGCAGACACCCTGCTGCAGCCCTCCCTCTCCTGCAGTGACTATGTCTGCTGTAGTTTTGCATATTTATATGCATTCCCAGGCTTACTTTGCTCCTGAAGAAAGAAAACCAGTTTCCTTAACCCACATTCCTTTACGTGGCCATATCTACTGCTCGCTGTTCGTAGGAAGTATAAAAGAGAATGTAAGCAGCTGAGGACTTCACCGAGGACGCCGAGATCTCGGACACTTCATGGTCATCAAACTTAAACCAGCGCTGTTTTGAAGCATTTTTGCAGTAGGCTGTGTAGTGCCCCCCGTCTAGCCCACCATAATGATTCTGTGAACGTAAGGCAAGGATTAGTGATTTCTTCCCTGGTTAGGGAAATTATCTAGAACATGAAGTTTTTACTAAATCTCAATCGTTCTTTTTAGAAGGTAATTTAGTCTGCAACTACAATGCAGCCTGGGAACCTGGCTGAATCACACAGGCTACTCTGAGTCCTGGCGTGAAGTGCAGCTGCATTTTGAAATTTGAGGGTTACTCACCGATACTGAGAACAGATTGTATCTCTTCAAGGAAGTCTTTGGACCAATAACATACTGTGAGAGGTCAAGAGTTTCCAGTGGAAAATCTACTGAAGTTTGAAGCTTTTGTTTCCATCTTCCATCATAGGAAAATCTAGAGAATTAAAAAGCATCAAAAAAAGTTACAGGTTGTTCACAAGCTATTCAAGTGTATTAAACAAGTTTGTTTCCCCGTTTTTAACCAGGATGTGATCTCAACTAAAGCCCCCAGTTCTGTTAATGCTTGCCCATGTGTTTCTTAGCACAAATAACAAGAGATCACTTGTAAAAGTGCTTTGGGAATTACAGCCTTAAAAAAGAGGCATCAGATGAAAATAAAATTCTTGCAGCATTACAACTAGTAATATAGCTGTGACCTTGCCTAAGTAAAAATGCTCAGCTACTGCCCTGGTACAATCCAGTTCCATCAAAGCTTGGTCCTTTCATCCTAATTAATATTCACCAATCACCATTTCCTTACCGTTTCAAATGCACAAGAAGAACAGGTGGTAATTTCCAAATTTCTATTTTTTTTGAAGAATCCCTTCGAGTTTTGCAATGGCTACAGTAAAATCTATTATTATCAGTGAGCTTTTCTTCTTTGGAGAACAATCTAAGGCATTCCTAAAACCAAATACAAAGAGATATTGTGAATGGCAGGCATTTATGAAGTATAACAAAAATGTTTGCTTCCCAGTTGGTTGTTAATCTGCACTGGTTATCTGCATCCTACATTTCACTGAGGAATAGTGACTTAAATCTATGAGTGGAAGCAAATTTTACTGCAGATATTACTTAGCATCCTTCAAAATATACAGACAATATTTTGTTTAAACCACAATACTTAGAGAATACTTATATTGTGACCTACCAAAGCAAGTAATATACATGCTGCTATTGCAGTTTCAGTATTTCCATCTTGCTTCTAATTTAGAACTTTCAAGGGATGACCTATTTCTTTAAACTTTAGAAGAATTAAAAAAATAATGCAGATTCAGATCTGTTCACATTTCAGATCAGTGCAAATGAAGCAGAACGCTGACCAACTCCTCCGAGCACCATCACAATGAAGTGCCAGAGGAATGTCTGCACTCCAGGAGCTGTTTCTCTCCAGTTCCCCATACCTGCAGAGTGCATTTGCTGGAGGATGCCAGTGGTAACGACAGATACATGAAAGCCTCGAAGGTTCGGGATCTCTTGTGACACGTCAGACACTGCACAGTGGATTTGAACTGCCCTTGGAAGAGCGCCACAATAATGGACTCGTTGAGCTGTTTGTGTTTGTGCCAGGCTATTTCTGCTGCACTTGAGTCATCAAGGTGATCATTATTTTCTTCCTTGTATCTTTTCCTGTTGTCAGCCTGGACAGCAGAAGTTTAAATACCACAGCAATATATTAACATATATATAGGTAAGAAGTCTCATCTATAGGCAAGCATATGATTGAATAGTCACAAGAATATTTAAGCATGTCAGTATAGCCATCCAGTTCTTGTCTACTGAGGCTTCTTCTCCACTACCTTCTACCATTCCATACTGAATTCCTACTTTAATTCTGAACACTCGTATTTCTTTCTATACCAGGTTGCAGTAACATGATCTTATGGAATAAGAAGGCATTTTAAAGATTTATTTCTCTTCATCATCTGGCAGATATACAATTTGTTTTAAGTGTATTGCTTACTTTATTTAGGTCTTCATGCAAGCCATCCATTAGAAAGAGTAGCAATTCTTGGGAATCCTGTTGGCTATATCCTGCAAATTGGTCATTAATCTTCCCAATTGTAATTTTGAAGTCTTTTGGACTGATATATTTATACTGTCCTGCCCATAAAGCTTTCATTATTACACCAAACTCTTCAGCTACTTCACCTTTATGGCCCAGGAAATTTGACCTATAAAATAAGAGACAAAAAACAAAAAATCTGAGCCATTCAAATTACTGGGTTTTAATACTAGTGTTTTTAATTCAAGACATGATCCCAATTTTAAAATAATTTCTTTAGACCAAGGAAAACTGGCTGTAAGACCGAGTTAAATTTTCGTCTGTGTCAGCACTGTGATTTGATTCCATATTGGAACCAGATGGAAGGTACAGAAGGTTCAAAATATGTTTTCAGCATGTTTTGGAAACTATTTTAATATTCAGTTTAGTTTTAGGAGAGTCTAGAACACATGTATTTTATGAATATGGTGACCCTAATTTAATTATCACAGTCCAGTAAAACCTATTTAGTGACACACATGAATTTTGAAAATGTCAAGGTGCCTAAAGTGTCTCCTACTTAGAAAAACAAACAGCCCCACTAAGTGATCTTAGTGAATTGGCAAGTATAAAGGCAGATGAGACATTGTTACCTGTTAATATCAGCTTGATACAAGTTTCTGTTGAAATACTCAGCCAGGTGAGGTGCATTGCACAGACACTGTAATATGGAATTCATGTAGCAAGTGTTCCCTAGATTACGAAGGCCTGTCAGAGCTGGTCCCGATCCCCCAAATACAGGATTAAGATTCCGAATCTGCGATGCAGAGAGCCTGGAAATTTCTGCTTTAGTGTAGCAGGCAGGCCTATAAGCAAGAGATTATTTTTAGAAGTCTCAAACTTGACAAAGTTGTGCACATAAACCAACAGACATCACACCTCCCTTCACCACCCAGAGGGACTGGACCATCCTGGCACCAAATACCATCATTTAGGGTATTCAAAACCAGCCAATGCAACAGTGAGAAATCCATATACACTGGCCTATAATCAGGCTGAGTTTTAGGCACCATCAGTTGTGAGATTTACGGGTTTTTTCCCTTTATTTCTTTAATTCACAGATGAAGAATTAGCTGTTTAATACAGTTTAAAATCTGAAAACTTACATTTCACGAACTGTCAGAAGACAGTCTTTTAGTATGTTAATACAAATAACAGAACTTGAAAAGCAACTGTCATCTAAATAGACTGTGACCTCTGAAATTCCTGCTAATACATAACTATTATATTGATTTCTCAAAGATAACTGCTCTATACATTGAGCTTTTATTACTCTTGCATCCTTTCAAACCCACTTAGAAAACAGCAATGAATTTCCCTTGGTTAAACACAAAGAAAGTCCTTTGTGCTGTCATACTGCCCGAGTTGTGATCTAACTTATCAAACAAACGTACTTATTGTCACGATTGACTGCAGGAGTTACAGGAATTCTTTTCTTGTCTTCCTCCTGAATGGCTTGGGTTATATCTGGGGACGAGTAGGAGCGCTTCAGCTTGGAGTGTTCTCTCTCCCGTTCCACAGTCACCTTTGGCTTGGCTTTCCGAGTGGGAGGGGTTGATGGAGGAGTGGCTGGAGGAGCCATTTCTGGTGGGTACATCTGAACAGTGTTTGTCGGCGAGTGATAGTAACGGTAGGTTCCAGTGATGTCATCTAGGAACTTGGGAAAAAAAAACCCAAATAGTTTCACACCCAAGTGAAAATCCATCATTAACTTACTGACACTGGGATATTAAGTTGTGACTGGCCTCAACATTCAATGGATTAAATTTAGTAGAAAGGAGCACTTTCACCGAAATGCCTACTAAACAGCAAACCAGGAACAGAGATGAACTGTCCTAGTTTCATTACAAGTAATATTAAAATTCAGTAAGTAACTCTGTGGAAGTTAAAAGGGAGTAAAAAATAATGAAACAATATCTAACTTAGAAATAAGACACAACTGAAATACAGGACAAAACAACACAAGACAGTTTGATTTTCATATCAGAAGAGAAGTTACCTTTACCCAACCTGCAGGCAGCCCTGGGACAATCCTTCCCATTTCCTCACTTCGTGCTCTCATTAATGGCTCCCGCTGGGACTAATAAACAAAGAGAAAAGTATGTACAGTTACCTATGCAGAGCAACAAACTGCCTGTGACTTCTCTATGGAGTTATATGATTCAGTGCAAACAGTACAATAAATTCTTGATTATAGACAGAAATACAATGCATTGTAATGGTAATTTAGTATTTTCTATTGCTCAATCTAAACAAAACCCATCTGTTGACACATTCCAAAAAAAACAAAAAACAAACCAACCAGTCAGTCTCATGAAAGTCTCAAAATTCAATTTTTTCCCTGAATAATCAGGAAATAGTAGGAGTATGTGCTTCTGTTAAACACGTAAGGCTGAGCTTTTTTCCCTCTTAAAGCAGCGCTTGAAGGTGTATGCATGAGATGACAAATGCGTGGAGAATGCTTGTTAATGCCACCAGAAATACATCAAGACTTCTAATGGAAGTTTCAAGTATTTTTTCATACAAATATGACAAATGAAAAAAAGCATGTGAACATGGCATAGTATTTTCTTAAGATGATGACTTTAAAAGCTGTAATGAGGTGGAATTTAACATAATATAATAATCATAAAGCATCTGTGCTTGATTATTTTGGCTACATACAATACATTTGTATTTACTTTAAGTCTTTCAGTATCTTGTTCAGAATCCTCTCTAAGGGGTCCTGGCTTTTGAGCTCCACTGTCTGGTTGTCCTTTAAACCCTGTTTGCTGCAAAAGATTTTGAGAGAAGGCTTCAATTTTCATCTGGCAAGTCAGTAAAGAACACTGATAAAGCAGAATTATACTTTCTTTTTTAGTTGTTAAATGCATGTACCACAAGAGAGTGGTTAACAAAGGTAATTTTGATTCTTTCTATGTGCTATAGGCAATTCACTGGAATAGTTTTTGAAACTGAATGTTGTATTACAGTTTGTTCTGTAGTTTTAACAACAGAGTAGTTTGAGGGTGTTGCTTTGCTTCCTGTGCCAGACAACAAAATCCTGTTCTGTCAGTGTTTCTACAGCTGAGGGCACTAAAGCGCTCCTTACGACACCATTGTGTCCCTAACATCACATAACAGTCCCAAGCTGGTACAAGAGAGAAAATACCACCAGGCTTCTATTTTTGAAACAGAGGGTTGCAATCTATAAACCATCATCCCTTCTAGCTCCATGTGAGTGGAAAGTTTTATTATCCTGTGGAGATTTCATGCTGCCCACCTACAAGAAAGAAACAAGCTTCTCTTGAAAAAAAAAAATCTATTTGTGCCTTGGTTTTAACTCTCTTCTCTACTTTTATGTAAAAAGTGGTCTAAATAAGCATCCAATTATGTATTTCAAATGGCTAGATTAAAACTAGACTATTCAAAATTATCTAAGTGCATAACTACTTCACATTTGATGATGATTTTCTTTCTCACTAACCTTGCCTGGAACACTCACAAAGGTCTGAGATGCATCACCCAGTACCCGTTTCTGTGTTTCTGGTGTTCGAGTTCCCTTTTCTCTTTCTTCCATGGATATTTTGTCAATCTCAATCCTTTTCGCACCAATGTCTTCTGGTTCATTTTTATTCTGCTTATTTGCTTCTACTGCTTCTCTGTGTGCTCTTTCTTGTTCCTTTCCCTCCTGCTCTCTTTTTATTTGCTCATCCCTCTCCTTCTGCTCTCTGTCCTCTTTTGATTGCTGTAGCTTTTCTCTGTGTTCCTTTTCCTTCTGTTCTTCTTTTGCCTTTTGTTCTTGTTCCTTTTCTTTTCGTTCTAGTTCTTCTTCTTCTCTTTTGAGCCTCTCTTTCTGTTCCTGTTGTTGCCTCTCCCGCAGTTCCTTTTCCCGCCTGTTTTTCTCTAACAAAGCAGCAGTTTCCGCATGGACACGACTTTTTTCCTCTTCTGTCAGTGTGCTCCTTGCATCACGCACGGGCTTTGTGGAGCGGTCTGGGACTATTCTTCCATTCTCACCAGACTGGCTGTCACTGACTGTACTTGGAGGTTTTGCTCTGTTATCATCAAGCGTTTTTAGTGAAGGCTTTTTAGAACGATCCACCTGTAACACAGGTGCAGAACACAAAGTGTAGAACAATTCACTACAGCTATTACTGCTCTCTTAGCTAAGCTCTTCCTAAGTGAAATTTATAAGAGAAGAAAGATGCTAAAAAGTTGACTTCTACCAGACAGACTGATCTTTCAATTTCACTAAATCTGCTCATTCAAACTGCTTGTTAGTAACATTTGGTATTCATTCCAGGTGTGAACTAATAAACAAGCCCTAAAGAACTATAAGGACAGCATTATACACCGATTACCACAACTCCCTATTTTTGAGCTTTCAAAGGTGAACATTTTAGGGCAATCAGGCAGCCTCATGTGGGCTGGGCTCTCTCAATCATGTGACAAAGCACATGCTTAAGGTAGATCTGCTTGGTGGGAAGAGGTATTTAAGAATGGCTTATGCTCAGATGTAGGCTAGTAGGTTGTTTTTGATGCTAGAGTGAATGTTCTGAAGAAAAGCCCGTCTGGTTCAGGGACAAACAAAAATAAGGTCTTTAAATTTTACAAGTAAGGGTCTCTTGAATGAAATCTATATTAAAGGCTGTATCTAGAAGGCTGAAAGTGAAGAGCTTTCAGCCTTGTCTCCTAAGGAAAGTATTATTTTAGTGCAAGAGCTCTACAAAGGTGTCTTTACAAAGTTTTATTCACATGAAAGGAAGAAGCAAATTCCTATATTTTCACTACAGGGCCAAGAGTGACGAAACACCTAAATCTTTGATTATCTGAAGAAAGACAGAGTGGCTGGAAATCAGACCTACGGAATAGCCCAGATAAGCCACGGCTTAACTGTCCTCTCTGTATTTCATCCTATGTGCTTTAAGTAGAAAGGTTACTTATAAACTTTCTGAATTAGTGATCAATTGCTGACCTTGAATTTCTCATATGCTGTTGTAAAAACATTTATGAAAAGTTCTGCTATTTTGTTAAGTGTATTTAGTTTCACAGAATTCTGTAGATCAGTTACCATAGCTTCACAGACCACCAAGAGTGTGTACAAGGCTTAAACAAATGTATTGAGTATGTTTGCTTGTGGATTTAGAGTTCTGGGTGTGGTGGGCCTCTAACAAATTAACCATCTACTAACTGAAAAAAAGGAGCAGGTCCAAAAGCTTACCTCAGGGATACTTCTTGTAACTGACATTGGATTAACTACAAAAGAACTGTCAGATTTTGGAGCAGCAGCATCCTGTATGTTTGGTCTGTTAAGTGCTTTTAGTCTCTCTTCCAAATTATCTCCCATTTCTTCATTTTCAGCAACAACAGGTGGCACAGGAGCTGGCTCTTCCAGAGAGGGATATGTAAAATCCACTGCAGAAGAGGGGACAGGAGGGAACCATAAGAGAACTCCCGAAACAATACTACAAAAGCAAAATAAACCCCCATTCCAACCCAAAATTTAGTTTTTAGCCAGAACAAGCCCTTCCTAAAAACACCTGAATGAATGAAAGACTCATGCAGTAACTACAAGTGTTTGGTAGGGTGTCATCCTTTATACTTACAAGAAACAGTCACTGCTTCAGTTCTGCCATGCTGGGGTGGAGTTACTCTAGCATTTGTTGTATACTGGGGAAAACAAAGGAGCCAGTTTTCATAACCTCCCTCTAGAATTAAAGGTTCATTCTGCAGGATGGTTTTGCTTTCCCACTGTATGGAAAAAAAAGTTTAAAGTTAGCTGATTTAAAAATAGAAAGGAAAGTTTTACAGCTTAATAGCGCTGTTCAAATTTCTGTGCCTAGTTATTAAATTGAGAGATTGTTTTTGAGATCTTTTAAACAAGAATTAAGGAGGTTGCAAAAATAGGGATCCTCTCTGTGTTTGGAAAATGCACAGCACAGCTGGGTTCCTGGCTCTGCCTACAACAGAGTGAATATTTCCAGTACAGAAAGAACCACTTACTGCTACTTCACATAACAATCCTCCATGCAGAAAAGTATTTTTATTACAATATTTGCTTCAGTTTCTTTTCTGGTATGTTTACTGAGGGATTTGTGATTTAGAAAGCATAGCATTAACTTTCAGAAACCCCTTAAGAGTTCCAGCTTCAGACTGCCTTCCTCCTGATGTCCTCAGTATCAGTAAATGAACAAGACACACAGGGTTTAGAGAATATTCTGTAAAGCAATGAAGAGGGAGAACTGCCTATCTCTGAACCCCAGTCTTGAATATCAAGGGTGACTGTTCCTGAGAAACAGGACTAAAAGTACTTTCCCAAATAACTCTGTCAGCAAAGAACTCTAAGCTGATGAGCTGCTTGTTGAGGAGGTGAGTTGAATCATTCTGTTTACCTGTTACTGTCCTCTCCTAGAGTACAGTGTGAAACTTCAAACTACACTTTTGCTATCAAAACAACCAGGCTTTGAAGACTCAATCAGCTGAAGTATCATTAAGGCCTCCATATACTTTGTAAATACAAGTGCTTCAAGACCTTATTTCCTAAGATGATTAATAAATTAAAAGATGGAATTTGCCAACCTTAAAAAGTGCATCTTTCAGGCTCTGAAGAGTTGTTCCCAGCTTTAAGTCTTCAGCAGAACTAAACCAGTCTAGCAGTATAACATAATGGAACTGTCCTCTCCTCTTCCATGAATCTTTAGAATCCTCTGGGAGTCTGGTTTCAATCAGATAAGCAGTATCTCTGAAATGTATTAACATACATTTAGAGATTCATGTACAACTAGCATTTTGTCCAACAATATATAATCCATAGATGTTTATGTGCTTGGAGAAAATAAATATGCATTGTCTTGAAGTCAGTACATGCAAGAACAGAGCTGTGCAGATACATCTCACCCACTGGTACACAGCAGGGACTCTGACACTACATGTACAAGCTTTAAAAACATGTAATTTTTTAGAAAATTTTCACTTAACATCATGTCTTACCCAGGACGGATAGCTTCTTCTGGGACGCTGATGGATTTTGGAATACAGGATTCCTGATAATCCTTCAATCTTCGAGCATCCATTATAAGCAATTCAGTATTTTTGTCTGACATCATTGCAAACAGTTTCTCAGGTGTGACTGCTCCTTGAAAGAGAGAAGCAATTACACGTAAGAAGCTACATTATAAATGAAGGTAGCTATGAATGGCTATGCTATCTGACTGGTGCAATCAAGACTGCAAACAGATGAAACAGAACTAAAAAGTCCCACAAAGTCATGAAGGTGAGACATTACAGCATGGACCTTTTGCTCCCACTGCTGTGGTGATCAGCACCTGATCTGTTAGATTAGACAATACTGAATATTTCAGTGATAAACAAGTTTAACTTATTGCGGTCTCGTTTAAATCAAGCTACATGGGCAAGCATTTGTGAACTACATGCTGCAGAAGTTTCTCTTAAGAACTCTGAAGAACATTTAACAAAAAGCAGAAGGTGAGGGGAAAGGAAAAATTTTGTATTTAACAGAGTAAGCTGTCATATTTTAGCCCTGCCTATCAGCTGTAGAGCTGTTTTTCTTTCTAACCTGACCACTTCAGGACTAGTTCCACTTTAATTACTGAACAGTTGAAAAACTAACTACAGCTTTCTAAATTACAAGAAGTAATGAAGGCTTTAATACAGAGCTTAATTAATTACTAACTTGTTATAACTGAAATGCAGGATACTAGAGTTTCATCAAAACATTTTAACTGTGAAATAACTCTTGAGAAGAACTGCAGCTGTGAGGTGATTAGTGCACAGTCATATAGAACCCTTTTTCACATTTGTGTGTGCATTGCATCTCTTACCACTCAGGCTATCAGGCTGATCCTTTTTTTCCAGTGAATGCTTTGTCTCACCATTAATCTGTATTGTAACGAAAAAAAAAAGTTTAGTATGTAATACTCAGAACTAGGGTGGCCAACAGACAATGACTCTCACACAGCCTGAAGCAAACTGGTCAGACAGTTAAGCCACAGGAAGAAACACAGCACAAGGGAGCTGCTTCTGAAGATGTGCTGACAAATGTACTCAAAAGATAATAAGGTTGCTGTCTGGCCTAGACAGAAAACAGTTAAAAAGCTAATACAACCTAGGACACCATCACTTACCAGAAGGAATTCTTAAAGTATTTGTTGAGAAATAAGTGTTTCCACACTACTACTAAAAAGTCAGCCTTCTCCTAAAATGGAGACATGTTATCCTCAACATCAGTTTGTCACCATTACCTTGGGTTTCTTGCATGTGATTCTTGCACTAATTCTAACATAAAATTTGACTTTACCATAAAGCTCAGTCTATCTTATACAAGACTGGGAGGCTGCTGGGACTTCATGTATTCCAAAGAAACATCAAAGAAGGGTTACAGAGCATGTAAGTTAGTTCAAAAAACCCCACCTTGATTCTGAACTGGAAATAGCTACAAATTTTAGACTGAAACTATACATTCAGACTGAATTAGAGTTTGTAAACATCTTCACTTACCCTTTGGCTTTTTCCTTTGGAATCCACAGCACTTTCTGAGGAGTTTTTGGCTGAGCTCTTTCCATCGTCTTTTGGTTCCTGCTTTTTCTGCAGCTCTTGCCTGTCCCTCTCTTCAAGTTTTTTCCTAACTTCAGCTTCCTCATACCTATTGGGGGAAAAGAAGGGCCTTTTTTCAATATTGTGGTTTTGGCTAACCTTTGATTATTAGTATCAAAATCACTAAGTCTTCAGGCAAAAATTTTAAAAGAAGTATTTAGAGTTTTAAATATTTAAAGTATTGTCAGGTTTTGTATTCCAACAAACTCCATTTTGCTTCCTAACTACGTGGTCTTATTTCTCAGATGAGGTTTTGCATACAACTGTCCTTTTCGTAAAGACTCAGACCTGAAAATTACCCTCCCAGCCTTTCCCCACTGGAAGGGCAATCATGGTATTTGTAAGCCAGTGATCTCCAAACTACAGTTTTTAGATCACCCACTGGAGGTTTTTACAGTCACATCATTGTTCAACACTATTCACTTACATTTAATACAACTGAGAAGTTTAAGGGTTACATAAAACAAAAAAAGAATTTCTGACCTAACAATTTGGATGACTGAACCAAGATGTAAACCATGAATGCAGAACTGTGTTAGTAAGTGCTCATTTTAAACAGATGTTGCATAATGTTAAAATAACAATGACAGTACAGCTGTATTTCAGTTCAAAAGTACTGTGTTAATAACATAGATCATTCAGTCAAATTCCACCTCCAAGCCTACTGCACTAATTGCCCACTAAGGGGAAGCAGGCAGAAAATCTGCAATTTTATTTTCGAAACAGGCTTCTTGATTTGGCACAGGCATTGTAAGTTAGAACTGAGCATTTTGTTCCCACTTTGAGTTAATGACACTAAAGCATATTTCAGATTTTAGTTTAATTTGGTCAGTGTGAAATATTTACCCATCAATTTCGCATTTACACTTTGAAGCACATAGTAGGTCATTCATGTAAGCATTCCTGCCCCTGTACTAGTTTCAGCAGCTCCACTTTTAGTTAACAATTAACATTCAAACTATTTGCTGGCCTGCTGCCTGGGGAAGAAATTATACAAATCATTTCCTTGAAACTACTTCTGTAGTTACACAGGTGTCATGTTTCATTTCTGTTACCTTTAAATATTTACACATTGTGCCAGAGTAGTTAAAAATTACTGCGTCAACTTCAAAACTCTGTTCCCTTCATAAAAAGACATACGTTATTTAAACAACAGGTCTCTGCATTTTGGGTTTCTCTGATTCTATCAATGTTTACTCTTAGAGTGAATTTGTAGCTCTGTTGAATTGTAAGACCCGCCTAAACAAAGAAAATCTAAAGATTGTTTCATATACAGTGTCATGAGACATCTCTGCTAAGTCCTTCTTCACATACATGTAACTACACTCATAGTTCATCTAAACTAACTTCATAGATTTAGCACTTTGGACGGCATAAAATATGCTTTCACAAGAATACTTGGGAGGAGGGGGGTGGGACATGACACTTGTGAAGGGAAATGTGCCCAGCTGCAGAAAGAGAGAGTTAAAAGAGTGAGAAAGAGTCGCTAACGATGCAAGAAGCAGAGAAGGCTGGAAGTAGGGACTACTGTGCTAAATATCACCTGAAGACAGACTCTACCTTACAACTTCTTACTAAAACAATTTTGTGGCTTATGGCACAAAGATGTAACTTGACAGATGTCAATCAGGTACCCAAAAGCCCATTAGCATCTGCTCATTTACATCCTGGCAGAACTGTGCATCCATATACACGACTGCAAGTGGCAGAGGAAAGGTGTGGCTAAAGAATCAAAACCCAGCCTTTCTTAGTGTAAACTACATCCAGACTAGGGGGACGTTTTAACTTATCTGATTATTAGGAACATTAATATATTTGAGTTCAGATGACCTTATGATTAAAAGGTTGAGAAGGAAATTGCTCCTGATCATCTCTACTGTGTATGTACTTCAGACTTCGTGGTTTCTTTTTATTAGGCAATAAACAAAACTAGGAGACACTGCCAACAAATCAAAGTTACCAGGAATTAGCAGACAGTATATTAAATGACAAGTTATTGGAGTGTGTGGCAGTGAAAATTACCTCTAGTAAAAGACTTCTGGGAATAAATTTAAGCTCTCAAACGTTTTGGGTACCCATGGTTTACTCAAGCAATTGCTTACTACTAAATAGCATGAAAACCTGCACTTGGCACGAGGTGTAAGGAACAATGTCTTAGCCACCAACTCTATTACATACCTGAGTTTAAGGCTGTCTGACAGTATTTCAGCTTCATCGAGAGCTTTTTTTAAATTTGTAGGTCCCAGAATTGAATGAAAATAATCCTAAAATGACAAGCATCACATCACATAAATATACAGTTTAACAATGCCTACTTCTATGCATTGTCAAGTCTCACTAATGTATGGAGAATTTATATTATAATGGTATTAATGTCAACAAAAGGAACTAGTTTGAATCAAAATATTTTCCATTCAAATAAGAGTTTGTAAGCAAAACTGTTTTATAGCACTAATAAATAAAGGCTAGAAAAGGCAACTTCACCAAAAAAGTCTGACTGGTAAAAATTACGACAATACCTTTCCATGAAAAAATATTCACAAATCTGACAATTTATACAGTTCACACATTAAAAGAAAACAAAACAAAAAAACCCCTTAACACCAGACCTGTCAAAAAACAGGAAAGAAAAAACAGCAATGTAAGTGAGACAGTTTACTTAATAATCAGTGTGATCCTTTGAATGTGCATTAGTGTAATTCTCTGTATTTCTCATACTTTGACCAATGCAGAAGAGATCAATCAGAAAGCTTTTATACCTGTTGCTGCTTAAAATCAGGTCTCTTTCTAATCAGGTTATAAACAGCCACATATTTCATATATAGGATGTAAGCTTTTTCTTCATCTCCGTCCAGTCTGCTTTCCTCTGCTGCCTTGAAAATCTTAAGGGCACTCTGCACATAACTGAAACCAAAGAAGAGGAGTAAATCACATCCTCCCCAAACACCTTTTCATTACAAGATGCTATCATAAGTGTTTACAGACTTCACCCATATATTAAGCGTTTGATTTTGCCACCTTAATATAAAGTTTTCATTAAATATGAATTTCAATCATGTTCCTCCAAATAATGTTTATCTTTGCTAGTTTGTTTACCAGACTTATTTAAAGTCTTCCATAATTAAACATCATAGTGAGATATGGAAAAAGGTACTCTTCCCTTCTAAGAATAACTTTTTTCCCTAGGAAAAATGAAGTCATAGTAAGACAAAATTAAATCATTGATTGTCTAAAAATGCTAGAGGCAAACCATTCAGGCACTTGCTAAAGGTTTTATAATTTTGACAGATTTGCAATTATGCAGCCATTCCTCTAAGTATGCAGATTTCCATGGACATTGTGCTCTCCCCAGGTCATGTTTTGGCAGTGTGCCAAGTGACCTTCTGAAGGCAGTAAGCATATCCAGTGTGACAGCTGAGAGCCATACACAGCATCTTTTATATCTAGCAGAAACAATGAAGGAAATTTAGATCCACAACAAATTTGTTCTGGAACCACTAATATTTTAAGTATAAATTCAAAATCAATTATAACATATGTACCTTTTAGTACTGGTCTTTTCAGGTTTTACTTCTGTCTTCTTGTTGAGATCTTTTAATGAAGTAGAGAGGTATAGCTCCTTAGGTACAGTTGCCACAGCAGGCATGTTAATATTGTTACTTATGTCCCTTCTAGGATGTTACAGCTTCTTATAAGTCTCTATCAATATTTTTCTGGAGGGGGGAAAAAAGGAAACAGCCAAATTATATTTCAAAATACTTTAGTACAGTATTTACAGTTACCTGTATAGATTTATTACCTAATTTATCTCACCTTATGTAAGCTAGCAAACAGAGGGTCTGAACAATTAACAGTATAAATTAATTCTCCCAAAGTGACAGAATTATTTGAAATCACTTCAGGTAATTGATCAAGAATGTCCAGCAATATGGTGCTAACAGAAAAAGAAAAAAAATGGTAAGAAATGCTGACTCATGAACGTTCAAGATCATCATATCCAGCGAATTTTTTCTACTGAAATAGCAAGTATACTATCAAAAATTAGCTGACTCTTCTGTACTCTGCAAATATACACCACCCCCTCTGAAAAATTACTTCTAATGTCTTCCTAAGAGATAAGCTGAGAACAGGAAGGCTGCTATCATAAAGTCAAACTGAAACGTCCTGGACATTCTATATATCTTCAACTCCTTGGTGCCATTGACTTTGTGGTTTCATTTGAAAATTAAAAGAGGTAGCCATGAAATAGTTAAGCAGAGTTTGGTCACAAGGGCCTGTTACATCACGTTATCTGAGACAGGGAAGTCCCTGAAGTCTCCTGCAAACAGTCTAACTAAAACTCTTTGTATCTCGTACACAGTGAGCTATTTTAGCCTTGGGGGTGGCAGGGGAGGAACTGAGCTCCCTCAAAAGCAAGTGGTGAGACAGTAAGATGTGAGCAATACTGAAGGAATTAAGGGGGACTCATTAGAAGAAAGACACTCAAATGATATCAGCAAATAAGTTATTTCCTAGCAGAGAAAAGCCACGTGGACTTTTGACAAGATGAAGGTAGAGCATTTCCCTTTCACTCTCAACGTGATGATCAGCATGACAAGTGTGACCAAAAAAACCAGCCAGTGACCTCAGAGGGAAGTTTCACCTGAGCAAATTGATCAGTAGCTGACTGACACTGAATGAGGTAGTCCCAATTTCCCTCTATCTTTCTCATGCTGGTCTGGTACTTCTCCAACTACTTATTGAGCCAATTCAGCCTGCTGAAGAAGCAGAAAGGCTGCACAGCTTGTGCAAGGGCAGCAGTTGGCATGTGCAGTCAAGAATGAGAAGCTAAGGTGGGAATGGGATCCCTTCCCAAGGCTCATAGCTGTTGTACTCCTTGAAGTATTACTGCACAGAGTATTGCTAGGTTGACTGCTACTGGTCTAGGAACTGGTTATCAAACAAAGACATTAAGTTAACACAAACTTTTGGTTTAAAGTCTGGCATGCCAAGGTCAGACTAAACAATATCTAGCAAAATAACTTACTGCTTGAACAAGGATGCTTTACTTGCTAACTAGGTATCAGCTAGGTATCAGCTTTTTAAAATGGAAAAATTTGTTCAAAATCCCCTCTTAGGAGACTAATTTCCAGATAATTCTATAAAGTAAGTAATAAAGTCCTCAAGTACTATCTTTAATACTTAAAATTAAAAACATACCTCACTCATCTTAAAACACTGTCTTTTCTGTATGATGTGTCATACATTCAACTGTAACTTTCAGGGAGATAATTCATTAGAACTGCATGCAGTAGAAACAAAACACAAACACCCCCTGCCCCAAAAAAGACCTTTCCAGTATAAAAGCCATTTAGCCTAAAACAAAGACATACTTTCTGCAACCTCATAAAGAGAGGTTTCACTCTTATTAAGATTTTAGTATTGCTCCTCTCATTCTACCTTCAGAGCATGTCTTTACCTGACTTTTTTTTTCCCTCCATGGAACTGCAAATAGACTTTTCCTTTGAAGCTTTAAGTCCTTTCCAAATATATCTTCAATGTTTGCTCTGTTATGTAACCAGTATTTTCTTAATCTTAAGTGGCAGTATTTGGTTGTGTTCTGACAGAATATTGTAACTAAATATGCAGTCTGAATAAGATCTGCACACAGCATTAGAGTGCTGTCTGCATATGAGCAAAAAAAGCTCAAGATTATGTGGAAGATTAACCATTTAATGATGTCAGTAAATTCTCAAGTGTTGATGATACACCTTGAAAAGGGCAGATCTTCTGGTACATCATCTATACAAATGCAGAACTAGTAAATAAAAGCCAGCTCTGAGCTTTGGCCTGAAACAAAAATTGTCTTTCCACATTTTCCTAGGGTCACTAAGTTATAACTGCAGGTCTTTAAACTGCCTTGCAAGTTCACTGCTGAACTTTTATTTTCTGGTTAAAAGAAATTTCTATACTTTTTTAAAAAACATGAGCTTCTAACCACACTATCTGATGAATGAGGTATTGATCTTTGACCTCCCACAGCACCACAATTCAAACAATATGCTGCAGTGAAATGAGTAAGAATTGATAAGGAATAACATCTTCTAAACTTTTTAAAAAATCAAATTCTTAAGCACACACTAAATCGAAATACACACAGCATATGTCATAAGTTGATATTAGATTTCAGTTGCAGTTTCTAAGTCATTCTTCTATACAGAATCTTAATTTTGGATCTGCAACTAACATTTTCAAGTTTATGCATCACAAATCTCCTAACTGAATTTTAGTTACTACAGACTGCCAATTGTTGACTGCCAGTTGACTGCTCAGTCTTAGCTCATAAAGACCCTTAAAACTTCTTAAACTTTTACTAAATTTTAAGATGTGCTTTACCTTAATTTTTCCTCATACTCGAAAGAATATGGTTTATTTCCTTCATTTTTGGGCAAGCTTTGGGAAGACTATGATTTCAGAATCCAAAGCAGCTCCTTCATTGATAAATATTGCCATCTGATTTGGAACACATTTTTTTGCAGATTCCTAACTGGCCTAGTCTCAGTGGAGGAATCCAGCAAAATCCAGTTATACAAATACAGTTTGGAACGAGTCAACATAAAAGAAAACTGGATCATAAAACCCTAAGTACAAGGGATTGAAGAAGTTGTAATAGCTAAACCTACTACTAGTCAACCCTATGAGGAAGAAGAAACAACCTATTTCAGGTTTGTCAACATTTTTCTTAAAAATTAAGATCAAACTCAAAACTTCTCCTTCATACCTGTAAGTGCTGAAAACCAGGCCAATATCCCAAAAATATAAGTGAAGTCATGCTTTTATGTTTACAGCCATTTGACATACTTAGAATAGATAGTTTTACCCTGACAGGGAAACATACCTGTTGGTAACAGGTTTTTCGACATCTAATTATCATGCTAGTTTTACTAAGGATATGAGTAAGCTTTAAGTGGAATGACTACAGAAAGAACAATGCACAGAAGCAGCTACACTGCAAGCAGTGCACACACTAACACATTGTGAAATACTGACACAAGTACTGTACATCAACAATTCAGGTATGTAATAAAGTATTATTCACTTACTTATTTTTGTCTCTAACACTTGAAAAAATGAGAAATTGATTTCTCACGAGCATTACGTTACTCAGTTTTCTCAGAATTAAGTTTTACTGCCTGCACTTCGTACACAAGAGCTGGTTTTGTTAAGATCATCAGTGTGAGCCTAGAGACTGAGAATTTTACAATGATTGAACTACACAATCAATTAGCGTATTTAATTCTCTGAGTCCTCTAGCTCTCTTCTAGGCTCTGGTGTTAGTACCACAGGCCTTGGTCCCGTAACCTAATGTGCGTAGGATGATCATAACCATTGGGGTTTCTTATGGCGAGCTCATTATGCTCACAGAGTACCCAAAGTCTCACCATTGTTCTGGCTGCCACCAGTCCCCAGGGCAGTAACACATCACGGGTCTCTCTCCAGCCATGCACCCTGCTGAAACCTGCACCAATCCCACCGCCAAGCCTCGCAATGACTCTCTCCGCACAGCGAGAAAACCCTTTGACAGACAACCATCCAACAGTTTCACTGATACCGAGGGGAAAGAAAGACACTACAAAGTTTCTTAAAAATAAATACACTGGATTTTCTGCAGGAAGTCTGAATGCTAATCTATCTAAGTAAAACCACAAATAGTTCGACTTCTTATTTGGATAAATGAACATTTGCAAGGCGTGGGCAGACAGCAGAGGTGATAAGAAGCCGGGGAGATGACAGAGGCAGAAAACTCCTTTAAGTTTCTAAGCGGGCGGTCAATAGCGCAGCGGCGGCCCGGCCGGGCTGTGGCAATCTCCATGACACCGCAGCTCGCCGGCCGCAGGAGTGCGGCACTCTGGGAAGCGCCGCTTCCCTGCCATCTTCCTCCGGCCGCTCTCGGGCTCGGCAGCGGCTCCCCCGGCCCCGATCGCTCCTCACCACGGCCGGGCTAAGGCTGGAGGACTGCGGGCTGCCCAAGGTCACACCGCCGGCTCCCCGCCGGGCCAGGCCCGATTCTCCCCGAGCGGCTCAGACCGACTCCCCCGTCCTCCGCAGCCCCTCGAGGGCCGCTCCCCCCGCACGGCGGGGCTGGGCCCGGGGATCCCTCCAAGGACTCCCGCCCCTCCCATCACTGCCGGAGTGCCCCTGCCCCGCAGCCCTCGCTCCCTGCCGGCCCAGAGCCGCCCTGGCCGCGCACTCACCGCCGCGGGGACTCGCTGCCTTCGCCCGCCGGCCCGGGGCAGGCCCATGTCCGAGCGCGGCTGCCGAGACGACGCTACGCGACCATGGCTGCTAGGGCGGAACTCGGCAGCGTCCCTCCTTCCCTGCTTCCCTCCCTCCTCCCGGGCCTCCGCTCCCCGCGGGGGCGGGGACTGTCACGGCCCTATCCGTGCCGCGGGGCTGGCTCGGGCCGCGGGGAGGTTCTGCCTGTGCTGTTGGCCTGCGGGCCCTGTGGGGCGCGGCAGCGCTCGGGCGGGCGGGGGACACAGATCCACACCCGCCACCCGCCGTGGAGCTGCCTCCGAGCTGGGGGGGCTCTGGGGGCGGTGTGAGGGGGAGGGAGACGCGGGTGACCTCGGCCCAACACCACCCGCCGGCCCTGGAGAGCGCTCCCAGAGAGCGCGGTTACCTGCCGTGCCCTGCCAGCCTCCTTGGGCTGCTGCCCCGCCGGGCCTGGCTCTTCTCGGGACGGGGAGATTTGTTACCGTGACCAAGCCACTAAGAGCGGGCTCTGGGGTTTTTCACATTCTGTAGGGCATCCCAGCGTTTGTATGGGGTGTTGAACTGGCTCACTGCAATGTGCAATCTGCTGTGGGAAGGCGAGACACTTCTCTTTATAAAAATATCCTATTTGTAGTCTAGAGAAAACTGGATTGATAGGGGACACTCCAAGTTTTCTGTTGATGACAGTGTTTTCTGTGCACCTTGTGTTACTACGAGCACCATACCTCAGGGATGGCAGGTATGTGTGGACGTGCTGGTATGGTCATGCTGGGAGAAAGGGAAAGGCCAGTCATGGCTCTGAGACCTGACACAAATGGAGATGGCTGTGTGCTGCCACAGTCCTGGCCTGTCCCCTAACTGTGTTGGAAAGTGAGGGGATTCAACAACTACATTTCAACCTGGTGCTCAGTTTTGCCAGTGGAAATGTCTCGTGAACTAGAGCAGTTTCTGTCAGTGACTTGCAGCCTAAACAGGGCAGTTTAGAAAACACAGAAATGCCTGTCTCCATGTAGCCTTCCAAAATACTTCTGATTCCTTGCTCAGGAAGCTGAACTGTGTCACAGCACCACAGTAACACTGGTTGGTACTGGGCACATGAAAGGCTCAGACAATTCCTCCATCTGTAGTTTACAGTGTGTGTGAGTGATCAGGCATGTGAAAGGCTCTGGGAGAAATGAGAACAGTCTTCTATATTGTGCAGAAAGGTTAATACAAAAGCAAGTCCCTAGATTCCAAGAACTCTAAGCTGAATTACTGATGTCAGAGCTTGGGATATGTACAAATTAATGTTGACTCTCATACTCATTGCTGGCTAAACTGGACTCAGAGAATCCCTTTTATTGCTTCTCTTATATGAAAAAGATACAATATTTGGTATTACTTGTATGGGCAAACCCCAGCCATATATATAGAAAAGTGTTGGGGAGGAGCTGCCTATGCAATTAGCTTTACCCTACTCCAGAGCTTGTTAAAACATGCTAATAATGTTGATTGCATTAAAACATGCTGTGGTTGCCTCAAGATAAAACACATTTTTCTATCAGCACATATGTTCTTGTGTAGCACTATTAAATAAATAAAGGAAATAATTTTAAACAGTAGAAACTGGTGAGTTTTTTAGTGGAATGTATTAGATTTATTTAGCTAAAAAAAAATTACATCTTCTAAAGCAGGGTAAAATAGAAACCAGGTACTTTACAGATGTGAAATGTGTTCTGACTTGCCTACATCAGACATCCAGTGTCTCTCTCTTACATGTAGTTTGGGTGAATCCTGTAAAAAACCCAGATATGATTATTTTGTGGTTGTAATAATGAAAACTGATATACAGTGCTAATGGACTAAATGCAGACTGCATTCTTCACCTCTATGAAAGATTGTCATTAATATGTAAAGTTTGGCTTTCTGTAGCACTGCTGCTAACACCACAAAGTCTTCCTGTTTATTGGCACACTTCTGTGAGGACATTGGAACGTTTCCTCTGTCTACTGCTACTGCGTAAATGAAAAGCCCCAACGTGACATGCTAAATCCTTGTTGAGAGACACAGACACTTGCCAATAACGGAAGAGAAATATGCTGAAGTTTGGGTTTAAGGTTTCTATGGCCTTGGCTGACCAGTGGCAGCCCCGAGGTGTTTGGATTTGTTCTCTGGTGCCGCCTTCTGGCTGAGCACGCCCAGAAAAACCACCCCACGGGTGACACCATAGGAAGAAATGGTTACTCTTTGCAATACTGTTATTTGTATTTTGTACAAAGCTGCATTAGGTAGGTCAAAGGTAAATAATAATGGCTCTGTAAACAATGTTTTTACGGGTATTCCTCTGATTATCTAGTGGGTATTATAATCTCCAAAATAAGACTGGAATTTTGTCGTTGGTATGTTTTCCTAAAGGATGACGATTATGAGATCCATGCTTCACTGCAGCAGATGTATGGCTTGGAACAGCTTTGGGGGGAATGTGAGCACAACCATTTTGTATTGTTGAAACAAAACTGGAAGAGAAATGTTTCAGGGCCTGGGCTGTCAGTTCCGTACCAGCTTGGGACTGAAGTGCCAGAGACCTCTAAAAGAGCAGCAACGACTGAAGACTATTTTGGAGCTGTCGTCCTATCAAGCCCTATCTCTGTGATCCCAAAGAGTAGCTTCTGCTGTATTTGCAACTGGTGGAGCCAGACTTTGAGTACTGAGTCCAGTTCTCAGACCCTTAATTCAAGGACATTTTGGGACTGGAGCAGGCCCAGAGAAGGGCAATGAAGGTGGTGAGGGACCTGGAACGCAAGTCTTGTGAGGAGCGGCTGAGGGAGCTGAGGGTTCAGGCTGGAGGAGGCACAGGGGTGACTTTATTGCTCTCTACAACTCCCAGATAAGCCTGTGGCCGCGTGGGAGGGAGTTGGTCTCTCCCAGGTAACCATTGCAAGAAGAAGACATAGTTTTGAGTTGCACCAGGGAAGGTTTAGGTTGGACATTAACCTTTTCTTCACAGAAAGGGTGATTAAACACTGGAACTGTCTATCCAGGGAGGCGGTGGAGTCACCATCCCTGGGGGTGTTGAAGGAAAGACTTCACCTAGCACTCAGTGCCATGGTTTAAGCTGACATGGTGGCGTTGGGTCACACACATTGGACTTGTATGATCTCTGAGGCCTTCTCCAACCGAATTGATTCTGTGATTATCTCTAAAGCCCTGCCTCAGACAGGCAAGGCAGCGAAGTCCATGCTCAGACGGTGCACCCTCACCTGGGAGCACAAGGAGAGCCTCAGCAAGCCAAGAGGCGGGAACCGTAAGCCCTGCCACCCTGTGGCAGAGAGTAACCTGGGATAGCGACCACTGTTCATATTCCATAAGCTGCCTCTAGGGAGGCCACCCGGGCCCGCCGAGAGCGCGGGGCCGGCCCTGCCCCCGCCGGGCGGGCAGCGGGACGGAACATGGCGGGGCCCCTCCAGCCCGCGCTTC